>CM059556.1:18258319-18747627 GCA_030386875.1 Morinoia aosen
GGATGCTCTGTAGTCAAACAGGCTAAACAAGTTGAGGAGGTACGAACAGTGAACAAGATCTCAAACAGTGAAGCTCTCAAACTTATGCGGAATGAAAATGCTCCTTCTGATTATAGCAACAGAGCAGCAACTGAACAACCTATGGTATTGCGTCCTGTAGCTGGGGCTGGAGGTAGAGACAAGGTCGAGTCTCCAAAAAATAGCTCAGTTGGTATCCAAACTTGTGATGACAGCAAAGAAACTACTCTTAAGGATGTTCCAATTTTACAATTCATTGAATTATTGGCAAAAATCTTACCTTTATGTAACACAACTGCTACCTCTGAGTCCCACCCTACTGAAATCATTACAAAAATTGTTAAAGAGACATTTCAGCTAGCAAGCTTCTCTACAAAACCAACTCAGCTTGACTCAGCCTCTAGCCTCGTGGGAACACGTGCACAGTTTCTTGACAAGGTGACACCTAAGAGACCAAGCTCTGTCTTGAATGAGGATGCTCCTGATAATGTGATGTCATCCCCAGTAATAGGAAGTCATTTACCGCAAGGCAAGCAAAAGAACCAGAGAGCCCATGCTCAGCCCTTGCCCCGCATTGTGGAAAAATCTCATCCTTCTAAAGACAAGCCATCAGTAAAAAATAGAATTTCTAGTCTGAGTTCCTTTTCAACTCAAACCAAATGTCCTCTGAAGAAACAAAAGTAATCCAGTGGAACTGCCATTCACTCAAAAATAAACTAAGCAATTTTAAGTTATTTTTGTATGCAAACAAACCCAATGTGGTTTGCCTAACAGAGACCTGGCTGAATGCTCAATACATCCCAAATTTTATCAACTATACCTCAATACATAACCACAGAGATGCCGGGCAGGCTGGGGGTGGCCTTGCTGTTCTGATCAGAAGTGATACTCCTTATGTTAAAATTAACCTTCATCCTTACCCGCAGGGCAAGTTAGAAGTAATCGGGATAAACCTATTTATTAAAAACAGTCAATCTCCCCTCTCAATACTCAATGTTTATAATGCCAATCACTCCATTGCCTCATCTGAATTTCAGCACTACTTTTCCCAGCTTGAACCTTCACGACTAATAGTTGGAGATTTTAATGCCCATAGTCCATTATGGGAAACAAGCAAACCACCAAACACTACTGGTAGGAATTTGGAGCATTTATTAACTCATGATCCCTCTCTTGCCTTGCTTACCCCTCCCTCAATGCCCACATACTATAATGTATACCATAACTCTTTTTCTACTATTGACTTGACCTTAATTTCAGCAAACCTGCAGCCCATTGCTGATGTAAACTCAGAGCAAGACATGGGCAGCGACCACTACCCGGTTACAACACGCATAGGCATCACTCCATCCACCACTCAATTCAAGAGGCGGCCATCCTGGCTGTTCGAGAGGGGGTCCTGGGCTGAGTGGAAATCTACACTGCGGCAGGTGGGAATTGACAACACACCAGATATTCAAGTAAGTAGCTGTAACTTCACAAGATGTCTAGTGGAAACTAGCTGTAAAATTTTCCCACAAACTAAGGAAATTGTAAATCCACGCTACAGTAAACCTTGGTGGACATCAAAATGTGCCGAAGCTGTTGAGGCCAAGAGAGCAGCAAAGAGAGTCCTAATATCCCAACCCACCCCCGTAAACCTAATAGCTTTCAAGCGCTGTACTGCAAGGGTCAAATGGGAGGTGAAGCAAGCTAAACAGAATTCCTGGATTAATTTTTGCAGCTCAATTAATTCTGAAACTCCCATTGGTACACTTTGGAAACGAGTTAAATGCTTAAAAAATCCCTTCAAGAGAGAATCCCGTCCATTCATTCTTCCTGGTAACATGATCACTGACGCTAATGCTAAAGCAAATGCACTTGCATGCCACTATGAAAAAGTTCTTGCATCTCCAGTCCCTCGTCCATTCCCAACCTACATCCTCCTACCCCTAGCTCTTGCCTTGAGCGAAGAACATACCAGTCCGATAAATGAACCCTTTTCATTCAACGAAATGAATCGGTGCATAAGCTCTCTAAAACCTGTCTCTCCTGGCCTTGACAGAGTACACAACAAACTCCTTGCTAACCTCCCTACTGAACACAAACTCTGGCTGCTGTCTATTTTCAACTCAAGCCTGCAGAATGCAACTATCCCTAAGGAATGGAAGTCCAGTCTCATAATACCCATCTTGAAGCCTAGCAAACCTCCAACTAGTGTGAAATCCTATCGCCCCATTGCTTTGTTGTCATGCACAGTCAAGCTACTGGAATCTATGATTAACAAACGCATATACTATACTCTTGAGCAAAACAAATTCCTGCGACCAACCCAGGCTGGGTTCCGTAGTAGGATGTCTGCCTTAGATCAGGTTGTTAGAATAGAGACGGCCATTCGCACTGCTCTGGAATGTAGGAAAGTTTTACTGGTGGTATTCTGTGACCTCAGCAGTGCTTTTGACACTGTTTGGCACACTGGTTTGCTGTACAAGCTAAGCCAGTGCGGGATACGAGGGGCAATGCTCAGGTGGTTAAGGGAGTACCTCAATGAGAGAAATTTCCAAGTTCTTTTTGAGGGAGAGCTCTCAACAGGCAAAAATGCAAAATCTGGTGTCCCACAGGGAGCAATTCTGTCTCCTGTGCTATTCAATGTGATGATGAAAGACATCCCTTCGGAGACAGGAGTTCATGCCACTGAATATGCTGATGATGTTAGCTTCTTTACTAGTCACTCTGACATAGCAACAGCCACTGCAAGACTGCAGTCCCAAATCACCTCTTTCTACAACTGGACCAAACAATGGGGATTGACCTTAAACCTCCAGAAAACTAAAATAATGTGCTTTACCAATAAACGAATAGTTCCTCATCCCATCAACATTGATGGCCAACCTCTGGAATATGTTCCTCATTACAGGTACCTCGGTGTTGTACTGGACGCCCCTCGACTACGCTGGGAACCCCAAATTGCCCATCTTAAAACAGCATGTCTTCCTCTAATTAACCTCCTGCAATCTATTTCTCACAGACAATGGGGATCTGACCGTATGCTCCTGCTCAAACTGTATAAAATTCTGATTCGCAGTCGGCTAGATTATGCGGCTCCTGTGTACGCGACTGCAGCCCCTTCTGTCTTGTCTAAGCTTGATGTGTTACAGAATAACTGTCTCCGAATTGCTACGGGAGCCCGGAGAACTACACCAATCAGTTCTCTACAGGTTGAGTCAAATATCCCTCCTCTGGATATTCATAGAGAACTGGTAATGTGTAAATATTACTGTAGACTGATCCAGCTTCCGATATGCCCTGTAATCCATGGCCTCTTTAAAACCCACCACCAAATCGCAGAACCCCTACGAACCACCAATCTTCTGCCTTCGTTTGTTTCTAAAACCAGAACCATATTTACTAATTTCAGCCTGAGCTATCCCAAACTTCTGACCTCTCCACTAATATCTCCATTGCCCCCCTGGTATAATGCAGAAGAGCACATACTCACAGATTTTGCATCAACTCCCGTTTCTTCTATGACTCCTGACATGGTGAAAAAACTTTTTCAGGATTTAATTAATACTAAGTTCTCTGGGTTCATTACCATCTACACTGATGGATCACGGGTAACCGAGCCGGCCTGGTCTACATCATCAGCAGTAGTAGTCCCAAGCAGAGGGGTGCTCCTAAACTGGAAACTCCGCCCGGAAATTCAAGTAATTGAATCAGAGCTCTACGCCATATTTGAATCTCTGGTATGGGTGCAAAATAATGTGCTTCATGGGGAAAAGGTAGCAATATTTACTGATTCACGAGCATCTTTATTTCTGATAAGAAACAGGAGGCCCAAAAATTACCTCCCGCTGGTGTTTAAAATCCAAAACAACTTACTCATGCTGAGCAGATCCCATGACGTAAAATTGCAGTTTGTGCCTGGACACAAGAACCTGGCAGGAAACGAAGCAGCAGACCGTGCTGCTCAGGAAGCCCACTCATTACGGTACCGTACAATTACTGCTGCCTCCAAGGAAGAAACGGTGAGCTTGATTCATGATCTTCTGTTTGCGTACTGGAATAGTAGGTGGCAAAATAATGTGAGAGATACAGGGAGGGGCCTCTTCCTTGCTCAAATAAAAGACTCAGTAGCAGGGTTGCGGAGTCGGTGGAATAAATTTGCGACTCCGACTCCGACTCCACCTTTCCAGAATTTGGCGACTCCGACTCCGACTCCGACTCCACCTTTTCAGAATTTGGCGACTCCGACTCCGACTCCGACTCCACCTTTTCAGAATTTGGCGACTCCGACTCCGACTCCGACTCCACCTTTTCAGAATTTGGCGACTCCGACTCCGACTCCATTTCTCCAGAATTTGGCGACTCCAACACCGACTCCGCCTATTCACAATTTTGTGACTCCAACTTCACCTATTCATAATTTATAAGATGAATATTTTATTTCTTAACTAGTGTACTCAGACCGTAAAAATGACAAGATTCAATACCTTTCTTCAACAAATTTTCGTTTGAGTGGAGTTTCCATGCTTTCAGCTTATTCCAAAGGTACCTTAATTTTCTTATAAGAGTAATAAACACTCAGAACACAGCATTTTTGAGCCGCAAGAGAAGTAGTTATAGCCATCGTGTCGTATCCAAAATACAGAAATTCAGCATTACTGAAAGCAACTGCGAACTTGTGTATGTATATTGTAATATGCAATACAGTACATTGCAATACAGTATATTGTAATATACAATACAGCATATTTCAATATGCAATACCCCGCCGAACTCGGTATTCACGATACAAACTTGAGTATATAAGGCTCTGGATTGCTCTAATTGTGATGAAAATGACTTATTACAGAGCTATTGCACAACGAAAATGAGTGTATTAATTGACCGTGAACTGGAACCAAGACCGCCAGTGCTATTTTTTTCCCATCAATTATTCTTAACAGCGTGACACAAAACGTATAAATAAACACACGACACTCATTCTTAGTAGTAAACGGTTACAGGTGTTGAAACCTGTGCATATGTTCATTATATTCTTTATTAGCAAGCGACTTTTAAATTGACTACAGATTGTTAATAATCAAGTTACTAGTGTACGTGATTGGTCAAAAATGACGGGATCCAATGGTATCGTTTTAAAAACATCTCAAGATAAAAATGGCAAACAAATATATCCATTGAAATAGTACCCGCGATTAAAATACAGTATTCTCGTACTTGTGCACTGGTAAAACTCGTATCACAGATACGGTCATTAAGCATATTTAAAAACGTCACAAACGCACACAACAACAAAGCAAATTGTATAACATAATACCTACCTGAATTGTAATTTAAATTATTGTTCGCAAGAGGTTTTTAAAAAATTTGCCATACCTTTTAAGCATTTAAATGCCTTTGAAATTTAAATGCGATGAGTCGCATTTTCTTGACAGTTGATTCGATTTTCACGCAATGTTTTTTACTTATAAACATAAGTGAGCAGATGCCAGGTTTTTCATATTTCGATGGTATTTATGATACTGTCCAAGCAAGCAGATTCCCATTGTAATGAGATAGGGGAAATTACGCACGAGACCATATACTTATCATTGACGGACACCTGGCTTCTTTTTATACCGGGTGTCCTATAAAAATGTCCCCGATTTTTAATTAATTATATCTCAGCTTTAAATTAACATATTTTGATCGCCTTTTTTCACAATGTAGTAAATTTTGTTTCCTTTTCGAATAATTTAAATTTTTGAAAATCGGTTGAATAACCACTGTACAATGTCCAATTTACTGAAACGAGCAGAAAAATTAATTGTTCAGAGGAAAAGTTTTAAAACAATATTGATATTCTTCCTTTTTTTGTAGTTTCCATACAACTGAACACACAAAAATTTTAAGGAGTAACAAATCATTACCTTATATAACGTTTAAATAAATGAGGTAATTTCAGTATCCAACGACATACCCTCCATTTCTCTCAAGGCAAGTATTACTTCTTGCCACCATTGAACGAAGAGTTTTACCCATTATTCCACCGTTTTTATCAGTGCTTGAAACACTATTATTGAGAACACTTGAAACTTGAAACCTCTCAGAGGGTTTAAATACTTAGTTGTATGTACGATACATCGTTATGAAATTATTCTTAACAGTAGGTATTGAGGAATGAAGAAGAACACCAGTGTTGTTTTTAAAACTTTCCCTTTGAACAATTTTTCTACCCCTTTCAGTAAATCGATCATCTTAAAGTTTATTCAACTGATTTTCAAAAACTTAAATTATTTCGAAAGGAAACAAAATTGACTAAATTGTAAATAAAAGACAATTAAAATATGTTAATTTAAAGCGGAGATATTATCAATTAAAAAGTCCGGGACATTTTTTGTGGGACACCCGGTATAGTATTGATTGTTCATATACAATAAATGGTCAAGTGTCTCCCTTGAACAAATTAATAAATAGGTTTAGCTATTTCGTGAGCGTAATCTCTCCTATGTTAATACAATGGAGTTTTAGGATTTGAAACTTAAGAGCAACTGCTCGAACATTTATTTCAAATACAGAAGAACTTCAAGGGAACATCAGCAAGTCGTTTCCCTTTTCTCCTGCGCAAAAAGAGAAACCGTATCCATAATATGCAGATCTTGAGGATTCCAACAGTACGCTCAGCAGCGTCCTCTGTAATACTTTTACTATTAAATTCCTTTAAAATAGAGACCGAAGATCTTCTTTAACGTAAGGTTAGTTTTTAAAACGATACGCGCTAAAAATAGAAGACACCCAATGGACGCGGCCGGTCATCAGTACGGTACTCCGGTAGGAAGATTTAGTGGCGTTCTGAGTAGATAGAAACAGAGTTTTAAGATGTCTGGTCGCCGACTAGCTGAATATCGTATCTTATTGTAAGGTTGCATATAGCACTAAGATTTTAACAATTAATTGACAATTAATCACCTTGAATAGTAAGTGCCTATTCAAGACGCTGCAAAAGCCGTGTCGAGGAGTTCAAGTCGCAGAAAGAGACTACTTTTTACGCAAGAGAAATAAGTTAGAGGTACCAGACCCACTTTTATTAAAAGGACGACATGCTGCCCAAGCAGAACAAGCTCAAAGATAATTTAATGAGTGAACGCCAAAGCGTAACAAGTAATTTTAATTAAAGCTATTTAAGGTTAATGCAGGTCTGCTAGAAGCGCAAACATGCTTAATTATAGAAAGTTAAATTTAAACACAAAAATCGAAAAGAAAAGGTGCAGCTGCAAAACAAAAAACAACGAACAAAAAGATCTCATTTCATCAGTTTCAAATTTTTGTCAGTGAACTAAGAGAGGCCAACTGAAGAAAACTTTTTCTTCCACGAAGCCGCCATCAGAAATACGGAAAATATTCAACAGGAAATTTCATTGAACAAACAAAATTGGCTGTCCGTCTTTGTTGGTTGATCTGTCTCCCTTTCACGCTCTTAAAATACTTAACTACTGTACCTGTGATGCGAGTTTCACCGGTGCACAAGTATCAGAATATTTTAATCGCAGGTGCTATTAGGATGGAAATATTTCTTTATGGTCCACATCTGGAAGATTTCTATACAGACAATATCGAATCCTGTCATTTGACGAGTCGTGTACACAATTATGTATACTGAGTGTTTCAGAACACGAGGTACAAAATTGCACATCAAGTAGAAAATGGCCAAATAAACACTTTTTGTCCTATGAAATTCTCCCCCAAAAAATCGGGGTTGGGAGGTATTGGGTGTTTATTGTTTTTAAGGCTGAAATTTAAAGGCACAATTACTCGCGATATTGATTCTGAATTTACTTTACAAAATTTTTCAAAATGTGTTCCCCCTACATCTATGCACTTTTCGAATGTTGGCCTTAACGGCTGCCGAATATTAGGAAACACGTCTGGCATTTAAGGTATCTCACCTGCAGCCACTGCAATTCTGGCCACAAGATCTTCCTCAGACTCAATGGGTGTAGCATAGACAAGGCTCTTCACGTGTCCCAAAAAATTGAAATCGAGTGGAGTCATGTCAGAAGATCTAGGAGGTCTTGCAACTAGCACATTTCTCCCGATCAACGTAAATTCAAAATAAATATTGCGAGTAGTTTATTCATTAAATTTCACCCTTTAAAACAATAAACTGCCAACTCAATGTCTCTTTCTTCGGAAAATTTTATAGAAGAAAAAGTTTTCATTTGGATATCTTCTAGTTGGTGTGCAATTTTTTGCCTCTTATTCTGAATCTGAAACACCTTGTATATTACTGACAAGTGTTTTCTGAGTAGGTAATGTAGGCATTGTCTACACTGAGAAGCATAGATATGTATCAACAGTTTTTTATTACTAAGTATGCACTAATTCAGTGAAATTATAATAGTTAATTCAATGACTATGCTTCAAATCCCCAAAATTATGTATACGTGTAGATAAGGTAGGCCAGACTTGCACACTGCCTTTTCTTCTCTGTACCTACACTATGCAGGGTAACAATGCAGAAAAGGTGTCATATTATTGCTCAACTCTGTTACATTTCAGCTATATATAATAAGCAAAAGTTGTTCTGCTTTCATCGCAGGGTTCTGACGTTTTCGGAACGTTTTTTTACGAATAAAAGTCACTTCTAGCTTCTTTGCGTGTAATATGATACTATCTCTTATTTTCGTCTAACTTTTTACTTTGTATTGGACACTTTGTTATTTTAATAAACGCCCTGGTTCTTCTCATTTCGTGTTTTTTGGAGCAGTTTGAAACGTTTCCAGCAAGAGAATTTGTACTATCGCATAAATGCAAAAATCATTGCAGCTGAGATAGTCCATTGTTTTCAGTTACAATGTGTGTGTGTGACTGTAAGTGAAGTTTTTGCTGGTGTGTGTAATTATTTTCATTGCAGCTCGTTTACATTGTATTTTAATTTTTTTCAAGTGTCTCAATGCCGATATAGATAACCTTACAACATTTCCAAATCTTCCTTAACAAGAAGTAATTAATTATATAATGCTACAAAACGAATACTATTTCAGTTTTTAAAAATGTATCAAGATAATTATAATATTCTCCATTTCAGCGTATGCTTGCTTAGAAACTGAGGAGTGATACGAAGATAAAAATTAAACATGATGATGATATAGTGAAATACAATATAACTCTGAAAGAACCAAATTACATTCAAGGAATAACTTGAGAAATGAGCATAAATTTTTATTATTAATACATGCTAACTTGACTTAAAAACACGGAATCCATATCAATTTTGATAACAAGACTTGAAAACTAGAAGTCTTTGTGCACTAGACCATAGCTTCAGGTTTCGGCAAAGACTACTCATTGGCAATGAATCATAACCTAAAGACTAGAAATGTTTATGATCATTATCAATCAATGCATCATTTTGAGCATACAGAGTTACCACTTTTTATGTGAGTACAATGTATTGCATCAGCTGAAATGTTCTACAAGTAACTTGCAACACATTTAATACTATTTTCCAGTTCCTATGTATTAATTGAAGGAAAAATGAATAAAACAGAAATATACAGAATGAATATGCGACGCTTTCAATTACTAATTCCTGCTTTTAACTACAAAATATGCATCAATGCTGGGTCCAAAAATTATATTTCGCACTCGTAGGTTTCTCATATATATCTGTGCAAACCCTCAATGACTAGATAACATGACGATATTAGGTGATAGGAATAAATACGCTGTTTCAAACTTAGAACAAAACAATCAACAAAAACATTGAGTATTTTTAAGATTTTTCAGCAAAGCATTCTAACTCTGTTTTGGTTTATTTTTAGTTTTAAAGAATTATAAATAATTTTTAGCAAAAATTAGAATCGAAGACACCAAAAAAGAGCGACTCCAACCACGACTCTACCACATCCGAATGAACGACTCCGACTCCGACTCCGACTCCACCACATTCGGAAAAGCGACTCCGACTCCGACTCCGACTCCATCACACTTCAGAATAGCGACTCCGACTCCGACTCCACCACACTTCAGAGAAGCGACTCCGACTCCGACTCCGACTCCACCCTAAAACATCCGACTCCGGCGACTCCGACTCCCGACTCCGACTCCGACTCCGCAACCCTGCTCAGTAGGATGGTGGCCATGGGCCCATCACAGAAATCGCAGTGTAGAGACAGCTATAGCCAGACTTCGTCTTGGTCATGCAGGTGTCAGGGCTCACTTAGCTAGATTTGGAATGATTGATAGCCCGTTGTGTCCGTGTGGTAATGTAGAGACTATAGATCATTTTTTGCTGTCATGTCCTCTGCGAGCTTTGGAACGTACTAATCTGACTAACACCCTTGTTACCTTAAGAGTACCTCTATCATTGAAAAATATCCTTGGAGGAGGCCCTTTCCAAGTTCCAATACAGGAACAAATAATTAATGCAGTGGCCAAATTCTTGAGAGACTCGAATGCCTTGAATGCCATTTGAGAATTGTTACCTAAGATTATTGCCTTTGTTGCTAGAAGTATCATTTCTACTATGTTATACAGCTATTGTTTGTTCTCATGTTCTTGTCTCATGTTTCCTCATCCCATGAATAGAACCATATCGTTTCTACTATCTTTCATGACCTATTCACTCTGAGAAAGTAGACTAATATGTGACTACCACCCATGGGCACTAACTGAATATGTCAGCTCCCAGATCGTTTTTTTTTTTTTTTTTTTTTTAGCTCAATGATGGGGGAGGATGGAAGCCCTCTACGCAGTGTTACTTCTGTTACTCGATGATAGCTATGTATTTTTAGGGCACTTGCGGCACTGTCTTATGTAAAGAGAATTTTCACTCTCCATCAACATCATTGATAGCTGTAAATTAACTCCCTTTTCTTTCTCCCTCAGAGTCCTGTCCACAGGAGTTTCCTTTGTTTATCAGTAACAGTAGAGTAAATTTTTCATTTGAAATTGCCACATTGGTATCAGGAAGCTCCAGGCTGCACCGTCCCAGGCTGGACCTTCAATTAAGCCCGGTATACTCATGTGTGACACAAGTTAAGGCATGCCCTAGTTACTAACATACACTTAAGTACTGTGCCTTGTTTGTCCAATTCTGTGAAAGTACATCTAAAGTAAGGGGTGGGAAAAAAGTGAAATATACTGAGAGCTAACGAACGTTTGAAATGTGTAGTGTAGTAACATACTATAGCCAGGCGTGATATCGTCTTGGAAGATTATAGATGATGAAACTACAATATGGCCGGGCGCACTGCGTTGGTACCTCGGGGGTTTCAGCGTGGGTAAGGCGTCCGGCCATAAATGGGTGGGCAGCTGAAACCCCTATGGGGTTAGGCTGCTCAGTGCGTCTGAATGTGTATTATGTACAAGACCTCAATTGCGTGACAATTATAATCTTGACCTGCAATACTATTAATGAACAACTCCAAGTTCTGCATAGTGAAACTTTTTTCCCTTCTGTCAAACCAGACCCAGCTCTGACGAGAGAAACATACGTTCAGCCGTGGAGCTGCATGGAGACCTCTTCGAAGCTCCAATAACCATCAACTAAAAAAAAAAAAAAAAAAAAAAAGAGTGATCAAGCGCGTTCCCGCCATCTAAGATGAAAGTTAACATACCGCTAAAACTTGTTTTTGGGTGATAATTACTATTGTGTGATTAAATAAAAGATCCTAGAAGATGGTTCAGGCTCCGCGGGGCTGGCAAATAATAAATTAACTAAGTACCCAAATGTACTCTACCCTAACTTAACCTAACTACGGAACAAGTCTTGCTGAGCGGCGAAGCCGCTCAGCGAGAATGAAAATATCGATTATAACTGGAATTTGATGCTGATTCCGAATCTGCAATTTGTTTTGACCGCTCTCGATTTTTTCGATTTTTTCGATTTTTTGTGATTTTTTTGAATTTTATATTTTTACACATTTTTAATTTTTTTTTGCCCAAATGTGACCTAAACCTTAACCTAAACCTAACCTAACCTACCTAACCTAACCCAAACGTAACTAACGCCTCAAACTCGTAACTAACGCTTCGGTTGTAACCAAACGCTTCATGCCCCACTACAACCAAAAAAAGGCCAATTACCCAGGATATTTGGCCCACTACATGTTCATGAAATGGTGCAAGAGCATGAACATTGATCCTTTTGAAAAATTCCTTGATGAAGTAATTGAGATCAACTTTGATGCTGACAATGAAGAGCAGTTGGAAACTGAAGAAGAGGAAGATAGTGATTAGTATTTTTAAATATTGCACAATTTCTCTGAATCAACTTGAAGTTGTCATAGTGTTGGAATTGCTTTATGGGGGGTTTTCATTCCAAACAAAATATCTTGGAATTTTCCCCCAAAAAATAAAAAAAAAATTGAAAAAATTGAGAGCGGTCAAAACAAATTGCATATTCGGAATCAGCATCAAATTCCAGTTATAATCGATATTTTCATTCTTGCTGAGCGGCTTCGCCGCTCAGCAAGACTTAAGCCAAGCATACTGCTATAACTCGTAAAATACTAATTTCAGACGGAAAGTGCAAAGAAGAAAACTTGTTTGTTTCGATCTAATTAACTATATATAAGCTCTGAAAAGTAGGAAATTGATTATGGTCCTCTCCTCCACATTTACTGAAAAATATACTAGGATTTGGTGGATATCAATTATGAATACTTTGCAATTCTTTGCTCCTTGCTAAACTTCCTTGGTGCTGCTAATAGATGTAAGGGACTCTAAATGTCTTAAAATTTTATACTGTCATGCGTTTGTCTCTAATGAAATTATCTCAAAATAATAAGCTATCAGCTTCCACATACAGTAGTTTGAGAAGTCCAAAACTGAGGACTCAGCAGAGAAGTGCCGCAGTAGCAGTATTGGTGGATTTACCTAACCCTGTTGATGCTGCCTAAATACAAGCTGTCAGGGTACACAGATTTCTGCTGAAGAAGTCCAATGACTTTAAAGATTCTTTCAGATCTTCAAAGAAGAAGGAGCCAAGTTGATTGGTGATCTATCCATTTTGTACTTACAATGAGCAAGCTCTAACCCTTATCATTGATGCTGCATTGAATAATTCAGGATTTTTTAGGCATTTTCCTTTAATAAGTTTAATGCTACTGTTAGAGCAAGAAACTCAGGAGATCCATCTTTTTGTATGCCTTTGTTAGAGAGAATATCAGGCTGTAATGAAGGTTGTGATTGACATTAGCCCTCATTTCAGAGCACAAATACTCTTTTTTCTTCTGTTTTTCTAGGTGATCCATAATCAATTTTTTCATTTGGGTCTTGCATACATTCTAAAATGGGATTTCTAGCCTAGCTTATTGTAAAAATTTTATGCGGTATAGAAGAATATTTTATATCTAAATGGAGACTTTACCTATTTCTGGTTCATGTTTGAAGTTTGAAATCTTGTTTATATAAATATTTACAATTATTCTGAGCCTAAAGTGCTATAAACTTTTTTATTTTTTTTACTTTTTGCTCTGTTCATGTCTCCTTGATGCACCATACTTTTTGAGTTCATTTCCAAATACTTCCAAATTATTGATTATTTACAAACATATAGAGGAATGTCCTGGTCTCTGGTCATTCAGATCATGCAGACAAGAGTTTAACCCTTTACCGCCCACATTTTTATACTCATATTACCGTTATAACAACCACTATCACTAAACCGACACTGGCATTAGGTAGTCACTGTTATCAAGATGGGGAAGGAACTGCCACTCGGCAGTGCAGTTCAAAGGACACATTAGGGAACAAATTGAATAAGAAATACGATATATTATTGTTATTTTTGAAAGAGGACGAAATAGTCCAGTTGGGCAGTAAAGGGTTAAGTTAGAAGCACTGTGATGCCTTGTCATATACTATGGTTAAAGAATTTATGGTGCAAGACTGAAGGCAAAGTAAGAATCAAATCAGCCCTAGAATGTGTTTCAATTCAAGGCAGTACAATTTTTCTTTGCTGTGCCTCTAATCACTATTATTTTAGTTATTATTTTACCAAAATATATTTCTAAATTCAAGTAGCTGCAAACCTACATATTTTATGTATCTTATGTTTAGTATATCTTATATAATTTATTCGAGAGTGGTAGGGGAATAAATATTCAATATTCATATAAATAATGAACTCATTTCTTATGACCATGATGAACTTTTTTTCTTTGAAGTCTAAAAAGTGTCTCGATTTACTAGTTTAATAAAAATCATCTAAGTAATTTTAAAACCTGGCAGTTGATTAATAACTAGGGTTGGGAGTTGATTAATAATGATAACCAGTAGCATTATGTTTTATTGTCTGGAAAATATATTTATATATTTATATTATGAATTATGTATTATAAATATATAAAATATATATATATATTTTATATATTTATAATACATAATTCATAATAATATATAATTATAATACATATACAGGGTGTTTCAAAAATACACGGCATAATTTCAGGTATGTATTTCCCACATGTAGACAATCAAAATAGTTCATTACAACATATGTCCGGAAATGCTTCATTTCCGAGTTATGGCCTTCACAACATTGAAATTCACCGGAACGTTTTTCTTTCCGCAGGTCGTTGCCATTACAGAAGATGTTCAAAATGACCACCTCCTGCTTGAATACAGACCTCACATCGATGTCTCATTGACCTGCGAACACGATCCCACACTCCAGGAATGTTGCGTATGTCCTCAGAGCGTGCCACAATTCGATTCCGAAGGGATTCCAAATCAGGCACCGGAGACGAATAAACCAATGATTTTAAATGGCCCCACAAGTAGAAATCGAGAGGGTTCAGATCAGGTGAGCGTGGAGGCCAAGCAATTGGGCCACCTCTACCTATCCATCGATCAGGAAATCTTCGATCCAAGTACCGGCGAGCCGTACGACTGAAGTGTGCAGGAGCGCCGTCATGCAAGAAGTGAGCGTGCTGACGATCGATCAGTGGAGTGTCGTCATAAACATCAGGTATGATGTTTTCCAGGAAGTTTGTGTACGCCTGCCCCGTAAGTCTGTTTACAAGTACATGGGGTCCAACTAACCGATCACCAATGATACCGGCCCACATGTTGAGGGAGAACCGCACCTGGTGATGAGATACAACAGTTGCATTTGGGTTTTCATACGCCCATACATGCTGATTGTGGAGATTTGTTATGCCATCTCGTGTGAACTGTGCTTCATCTGTAAATAATACTAAGGCAGGAAAGTTCGGATTTGCAGCACATTGCTGCAAGAACCACTGACAGTACCTAACTCGTGCAGGGTAATCTGCTGGTGACAGCGCCTGTACACGTTGCAAATGGTAAGGATACAATTGATACTCTTTCAGCAGTCTCCAGACAGTCGTATGGGGAACATTCACTTGCAACGCTAACCTTCGTGTGCTGATAGAAGGAGTTCTGTTCACAATCTCCAGAATCTCCTCCTGTTCTTCTGGAGTTGTAGATCTTGGTCGTCCCCTTCCCAATCCAGGAGAGTCAAATTTTCCATACTCGCACAGACGCTGATGGAGACTTACAAATGTCTTCCGATCTGGACATTGTCGCTGTGGGTACCTCTCCTGGTACAAACGACGAGCCAGCGCAGCATTGCCGTCTGCCTTACCGTAGATCAAGTGCATCTCTGCCAGCTCCTGATTTGTGTACATGACACACAGTCGAACGCCAAACACAACACTGAATTTAACCTTCGCCTAGGAATGATCTGTCAGAGTGCCCTCTTAATGTGTCCTTTGACGGCAACGACCTGCGGAAAGAAAAACGTTCCGGTGAATTTCAATGTTGTGAGACCATAACTCGGAAATGAAGCATTTCCGGACATATGTTGTAATGAACTATTTTGATTGTCTACATGTGGGAAATACATACCTGAAATTATGCCGTGTATTTTTGAAACACCCTGTATATATATATATTATTCTTAGAAATATATGTCGCATCTATCTGTACATATATTGTTATTCTCTTATAAACAGAATTTATTTAGTCACTGTATCTTACACTTCTAAGGCCTGAGGATGCTACCAGCCCCATTGAATTCCATTAGGCAAGAGAGGTAGCAGCCTTATATTATCTTCTCCTGTAGGGCGTAGAGGTGATACACTACGGAGATATCAGAACTTTTTATTGGTCAAATTTACATTGGTACATTTTAGGATTGAGGAGCACTTGAAATGATTAAGTAGAATTTTGGTGGTGAAGTATAGTCACTACACATTAATAAAGTATTATAAATGTAGAAAACCTAATAAAATCAGTATTTTTGTATAAAAAGTTATCAATTTGTATAAACAGGTGTAAATTTGATGATGTAAAATATAACAAAATCAATTTCTAAATACAATCACATATAAAATTTTCTTCCCCTCAGGGGGATACAGTTATTTTATCTGTGGAAATTAGCGCTCCTAGGGGGACAATGTGAGGGCCCGAGCTAAAGGTTAGGTAGGCTTTCTTTTTGTTAAAATAGAATAGGTTTATGTTTTGTTACGGATTTTCAGCACCTACAACTTTCTTCTTCAACTTTGATCTTGTTTCATGAACTTCTTTCTCATCTTACTGTTTCTATGCCCTTTCTGCACAGATTCTGCATTCCCTATACTCCATACTAAATGGTGTCTTCTTTCTTCCTCTCTTTGGATCGCATTTGTTGCTGTGGGTAGGGAGGCTAAAACTAACGACTTACCAAACAAACATGTAACATTTTCTCATCATTTCAGATACTAAAATGGCAGTTAACATGAAGGAACAAGGTGTGAAACTTATGAAAGAAGTTCATAAGAACAGATTGGATGTGAGTAATTTCCTTTTTCTTAAGCGTAATCCTTTTTATATCTTGTTTCGTCTAATCTTGATCGATCTAGCTGTTTGCTATTCCATATGACTTAATTTTTAAATGAGCATTTTTATTTATTCAATAACATGTGTTTGTCACAACTGGGTGTTTTATACATAATTTTTTATTTGATAGTGATTTTGAATTTGAAAATGTTTTTAAAGTTAATTCATTTTTGCAGTTGGCAGAAAGCATTGCTGATTTCAAGTTCTGCAAGCAAAGAGTTCAAGTTAGAAGCAAATCTTTGGATGTTCCTGAGAAATTTCGCTCAGTTGTTTACTGGATGTCACGTGAGCAGCGTGTTCAAGGTAAAAATTTTTTCTTGTTTGTTCTAAATAAAAGATTTTCTAGTTTGTTCAAAATAAAAGATTTTCTAGTTTGTTCCAAATAAAAGATTTTCTAGTTTGTTCAAAATAAAAAATTTTCTAGTTTGTTCAAAATAAAAGATTTTCTAGTTTGTTCAAAATAAAAGATTTTCTAGTTTGTTCAAAATACAAGATTTTCTAGTTTGTTCAAAATAAAAGATTTTCTAGTTTGTTCAAAATAAAAAATTTTCTAGTTTGTTCAAAATAAAAGATTTTCTAGTTTGTTCAAAATAAAAGATTTTCTAGTTTGTTCAAAATAAAAGATTTTCTAGTTTGTTCAAAATACAAGATTTTCTAGTTTGTTCAAAATAAAAGATTTTCTAGTTTGTTCAAAATAAAAGATTTTCTAGTTTGTTCAAAATAAAAGATTTTCTAGTTTGTTCAAAATAAAAGATTTTCTAGTTTGTTCAAAATACAAGATTTTCTAGTTTGTTCAAAATAAAAGATTTTCTAGTTTATTCAAATTGAAAGATTTTCTAGTGTGGTCAAAATAAAAGTTTTTCTAGTTTGTTCAAATTAAAAGTTTTTCTAATTTATTCAAAGTAAGTTTTTCCTTTTTTGCTCATTTTTTTGTAAAATCATACGTTTCATGGAATTGCACCACTATTCTAAAAAAATAAAAAAAAATAAATCAAATTTATTTAATAAATTTTCATCTGTGTTCTTGCATTTTTATCCAATTTTTAATTATTTTTAGCCTATGAGGATTGATTTTATTTTGCTGGAAGTAAACTATTATGCCATACATTCTTCTGGTATTTTTTATGCACTATTTATTATCAAGTTTTCAGTGTATATATTCAATAGTTCAGAAATTATAATGGGAAGCTAAAGAAACAACTTCCAGGTGTATGTTTCTAGAATGTGATTTTTACATTGCTGTGCGCTCAAAACAAACCATATATTTCCCATTTAGAAAGTCAAACCTACATTTAATATTTCTGCCTGGGATATTCTAACACTTGCTATTTTATGTTATGCATTTGGCCTTTGACAACTATTGATGCTCATGAGTTAACAACTTTGTACAAACAATTCTTTAATTTTGGTACTGTTCTGCACTGAGCTGTCACCATGTAGTAACTTTATTCCATTTTATTACAGGCTAATTGTTAATGACTTGAGTGTTTTGGAGTTGAATTTTTTTAGGAAGGATTTCATCACTAGATTAGTGTTGGGAAAAATGTCTAAAAAGTGGTATTTCAGAGGAAGAGCTGTTTCATTTCCAGGGAGCGAGCTGAAAATGTTTAACAAGTTGTATGTCACAGGAAGCTGTTTCATTTCCAGGGACCTAGCTGAAAATGTCTAAAAAAAGTTATGTCACAGGAAGCTGTTTCATTTCTTGGGAGCTAGCTGAAAATGTCTAAAAAGTGGTATGTCACAGGAAGCTGTTTCATTTCCAGGGAGCTAGCTGAAAATGTTTAAAAGTGGTTTGTCACAGGAAGCTGTTTCATTTCCTGGGAGCTAGCTGTAACTCATCACTGGTAACTCATTTTTAGAAGCCATTATCAGATGCTTGCTACATTCATCACTGATAACTTATTTGTTGAAATCATTGCCAGGAGCTTGCTCTATTCATCGTTGGTTACAAATTTTTTGAAGCCATTTTCTGAGGCTTGCTATATTCATCACGGGTAACTAATTTGTTAAAATCATTGCCAGAGGCTTGCATTCATCACTGGTAACTAATATTTTGAAATGATTTCCAGATAACTGGGCTTTCTTGTTTGCCCAAAGGCTGGCATTGAAGAACTCAGTGCCGCTGAAGGTGGTGTTCTGTCTTGTACCGTCATTCATGGATGCCACCTTGCGCCACTACACTTTCATGATCCAAGGTGAACTTCTGATTTCTCCCTTTTCCATGTCCTGTTCTGGTTGCTTTGTAAGGCTTTTAAAGATGATATTTCACGTTGAATTGACCTGATTGAATCAAGTTCATTCTACCTTTTTAAAATTGACTAAATATAAACCACGTGTGAGAGGGTCATGCTTTGTGGTTTCTGTATTGTAAGAATAAATGTATTTTTGATATATTTGAGACTTGAAACATGTTACAACACTTTGAATCATAAAATCTCTTTACTTGGAAGTACTTGGTGGTAGACAATCCATAATAACTGGCATAAAAGCTTTGTCAATGATCAATAAAATAAATGAAAAAAGTGGAAATGTTTACTTAGTTTTTTTTTCTGTACCTGGAAAATAAATAATAGTAAAAAAGGGAAGATGTAAGACATTCATAAAGAATACCAGAAAAAATAATCTTCTTTCGAACCAGCACGTGAGCTCCAAACTTCTTCAATAGTACTCAATATTATTTGAAGTATAATGAATGAAAATGATTGTACATTTATTGTTGCAATGTTCTAGCTGTGTTGTACATCAATCATCAAGTAATAGTTTTGTTTGCTAGAAGTTTAAAAATTTTATAGTTATGGAGTGAAGGAATAATTCAACCTAGTTAATTGTGCTTGCTTTTTAACTTATATTTTTAGAAGACATAATATTTGCTCTTAGAAGCCTTTGATTTATTCATAAACTTACAAAATCTGCACTTAATTACTGATCAATCATTCTAAGAATTGAATTAGGTTTTGAAAATGATAGTTTTTATTGCAAAACAGGTATGCTTAAAAATGTGCTGCTCTCAATTTCTTCATAAGCTAAAGCTTAAATATTGTATCAATGGGTGAATCATATCTCAAAAATGATTTTCATAATGAATTAATGCTCACTCTTTTCTTTTCATCTTGTGTCCTTTACGGGATCCTCCCTGCAGCTTTGGTTCTTAATTTATTCCTTCTAACCTTATGACCACTGATTTTTTTTTCCAGCAATGATTTAAAAAAAATTCTTATCCAGGCTTAAAAGAAGTGGAGAGTGAATGCAAAGAGTTGGGAATCCCATTCCAGCTATTGTTGGGACCAGCCAAAGATGTTCTTCCGGCGTTTGTGACCAGCAACGATGTTGGTGGTGTGGTGACGGATTATGCTCCTCTGAAGACACCCAAACAATGGGTGTCTGATGTGTTGAGCAAACTGCCTGAAAATATTCCTCTTTGCCAGGTGAGTTTCATCTGGATGTGTTTGTATGAAGTGTATATAAAAAACAAAATAATGTCCAAACAATGGGTGTCTGCTGTCTTGAGCAAACTGCCTTGAAATATTCCCCTCTGCCAGGTGAGTTTCATCTGGATGCATTTATTTGGAGTGTACCTAGTAAACAAAATAATTTGAGTCTTTAAAATATTTTGTTCCTCAGTAAATTCCCTTGATTTTTTATCCATAGGTAATATTCATGCTCATGAAGAGCTGTATTTAGAGTTAGCAATTTATATACTTGGTTGTAATATTTTTTTTGACTGAATATAATTTCAACTAGGTTCTAATATTTTTTTCAATGGAATAAAACTTCAAAATAATTGTAACATTTTTTTCAAGTGAACCAATAATGGGAAGTTGTAACTGATGGAATATGTGGCTGGGAAGCTGTAATCTATCAAAGAGATGAAAAGCTTGGTGACTGCAATCAGAATACTTACTAGTATGTTTCGGATATTTTTTGTTTTCTATTCTAATTTTACTGTGATGCTTATCATCAACAGCTGATGCTATAAATGTGCTTATAGAAGTATTGTATTGAACTTTTTCTTTCCTTCATAATAAATATGTTCACAGAATTATTACTTAGAACCATTTTTTTATCTCCAGTGAATATCCATATGAAAGAATTGTGTTACTACATCTTTCTCTTCTTTACCATAAATATTCTTAAGGAAATATTGTATTCAACGTTTTTTTTTCAGTCACCTTCACAGATTTTTTGTTTCATGTTGCAGGTTGACGGCCACAATGTTGTTCCTGTATGGGAGGCATCTCCAAAGCAGGAGTACGCTGCGCGGACAATTCGTAGAAAAATCACTGATAAGCTTGGCAAGTTCCTGACTGAATTTCCGCCTCTCATTCGTCACCCACACAAAGATGACAAAGACAAATGCAAGGTGACGCAATCTCTATTGTTGACCTTGAACTTTTGTTTGTGCACAATTTTTTTTGTTTTCAATTGGTAAAATTTTTACTGCTTGTTTACCACATGATGGGATGATGTTTGGTATTTTCAGAACAAATATTCTGGTTTCATTTCTGGGGCAAGAAATTTTACATATTACTATTAGCATTTCTAATGAAAAGAAACACGAATGAGAATGCACTCATAACTTCATTTGAACTGCAGGTAAAATGTTTCATGCAAAATATTGCTGTCGATCAATGCCAACATTTTCTTGTTTTGATGTCGATGGTACAGACCTCAATGTTTTATTAGTGTGGATCACCAATTCCGTAACCCTTGTTTTAGATTATAAAGGTGCTACTTTCGAATTCCCCTAATCTTAGTTAGGAATATAATGTTGCTATCCATCAGTTCACCTAATCTTAGTTAGAAATGTTATGGTGGCCCTTTCCCATTCCTCTAACCTTAGTTAGGAATGTTAGATGACCCTTTCCCATTCCTCTAATTTTATTTTGGAATGTTGTGATGGCCTTTTCCCAATACTTTTAGTGTAGTTTGGAATATAAAGTTGCTACTTTACCATTCCCCTAATCTGAGCTTAGGAATTTAATATTACTACCCTTGAGTTCACCTTACCTGTGTTTGGGAACATAATTGTGCCATCACCAGTTCCCTATAACCCTAGAAGGGGCTCCTCAACAACATGTCAATTGTTGACAGGCAACAGACTGGAAGGCCGTGGAAAAATCGCTGAAAGTGGACACCAGCGTTGGCCCGGTGGACTGGGCGAGCGGAGGCACAAGTCACGCATTTGAGATGCTAGCGTCCTTCTGTTCAGGGCGCCTCAAGAAATTTGCTGATAAACGCAACGATCCAAACGAAGATGCGCTCAGCAATCTATCTCCGTGGATCCACTTTGGTTGGTCCCTAGCGACTAACAATGGTGGTAGATGTTGAGATTTTTAGTTACACCCACTTAATATCCTGGCATTTACATCTGTCCCTATGATGGTATAATTGCAGTCAAAGTGTGACTTTCACAATAAAGTGCGACTGTTTCCAAATAAAGTGTGACTGTTTCACAATAAAGTGTGACTGTTTCACAATAAAGTGTGACTGTTTCACAATGAAGTGCAACTGTTTCACAATAAAGTGAAACACATGATGCTTCTTTTGACATTATATTCCTCTCAATAGAATTGCTTGCTGGCACTGCGGGTTGGTTATTGCTCTATTTATTGCTTATTGCTCTATTTATTGCTTATTGATTTCAATGATTATTCAAGTTGTTTTTCAGTATTTCCACTAAATGAACTACTTACTGACATTCTTTTGATTATTTATATCACTTGAAAGGCAACTTTGTTGCCTATATTTCAGATGTCTTTTTTGATGAAGGCCAGATCTCAGCAGCTCATTGCATGCTGGAGTTAGAGCAGCGGAGCATTTCGTTGTATTTCCATTTATTGATCTGCTTATTGATAATGGTTTGATTATTTGCATTGCTCGTTTTAAAAAGGTAACTTTGGTATCACTTCACTTTGAAAGGTTTTTCTGATGTCCTCATTGTCGCAGGTCAGATCTCAGCAGCCCGCTGCGTGCTGGAGGTCCAGAAGCTGAGCAAGAGCAGCCAAGGCAGCGTGGCAGCCTACGTGGAGGAGTGTGTCATCAGAAGGGAGCTCAGCGACAACTTCTGTCACTACCAGCCCCACTACGACTCGCTTCTGGGCGCTGCAGACTGGGCGCGCATCACGCTCGATGAACACAGGTCTTCTTTCAGGCGTCCAGACTCAGTGATATCCTTAGTTTTGTTCAACAGCGTTTCTTTCAGCCAGAGAGCAGGACGTTTTTTACTCAAGTCTTCTTCCTTCCAAGCTTCCAGACTCTGAAATATCCTCAATTTTGTTTGAAAGCATTTCTATCAGCCAGTTATGTTTTAGCTTTATTGAGAAAACTTGGTCCCCTCAGCTGGATGCACCTATTGTTATTGTGGAAATTAGCGCTCCCAGGGGGAAATGTATGAGGGCTTTGGCTGAGAGTTGGCCAAAGGCCTTCTTTTTGTTGAAATAAAACATTTTTAAATAAAACAGCCTTTTTTCGGTTCACTGCTGTCCTGTTTTTCAGCACCTTCTACTTTTTTTCAACTTTCATCTTGTTTATCAAACTTACTGTCTCTATGCACAAGGGATCTTGTGTGGGAACACACCTTGTGCATAGATTCCGTGTTTTCTCAAATCCGAAATAACTTGTGCTTTCATCCTTCTCTTTTTTGGAACACCTTTGTTGTAGTCAAGAAGGCTTTAACTAATGTACAATCCAATCTTATCTTACTATATTAATTGGCTCTGCATCATAGTTGCCCTAGGTAAAGTCAGACGCACGTAATTTTTTTAGGTACTGTTATATGCTTTTGGTCCTGTTGTAGGCCTGTGTACGAAAATTATTCTTATTCATAAAAAATTAAGTTTTTTCTTATAAGGCATTGCTATTCACATTTAGTTAAATTTGGTAAAATTGGTGTAATGTTTGTCAATAGTTGCTCTTATTTCTTACTCGTGTCTTCAACTTATTAGCAGGTTGACCTTGATGATTTAAACTGAAGTTCAGTATTCAACAAATTTAAAGCCAATTTTAGTAAACAATTTTGAAAATAGCAAACATCAACTGGATCGTGCTTTCATTTAGCTTTGATCAAGTATTTATAAAAATTGAGTTGAGTGGCTACTAGTCGGTCAACAGCATTATGAAAATTAACTCCGTGTACACCGGCGGCTCACCAATAGCCAATTGCACTGACCTATTACTGCTAGCCCCAAATCTTGCACCACTATTTGCCTAACGATATAATGCAATGGTGGCGTCATAAAGTTTGTTTGAAATGAAGCCTTTCTATTAGTTAGCCAAACTAGAGGAGGTGTATTTTCCTCCATAGAAATGGCTCTACCTTGTTTCCTTTATCTTGGTTCACCCTATCAATATTTTTTGTCCACAAAATTGCGCGTTTTTCAGTCTCTATGCAATGATGAAAAATCTGTGTGTAGCTATTATATTAATGTAGTAGTGACTTGAAACTTGGATTACATGTGCTATGAAAAGTAATTCTGCTGTGCGGAATAAAATGAAGTACAATGTAACATGCTGACTAAAACAAGCTAAACAGCCCGTTCTTTGGTTGCCACCAAGTCTAATATCAAGTTGAATATTACTGAACTCCTTCGTTTTCATTAGTGTCGAGTTTTTGAATTGTTTGGAATTATAAGCATGTCAAGTACAATTTCTTGAAAATATCTATCATTTTCACACCGATTTGTTTACTCAGTATGTACTTAATCTTTTAAAGCATTAAACTTTGCCCTATAAATTGGCTCAGTATAAAATAAAGATGTATCTGATTTAATAATTCGTTCGTTTTGACAGCCTTATGTATTTATTCCATAAAAAGTGTTGTTTCTCTTTGCACTTCTCTTTTGTTTCTCATTCCCTGTTGTGTTTTCAGGAAAGACAAGAGGGAAAAACTGTATTCGCTGCCGCAGTTTGACAGAGCCAAGACCCACGATGATTTGTGGAATGCAGCTCAGGTATCTCACTTAATAATGCCCTTAGTGTATTTAATTGTTTATATATTTATATACTTGTTGGATGTCCGATTCTTAAAAACACCTTTGATTTGAAGCATGCCTAATGACCGTATCTGCGATACTAGTTTCACCAGTGCACAAGTAGAAGAATATTTTAATCGCGGGCACTAATCATGATGGATATATTTGTTTATCATCCACATCTGCAAGATTTGTCTAAAGAAAATATCGAATCCCGTCATCTCTGTACACTACATAGTTTCTCAAGTTCTAAATGTTCCCAACCTTAAGCAAATCTCGTAGCCTTGATACATCTCCAAGCCTTTAATGCAGAGCCAAGTATTGATACATCCTTTTGTCGCGATTTTAAATTAAATCCTAATGCATTATTTAGCATCCATGCAGAACCAAGTTTTAATGCATCAATTAGCATCGATACTGTACCAAGAGTTGATGTATCATTTTGACTTGAAGTAGTACTATTGTAAAAGTTTTAGTTAGTCTCAATACAGCACCAAGTCTTAATGCATCATTTCGAGTCGATACCGTACCAGGTCTTGAGGCATCATTTAGCGTCGGTGCTGTGCCAATTTTATTACTTAGGCATTATTTACTTTCGATACGGTTCCAAGTCATAATGTATCATTTAGCCTTGATGCTCTGCTAAGTTTTAATGTATTAGTTTGATGAAAGTATCTAGTTGTGGGTGAAAACATGACAAAAAGTATCAGTCTTGGTCTTTATAATACGTAGGGGTAATATTAAACTTTTTCAACGTTTGTTTGTTTTTACCCACAGTATTTTATGTTGAAACATATGATCGAAAATATAAGTACACTGTAACTTCTAAACGTCTCGTAGTTTATACATATGTTGGTTTTCACATTAAAAAAGTTAATTTTCAACATTCTTATTGATTGTCTCTCCCTGCTGCATTTTATATTGAAACTTGTGATGAGAAATAAGTGTGCAGACTTGAGAACATTTTGTAATGTGAAAGTTTTTTTTGCAGGGCTGTTCATTGAGTGAGACTGACTGGTACTAATATCGGCCTTGTATGAATTAGTGCTGTTGTTTTTCATGTGTGAGGAGGATCACCGTGGGGAATGGGGAGGTTCCTCATAGTTTCCCACCTTGGGGAACACAACCTTTCCTCCAAGCTCTTGGTTGGGGGGGGACTTCGGACCTTGTTCTTGTCATCTTATTTTAGCTCGTTTATTATACTGTTTTTTGACCAAATTCTAGTCTATTCACTACATTCTTGTATTTTCCTCCGTAATATTCCATGTGTCATATCTAGCATTTTTTACTCGTCTCTGTGTTTTAATTACTGCATTACTCTTGCTGTGCAAATGAAATTTCTGTAGATTTGGCATATCCCATTCTATCATAGCACCCTAAGAGTACTTTACTTTATCATGTTCTATTATCGTGAAAGTATTTCATTAGCTATACTTATTAGGTTACCGAGTCAACAAGTATTAGGTTATCAAGCGTTTCATTTGCCGTACTACTTTGATTATCAAGTAAACGATGCATAGTATATCATTTGCTGTACTTATTTGGTTTTCAGGTAAACGATGTGTAGTATTTAATTTGCTGTACTTATTTGCATAGTTTTGCATTTGCTGTACTAATTTGCACAGTATTTCATTTGCCGTACTTACTTGGTTATCAGGTTAACTCCAGAAGCTGGTTTCCAGGCACAGCTCGTGAGGGAGGGTAAGATGCACGGCTTCCTGCGCATGTACTGGGCGAAAAAAATTCTTGAGTGGACTCCGGATCCAGACACAGCTCTTGCCTACGCCCTCTACCTCAATGACAGATACTCGCTGGATGGCAGGGACCCTAATGGATTTGTTGGTAATATTTTGCCCAATGATGCCCTTGGTGTGTTTATTTGACAATACCCTTGGTGTGTCTATTTAATAATACCCTTGGTGTGTCTATTTAATAATACCCTTGGTGTGTTTATTTAATAATACCCTTGGTGTGTTTATTTAATAATACCCTTGGTGTGTCTATTTAATAATACCCTTGGTGTGTTTATTTAATAATACCCTTGGTGTGTCTATTTAATAATACCCTTGGTGTGTTTATTTAATAATACCCTTGGTGTCTCTATTTAATAATACCCTTGGTGTGTCTATTTAATAATACCCTTGGTGTGTTTATTTAATAATACCCTTGGTGTGTCTATTTAATAATACCCTTGGTGTGTTTATTTGAAAATACCCTTGGTGTGTCTATTTAATAATACCCTTGGTGTGTCTATTTAATAATACCCTTGGTGTGTTTATTTAATAATACCCTTGGTGTGTTTATTTAATAATACCCTTGGTGTGTTTGTTTGATAATACTCTAGATGTGTTTGCTTGATAATACGTTTGGTGTCTGTGGGAATTAGCGCTCACTGGAGGAATATGTGAGATCTGGAGCTAAATGTTTGGTGAGCCTTCTTTTCTATTATCAAGTAGGTTTTTGTTTTATTACCATCTTTTTTCAATTCACTGCTGTCCTGTTTTCAGTACCCATTGTTTTTTTCAACTTTTGTCTTGTTTCATGAATTTTTTTCTCAACTTACTGTTTCTATGAACTTCGTACATAGATTCCGCGTTCCCTTAACTCCATTCTAAATAGGACTTTCTTCTTTCTTCTCTTTGGAACGCTGTTTTTGCGGTCACAGAGGCTTAAAAGTAACTCATCTATTTTCTTTCAATTAGGCAGTTTCAATGTTAAGGGTGTGAGAATATACATTGTGCATAGATTCCCTGTTTTCTCAACTCCAATACTAAATAGTTCCATCCTCTTTTCTCGCTTCGGAAAAGTTTTATTGTAGTTGTCAAGACTTAAACTAACATAAAATCTAATCTAGCTACAGTAGCATCAGTGGTGTCAGTTTTTAGATTAAATGAGGTTATGACAAGTGTATCGTAATAAAGCTAAATGAGGTCCTCACAAGGATGTAGTAATGAGATTTAATGATATTATGACAAGAAAACCATAATGAGATTTAATGACGTTATGACAAGAAAAACATAATGAGATTCAATGACGTTATGACATGAAAACCATAATGAGATTTAATGACGTTATGACATGAAAACCATAATGAGATTTAATGATATTATGACAATAAAACCATAATGCGATTTAATAATATTATGACAATAAAACCATAATGAGATTTATTGACGTTATGACAAGAATACCATAATGAGATTTGATGACAAGAATGTCGTGATGACTGAATAAGGTATTATCACGGGGATGTGGTTATGAATCTAAATGAGGTCATTTTAAAGCTGTCGTAATGAGATTTGATGACAATATGACAAGAATGTTATTTTGAAACTAAATGAGGTCATTACAACGATGTCGTAATGAGATTTGATTATATGGTAAAAATACCGTAATGAGACTATAGAGGCTATTATGACAAGAATACAGTGATTAGACTCAAGAGACTATTATGACCAGAATACCGCAATGAGATTTGATGACAATATGACAAGGATGTCGTTATGAGATTCAATGACATTATGCCGGCAATGTCGTAATGAGATTTGATGACACTATGACGAGAATGATACTAAATGAAGTCATTACAAAGATGTAATGAGATTAGATGACATTAATGAGACTAAGAGCGGTTATGACAAGAAAGCCATTATGAGATTTGATGACACTGACTAGAGTGCTGCAATGAGACTAAGAGAGGTAATAATGGCAAGGATTCCGTGTTGAGACTAAGAGAGGTTGTGACACCAAGGATGCCTGTGGAGTGTGGCGGGCCTGCACGACCAGGGCTGGAGAGAGCGCGCTGTGTTCGGCAAGATCCGCTACATGAACTACGCGGGCTGCAACAGGAAGATGAACATCAAGGCTTACGTCGCCAAGTACAGGGTCACGGATGATATGCCAGGTAAGTGTGGCCACTCGCCATGAAATCTGCTACGATTTTTTGACATGCTGTTGATTGAGTTTAACAGTAATATTGCTTTCAGTATCTTAATACGTTGCTTTCGATGCGACTCATCGTTGGATCGTTCGAAAATTTTTAAGAAGCTTTTAAATTGATGGTATTTAATGGACCCAGTTAATTTTTGGTATTTATAAAATTGCTAACAACTTTTGACTTGAAATTTGATTTGAATAATGAACTTCAGTTAAACCCATCGCGGTCAATAAGGTCAACGATTTTTAGTTTAGATCTAAAGAAGCAGAACCGAGTTTAGCCACTGTGCATGAAATCAGCTACAATTTTTGGACTGATGTTGTTGGTTGCCTCATCTTGCTTTCAGTCAACAGCCCTCCCCATGTCCTTACCTTGTCGTGGTGGGAGGGCTTGCGTGCTGCCATGAAGGTTGAGGCTATACTGCCGGGGCCCCGGTTCTGGTAGGTTCAACCATGGTAGGCTGGCTCAACTGGAGCAGCCTGACAAAAGGGGGACCATGGGTGAGGTTTCCCATGTAAATATAAACCGGGCCCCGGCAGTTACGGGTTATAAAGTCTCTGTTATCTCGGGCGTACTTGGAGACTGCCACGGGCCGGGGTCGACGGTGGGAGGAGGTATTTACTTCCTAGTGGTCAGCGTGTGCCCGCCTTAAGTGCAGAGATGCATCAGAATGCTGCTGATCGCCCGAGGGGTTTTTTTCCGGCTTGAGCGGGCCTGGATAGGTGAGGGGCAACCCTCACTGAAAGAGAATCCTAAACCACCGCTTGCTTCCACCAATGAACCCTCTTCTCGACTTTCTGGTGACGACCTGGCCCCTCCTCTGCTTCCATCAGAGGAGCCTCGCATGGATATTTCCACTGATCATTCCGCCGTTCTACCTGCGAGACAAGCACCATCACAGCTTATGGCTGAGAGTGGAGCTGGGTCCGGTGTGAACCAAACAGAACCCAAACAAGTACTACAATCTATGGCCTCAGAAGATGCGCCCACGCTGTCATCGACCGCCCCCCCTGATGATGGTGGGGACAGCCATCGGGCTCATGAAGACAACAGAAATCGAAACCTAACTCAGATTCAGACGCTTGAACCTTTTCAGCCTGCCTCATCTAGAGGGCGATGGAGGAGAAATAGGAGGGTCCGAACCGGTAGTGACGCCCCTACATACCCTCCCCTTCAACAGTGGCAGGAGACTGACTACAAAAAGTTCTTCTGCATATCATCTCCATCTAATACAAATCTGGCCACTATCAACGTCATCCGAGCAAACGATGAGATTTTGCGAACTATTGGGGGCCGGCCCAAGAATATTAATGAGACTCGTTCCGGAGGTGTGATTGTAGAGGTGGCGAATCGAATGCAGAGCCAGGCTATTGTTAATTTGAGGACCCTGGACATGAACGAAGTGGTTGTGGAGCCTCACAAAACCCTCAATCAAACTAAGGGAACTATTCACTACAGGAATGCTCCAAACTTCACTCCCGATCAAATACTCGAAGGCTTGAAGCGGCACAAGGTAACGGATGTGTATCAGACGAAGAAAAGAATTAACGGAGTTCTGATGAATCAACCTGTCTATATTTTGACTTTTGATGCCTGTCAGCTCCCAACTGAAGTCTCCATTGGGTGGACCAAGTGCTCCGTACGGGATTACGTGCCCAGACCCAGAAGATGCTACAAATGCCAACGTTTTGGACATGGCGCTGGGTCGTGCAGGGCGGCCGTGGGTGTTTGCTACCAGTGTGCTGGAGAAGTGCATGAGCTGCCCTGTTCTCTCCCAGCCAGATGCTCGAACTGTGGAGGTCCCCACCCAGCCTCATCGTTCAATTGCCCAACCTATAAGCAGGAACAAGAAGTTGTGGCTCTACAATGCAAGGAAAAACTATCTTTTGGAGATGCTAGAAGGCGCGTGGCAGCCCGATATGTCCGTGAGGGGGTCACGTTTGCAGATATTGCCAGGCCCATGGGCAGCAGTAGCGCTGGTCGAGGTGACCCGTCAGGTCCTGTTGAGGCTGCGCCCCCAAGAGGAATGGTTGTGCAACAGACCATGAGGGAGCTTGATAAAGGCCATAGACGACAGGTGAACACAGACGACGAGGGTCATGCCGAGGGTGAGGTGCTGGTGACGTCCCGAGGCCGTACCGAAACCGGCTCTCCACCTAGGGCAGTTCCTGTAGTGGAAGGCCCAGTTCTGAATAAGGATGTTCCTCCCGACAGTGCCACCGCGACGCTTCCGGAGGGTGGGACTGGCCAGATTCCGTCTGGCCAAGGTAAACCACCGAACGTTACTACAGGTCCTAGCGCAACTGCCTCAGCCAAATCTACCACTGCTAAATTACCACCACCAAAAATGCCACCGCCTAAGGTGCCAGAAAAACTTCAAGCCATGGGAATTCCACGCAAGCGCCTCCAGAGTGGAGTGTCGCCTACCAGCACACCTCACTCAAAAGTAGCTCGCGACCAGTCGGGCGAACACAGTACATCCCAGAGAAAATATTCATTTGACCGTGTTAGACATGTACCCAAGGGGCTGAGTGATGAGTTGCTGAAGAAGTATCCTCCTCCTCCCGGCCTTCCCTCGAAACCACCACCTGATATCGAGGTGCGAACGTGGCGCGAGGGAAGAAGGAAACCAGACGAGGCGAGACCTATCCCAACTCTGGTCAGTCAACGTGTAGCAAGCACTGAATCTAGTGCACCACCTCAGAAGTAACAACTGTAACTTTTTTATCAGACTGGCTTTTACCATCATTCATTGGAATTGTCGCAGCTTGCGACGTAACTACAGTGATCTCAATGCTATCCTACTAGAACTTCAACCAGCTTGTGTACTCCTCCAGGAAACTATGCTCGGGGGCAGTGCTCCGCCCCGACTTAAGCACTACCAAGTAGAAACTTACTCTACAAGTAATAATCCTCTTCCTGGAACAGGACTGGCAATCTTTGTGAAGCAGAGCTTCCCATATTACAGGCTGCCCATCAATTCACGCTTGCAGGTGATGGCTGTCCGAGTGGAGACTGCGACTGCACCGTTTACAGTATGTAATCTGTACATCCCTCCTCTTCGCATAGCTACATGTGAAGAGCTTTTGGACGTGATAAGGCAACTCCCGGAACCTTTTGTGGTGGGCGGTGATTGGAATGGGAAGCATGCTGCGTGGGGTAACAACAGCATCGATCAACAGGGCAGAGAAGTGGAACGACTCCTTGCTACCACAGATTTATGTCTGTTGAATACGGGAAGTATGACTCACTTCCACGTCCAAACCGGGACTACTTCCGCAATAGATATCAGTTTGTGCTCCCCAGACTGTTACCCAGATGCTCGGTGGACGGTCATGGATGACGCACATGGAAGTGATCACTTTCCAGTGGTGGTGACTTTCCCCACCTACCTCCCTTTTAACTCGGAGCCTCACTACTTACTTAAACGAGCTGATTGGGAAGCTTTCGAGGCTCTGACAGCCTTGGAAGATGATGAGGACCAGACCACTGTTGACGAGGCGCTAGAGAGGTTTACTAGCACTATTCGAACTGCCGCATCTATTGCTATACCCCGCTCGAAGGGAGGGAAAGTGAATCATTGAGTCCCATGGTGGAGTGACGAGTGTGCCCAGGCTAACTTTGAGCGAAAGAGGGCCTTACGCCGGTACCAACGGAGCCACAACCTTGCTGATAAGATACTCTACCAAAGAGCCAGAGCAAGAGCACAGTTTGTGAAGGATACGGCCAGGAAACAATCATGGCAAAGGTACGTATCCACGTTAAACGCTGACACGCCAACTCCAAAAATATGGCAGAGAATTCAGAAGATGAGAGGATGAAGCGGACATGCCCTACCTTGCCTCACGGACAACGGAGAGATCACCATGAACCAGGATCGCGTTGCCTCCTTGCTGGCGGAGCATTTTGCCGACGTCAGTAGCGGAAGGCACTATACACCCGGCTTCCAGATCATCAAACAGCGCCAAGAACAATCTCACCTTAATTTTGCATCGGATGAACAATATCCATACAATTCACCCATAACGTACCTTGAACTGTATCATGCACTCCGACAATGTAAGAATACATCCCCTGGACCAGATGGCATCCACTACAAGATGCTAAAGAAAATGCACTCATCAGCAATCACCTACCTTCTTCATTTGTATAATAAAATCTGGACAACCCATGTATATCCTACAGAATGGCAATCAGCCACAGTACTTGCCTTCTTGAAACCCAATAAACCATCCACTGAAGCATCTAGTTACCGCCCCATAGTTATCTCTCTGACTCGTCTCTTATGAACAAATTATAGTGCCTCTGTACACTGAAAACTAAGAAAAGTTTTTTATGTTTGAAGTCTTTTGGAAGATTGTAGATCAAGATACTGCAATATGGCCGGACGCGCTACGTTGAAACCTTGGGGGTTTCAGCGTGGGTAAGGCGTCCGGCCATAAATGGGTGGGCAGCTGAAACCCCCTAAGGGGTCTGGCTGCCCAGTGATTTGGATGTACTGTCGTATGTACAAAATTTCAATGGAGAGACCATTATAATCTTGAGTTGTAATTAAATCATGATCCTGTAATTTTTGATGTTCTTATAATGTTGGTGTTCACCTTGCGTGGTAAATCGGAAAAGCCTGAGACCGATTAAATTATGTGACCTTCGGTGCGATATAGTCTAAATAACTGAAGCGCTAGCAAACCTATGTTATTACTACTACTACTACTAGCCCTAACAAGCTGTGTGGGAAAGGTACTGGAGAAGATAATCAACATTAGATTGATGCGCTTTTTGGAGGCCGGAGATCATCTCTCTCCAGTTCAGTTTGGGTTCAGATCTCTTCGTGGAACCACGGATGCCCTCCTCAGACTGCAGAACCATATTGTTAAAGAGCGTGCCCAAGGAAGACACACTGTGTGCGTCTTCTTCGATTTGCGGAAGGCTTATGACACTGCCTGGCGATATGGGATATTGGAGCAACTGCATAAGATTGGTGTACGAGGTCACATGGCAATGTATGTACGCGAGTTTTTAAGAGAACGTCGGTTTAGGGTTAGAGTGGGCACACGGTTTTCTGCCCTGATGACTCAGAACGAAGGAGTACCTCAGGGCAGCGTTATAAGCTGCACGCTCTTCCTACTTGCAATGGACGCCATCACGAAGGACCTACCAAGGCATGTTTCGTTTTCCTTGTACGTGGATGATTTCATGCTATGTGCATCCTCTAGATACCTACCCGCCCTGACTCGTCGAGTACAGGAAGCCATTAACCGTATTGGAGCCTGGGCCGACAAGCGAGGCTTCTCCTTTTCAGTTGAAAAGACTGTGGCACTCCATGTGCAGCCCCGTCGCACTAATGAACCTACGCCTGAGCTCTTTCTCGGTGATAGGTTGGTCAACGTCTCGCCCACAGTCTCCTTTCTGGGCATGTTGTTTGACAATAAACTGTCATGGAGACCTCATATACAGGCTTTAAAAGGAAGATGTTCTAAAGCTCTGAATCTCCTGAAATGCCTGTCCAGATTGACGTGGGGTGCTGATCGAACAACCATGCTGCGACTTTATAGAGCCACCGTTCGTACCAAGATTGATTATGGCTGCGTCGTCTACCAGAGTGCCAGCCCATCATGCTTATCACTCCTGGACCCAATCCATAACTCTGCTCTGAGGCTGTGTACGGGGGCCTTTCGGACATCACCGGTGATGAGCTTATTGGTGGATTGCGGTGAACCAGCCTTGCAACTTCGTCGAGTACAGCTTACTCTACATTATGTTGTACGACTCGGACAACTACCTTTCACGGCCACGTGGAATAGCGTGATGGAGGGAGTAAGGGGTCGGGAGTTGTTTCCGTATTATATCCCCTCCTCTACTGACTACGATGCACTAGCGGAGATGATGCAGTTGCCCTCGTTCAAAGTTGAGCGTGCCCCCACTCTGGAAGAGCCAACCTGGCAAATTCCGATTCAGACTTTCTGTCCAGGACCGCAATACCCAAAGAAAGAGATGATGACAATATCCATACTGCGACATATTTTCCAAGATCACCTTCACAGTGACCACGAGGGAGCTTTTCATATCTACACTGACGGTTCTAAAACGGATGACGCAGTGGGCTGTGCTGCAGTTTTTGATGGCGGAGTGGTGGAGGAAAGACTGCTGCCTGAAACGTCAATCTACTCTGCGGAGCTGATCGCCATCCGTGCCGCACTCCGCATGATTGAGGAGCGGCCTGCTTCGGGTTCTTATGTGGTGTTCTCCGATTCCAAAGCTGCCCTCCAGTCACTGAGATCCTACAACTCCACACATCCAATAATTTCCGGAATAATGTCTAGCCTTTTGCGACTTGCAAGCTCCCCAAAACTTGTAACTCTATGTTGGGTACCTGGCCATGTTGATGTGCGTGGCAACGATCGGGCAGACGAGTTAGCGCGAAATGCTGCAACCTCTGCTGCTAACCCAACAAATACCAGAGTACCCGCCCGAGATTACTACCCTATAATTAAAGCTGCATTAATCCAACTCTGGCAGCGACAGTGGGAAAACACCCAAGACAACAAGCTGCGCAAGATTAAGAACAGTGTCCGAGCCTGGCCTTCTTCAGCATGCCGGAACCGCCGCGTGGAAGTCCTCCTATGTCGACTGAGGATTGGTCACACCCGCCTCACTCATGGCCATTTAATGGAGCGTCGCCCGGCCCCTTTTTGCGATCGCTGCTTGGTGCCGCTGTCGGTGCAGCATATATTGGTTGAATGCCTTCACTTTTCCGATGTACGTTCCCGTTATTACCCTGGTTTACAGGGCGCTGACTCTGATTTTGTTTTGTGTAAGATGTTGGGAGAACCGACTCGTGGGCGTTTTAATCATTGGCGGCTTATTGGTTATCTCTCTGACTCGTCTCTTTTGAACAAATTGTAGTGCCTCTGTACGCTGAGAACTACGAAAAGTTTTTCATGTTTGAAGTCTTTTGGAAGATTTTAGATGAAGAAACTGCAATATGGCCGGACGCGCTACGTTGGTACCTTGGGGGGTTTCAGCGTGGGTAAGGCGTCCGGCCATAATGGGTGGGCAGCTGAAAACCCCTAAGGGGTTTGGCTGCCCAGTGATATGGATGTACTATAGTATGTACAAAATTTCAATGAGGAGACAATTATAATCTTGAGTTGTAATTAAATCATGATCATGTAATTTGTGATGTTCATATAATGTTGATGTTCACCTTGCGTGGTAAATCGGAAAAGCTTGATACCGATTAAATTATGTGACCTTCGGTGCGATATAGTTTAAATAACTGAAGCGCTAGCAAACCTATGTTACTACTACTACTACTACTACTACTTTCAGTCAACAGTCATCTTACTTTCAGTATCTTCAGATCTAAGGAAGTAGGACAGAGTTTATTTGTATGCTTATATTTTAGCGCAGTCTAAAACTACTTGTATAATTTGGGGTTAGTTGGAGTCGTTCTCAGGATCAGAAAAAGAATAACCGAGTTTACTTGTATGCTTTTGTTTGAGCACAATTTGAAGCTACTAGTACATATAACTTGTGTCTGGTGTTACGTTATATTTGCTAAGTGTATATACCATCAGTTGATAGAGTAATAATCTTCTCTACATGGACTTGAAAAATCGTTTCTTCAAATCGAGCGCTGCTCATTTATATTTTGTTTTTCTTCATCACTTCACCACAAACAACTAAACTCAAAACTTTTCCATTTTTGCCTTCCTATTCAAAGCCAGTCATTCTCTGTTCAAGTTGTGTAGTTCTACACATTTTCCGCTCTAATTTTTTCGTTTTCTCTAGTTGCTTCAAGGCAATGCCATACTGCATACTCATCTCTAGCTTTTTACTGTCATTTAGCGGGAGTTCGACCATTCAGAATATTTGAATTATAATTCAGTGTGTGGAAACTCATTTCATTTAGTACTAAACACAACTACTTAATTTCTATTGATAATTATTCTTATCTTCAATCTTCCGTTAGTTAAAGGGAGTTCTAGCATTCAGAATATTTAAATTGTTATCCAGGATGTGAAAACTCGTCCCAGTCGAGTTTTGCAGTGTCGATTTTTTTTGCAGTGTCGATTTTTACAGTTAAAGGGAGTTCTAGTGTTAAAAATATTTAAATTGTTATCCAGGGTGTGAGTGCTTGGTTTATTTCGCGTTTGCCTTGAATGCTGTGTTGATTTGTAGTTTTTATTTCCAGGTGCCGCCAATGTGAAAACATCACTCAAAGTCGTGTCGACTGCCAATACGGTCTCTAAGAAGCCTGCGGACAAACAAAAGAAAGCGGAATCTGAAGACCTTGACGATGCTGAGGAATCTCCTAAGAAAAAACCCAAAAAGGGGAAGAAAGTTGTTTCTTCTACTAGTAATGACTCTAAATAGTCATTTTGTTGTTTGAATGTTCTCTGAAGTGAGAGAATTTAAATAGTGGATAAAGATTGAAGAATTATTCTCCAAAAGAAATTTCTTTGACAAGTTCATGGTTAGTAGTCTGTTTAAGTTAAGCTCACAGTTAGTGTCTAAAATGTTATCACCAAAGAAGCTGTTGAGTTGTGTCTTTAGTTTATAACAGAAGTCTACAAAGTTTTAGGGAACTTATTATTGGCTACTGATTAGTGCACTTCGTTTATTTAGGAGCTACCGGCGATCTTTATTACGTGAAGCTGTTTTTTTTTTGTTGATCTTCCAGTAATGAATTTAACTTGGTTAGCGTTTCCTTTGAGAACTTCAGGTCATTACAGTTAATGATGATTTAGCCGGTGTAGTCATCTTTTTTTTTTAAGACATTACGTACTGTACGAAAAAAATTTTGTTCGTACGTCACGCATGAAATTTTTCCTTTGTGTATGAATGTTTTCCCAATTATAACTCTTAAAACCACTTAGCTTTGATTTAATGGTTTTCAGGGTTTCATTTTTCTTCTTATTGCGTTCACTTGAGCAAGGGATCCCTCAGAATATTATTGGGAGTATTCTATTTTCGTTTTCTCTTTTTTGTTTCATTTTTCCAGCCTTTGGGCTTATTGAGGGAGAGGGCACGATTATTTCTGGTGGAACTATGCGCTTCTCTTGGGATTAGAATTGTTCTTTGGCTGTGCTCGAAGAAGAATGCTCATTGTGTCTGTCTTCGTCAATGTACTTTAAAGTTCAGGACTCCTTAATGGGCACTTGAGCAGCTCGTTAAAAATTAAGCGACATCAGTTGGGGGAAGATGTTGCAGAGTTGGTTTTAGGTAAAGATCAGCAACATGAGCTGGGAGGAAGATGTTGCAGAGTTTATGTAGAAATCAGTAACATCAACATTAGCTGGGAGGAAGATGTTGCAGAGTTTATGTAAAAATCAGCAACATGAGCTGGGAGGAAGATGTTAGCTGGGAGGAAGATGTTAGCTGGGAGGAAGATGTTAGCTGGGAGGAAGATGTTAGCTGGGAGGAAGATGTTGCAGAGTTTATGTAAAAATCAGCAACATGAGCTGGGAGGAAGATGGAAGAGTTTATGTAAAAATCAGTAACATCAATATTAGCTGGGAGGAAGATGTTGCAGAGTTTATGTAAAAATCAGTAACATCAACATTAGCTGGGAGGAAGATGTTGCAGAGTTTATGTAAAAATCAGTAACATCAACATTAGCTGGGAGGAAGATGTTGCCGAGTTAGTTTTATGCGAAGATCAGCAACATTAGTTGGCTGAAAGATGTAGGGTTAGTTTGACATTAATCTTGCCTTATTCTTTTTCCTTTGTTGGCTTTCACACTCCCTAAGTTAACTGTCTTCACGGGTGTCTGGTTTCATCTTCGACTGTGTCCATTTTATTTTTTATTGGAATGTCTAATTTAGGTGCTTGGCACAAGTACGTTTATGAAGCGCCTTGTGAAATATTTTTATGCTACATGTACCTCATCAAACTATGATAGTAATTGTCGGAGTACAAATTAAATTTTAGAAATCATAGTTGTAATGCTTGAGTAGTGATTCGTCTATTTTGGCAGTTATGTGAGCACAATATCAGTTGGTTTCAGTAATTTAACTTGCAAATATTTGCTCCGTCCTGGCCGAGTAAGTGTATGTACACGTACATCATTTTGGTATTTGTATCTGGACAACTTTGTCTTCAACAATTTGTGACACTTCTGTATCTGGGCAACTTTGCCTCCAAGAATTGGTTACACTTCTGTATGTGGACAACTTTGCCTCCAAGAATTTGTCACACTCCTGTGTCTGGACAACTTCTTCATGAATTTGTTTCACTTCTGTATCTGGACTACTTCTCCTTCAAGGATTTGTCTCACTTCTGCTTTTGGACAACTTCTCTTTCAAGAATTATTTACACTTCTGTATCTGGACAACTTCTTCAAGGATTTGTCTCACTTCTGCTTTTGGACAACTTCTCTTTCAAGAATTATTTACACTTCTGTATCTGAACAACTTCTTCAAGAATTTGTCTCACTTCTATTTTTGGACAACTGCTCCTCCAAGAATTTGTCTTACTTCTGTATCTGGACGACGTATCCCTCAAGAATTATTCACACTTCTGTTTCTGGCGGTGTGTGCTGAAGCGATTCAACAGATTCGTTTATGTTTGAGAAGTATTGGTTTGTTTTGATGCAAGACCTGTTTTTTCTTCATATTTATTTTCTGTATCATCCATGTAGATCGCTTCAATGCGAGGTAAAAACCTTTTAGTTGCTATTGAAATCTACCAAAATGAGCATGATGCGAAGGATTTATGCACATCAATGGCTGGGGCTTCCTTATTCCACGAATGACGAAATGTTTGTGATACACCAATTTTCAAAAGAGATTTACGGGTTCATTTTAATGTATATCTGAGTTAACATGTAAATGGGTGTTTCTTTTTCTGACTTGTAACTGATGTTGTTGTATAATGCACACCCCAGACCCAAATAGTCCCATCTACTTAAATGTTGCGTTCGATTATGCTACGAAGTAAACTAGAGGGGATTGTTCTCTAGCGTACCATGGAGACTTGTTCATCTTAGAGAAGCAAATTCTTACCTTGAGGATTGTAACGACGTCCCAATGGTGCATGATTTCCCCTACAGGTACAATGACAAAATCTGCTTAGCGAGTGTTAAATTTTCTGATATAGCAATCTTGCCTTGAATATTTCACGTGGAGCGTAGCCGACGAACGTGCAGTTTGAGCAACATCTTCTACAGCGCAAACAGTTTTGTTCGTCTTATTTATGTCATATTTTTTCAGTATGGGTTCTAACATTTAAGCGCTCTGACTCAACGCTTTCTTGATCTTTTGGATGAAGTTAGTAATATTATGAAGAAAGAAATTTAGGGCAATTCACGAAATATTTTTAAGGTTTCTCTTAAGGTTTTTCTCATGAAATTATTTTATAGTCCTATTTCTTGTTCCTAAACTCATGAGAAGAAAGTATGTTTACTGTACAAACACATGTTGAAATCTCATTCAGGAAAGTATGCCTTTTGAAATAAATCGTATTTTTTATGACAATGAGGTAAAAAAATGTAAAACTTACTTTTTTTTAATTATGTGATTTTCTTTACTTTAGTAGTGCAGTGAAAGCCGTTCGCTCTGATCATATTCTCAAATGATTTTGTTTCATTTCGCTTGAAAATCGAAGAGGATGAGTTTATTATTATTCTTTATTCAAAGCTAGCGCATGTTTTTCTAATTTTTCAGTATTACAGCTAAAAGTGCGTTTTGAATATCCTTCCAGCTGTATCGCTCTTTTTTCAGAACCACTGCCAGGAATCGTCTTCCCTTATGAAAGGCGGCGCACGCATTTCTAATTGCAGCCATAGTCTTTGAAGTAGACTTAGTGTGCTGTTTATGAGTCTTATTTCCTACTCTTCCGAGACCATTAGCCTGTAAATTATTAGCAGAAGTCTGTACACAAAGAAATTTAACTCTGTCCAAATCTGCGATTATTCCGAGACTTGAAGAAAACCTATTAATTCTCTACTCTGTTCCACAAATTCTAAAACGTAGCATACCAAGTGGCTAGGTCGCAAGATCACACTGCCACTAACAGGGCTACAACGGTGGTGCTAGATAGATCAGATTATGACTGACCAAGCCACAACGTGGTAGTTGAGCAAGTTCCATCGTGACTAAGCGAGCCACGCGTTCCCCTTAAACAGGTCGAATTAGGACCACTCGCGCCACAACTCGATGAACGAAAAGGTCAAACCACTAAGCCGCAACAATACGGCTAAACAAGTCATACGAATATTCAAGCAGCAACATTACGGCTGAATAGGTCATACCGATAATTAGGCTGCAACATTACGGCTGAATAGGTCATACCGATAATTAAGCTGAAACATTACGGCTGAATAAGTCACACCACTAAGTAAGCTGCAACATTACGGCTGAACAGGTTAAATGACTTACCCAGCCGCAACATTACGACTAAATAGGTAAAAATATAAAGGTAAAATCATGAAACATAATGGGTCACAACGGAGTGTTGTATTTGTACAAGTTTCCAGTCTGAAGTTGATGCGGACACATAAAAAATCTTAGAACAGATATTTCAGAAGCATTTCCTTGGAATAAATATTTGATTAGCGGGCCACAACCAAGAATATACGATTAGATCGAACATAGAGTAAACGAGCAACAAAATAAAAATATCGACCCTGACACGTCGGTCACCCACACAAAATGGAGACAAAAATACAACATTGAGAGCTTGATTCGAAGAATAAATCAGGTTTCGCATTTTGCCAATGGGTGGCACCACACATTATTCAACACGTTGACTGTGAGATAAGTTAAACTGATGTTCCGTATTCACCTCAACTTTTAAATCAAAAGTTGTAAGCAATTCAATAAATATCGAACATAAAATGAACCCATTAAAATACTATGAATTTTAAAAGATTGTTAAAACTTTTTCAAACAACCCATCAACGGGTCGCTTCGCATCAGGTAGAACTTAAGCACGACCCATCGGAGGGTCGTACTAAGCGTCTTGAGTGATTGGTACCAGAAGGACTTTGGTCAACCTCGCAATATGGCCACACGGCTAATTCTTGTAGTCATGTTCAATCTGTAAGAAGCTAAGTTTCTCACGTGTACAAAAGTTAAAGCCACGGAATATAGGCTCGAAGTATCAACCTCCTTAACCCTATCTCGGCGGCCACCGTCCTTTCCGAAGGACATTTAAAAATTTACATCATTCTATTTTCTAAATGCTCCGATAAAAATTCACACCCTACTGTGTTTTAAGTACGATAATTTACTGGAAATTACCGCGATTTTTCGTTCAAGAGCAACACAATTTGGTCGTTATAGGGTTGAGGTGGCTCAACTTATTTGCAGTTGTGCCTAGAAATTACTGAGAATGTAACCCAAGGGTCCCCTTATTTTATGCGAGTAATTGAAGAAAGGTCACCTAAGTTTATGCAGATAAGTAAACAGAAGCTTAAGTTAAAGCGAGTTGATCATAAATACTGAATTTGACAATGCTTCAAATTGACTAAGTAGATGACTTAAAGATAGGCCCTACCAATCCAACTTTAATGCCGGGTTTACGGTAATTTGAGCTGAATACGATATAATTTTACACTGTTTACGATAATCTACAGACATGATAAGAATGAGATGGCATTTTACCAACTCTATAATGCTGTAATTGCCATACATCTTAGTTTTTAGGAGTATAATCACCGTCAACTTCAAAAACTGAAAAAATTTGACATTAAATCGAAGTATTTTACAAGGCAAAAAAGATATTTGGTAAATTGCAACCGCATTTCCTTCTTTCCTGCATTAGACATCAACGGGGAAGGCACACAAATGGTATTTCTAGGGACAACACAAAGTTAGAGTTCAGAATTTTTTCTTTCCATACCCGCCCAGTTTACTGAGCACTGAAAGAACTTCTCAAGTTCAGCATTCCTAGTTTACTTTCAATTTTTGCTGGCCTAATAACCCCACAGCCACATTTTCCGCTCTCAAAGTATTCAAATAAATAATTCATATTTCGTTGGTATGAGGAGGGAGGGATAAACAATTTACAGGTCAGGGATATCACTCGGAAAACATTAGCATCTGGCACACAGTAACCCAAAATTGACGCTAGATGCTATTTTTGCAGTTAAGGATTAGCAATACAGCGCAATTGCTAGATAAAAAAAGGAGTCGTTTGACAAATTCATTGACCATTTCAGCTCGTCACAGCTGCTTGGTGATACGGCTTGTGAGCAAATTAATAGCGTATGAAAATTCAGAGTATTGGGAGATTTAGAGTCCATCGAGTATATATAGGTTAGATAATAAGTTAATGTAAGCCTCATTAACTGCAACAAAGGCGTTCCAGAGAGAGACAGGAAGGCACCATTTAGTATGGACTTGAGAAAATGCGGAATCTATGTTCATATTGTAAGGAAACAGTAAGTTGAGAAAGAACTTGGTGAAATTTGAAAGCAGCTGAAGAAAAAAGTAGTAGGAGCTGAAAACCAGGACAGCAGTGAAGCGGAGAGTAAAGATGATCCGTAACAAAATAAAAAGCCTATGCTATTTAAAAAAAAAGGCCGACCTAACTCTCCGCTCAGGGCCTCACATATTCCTCCTGGAGCGCTAATTCCCATATATACAATAGTTGTATCCCTCTGAGGGGAGTATAGTACATTTATAGCATACTTGTAGTACACTGCAAGTTAACAGTATATTCATTCATAGACATAGTCAATTTATTTCTTTTGTTGATTCAACTGTTTATAGAACAAATTGACTTTAAACTTATATTCTGAAATCTAAAATTAAATTTCGAAAAATGATACATCTGGAGAAAAAGATTGTTACTTCTCCAAAGTACTAGATTTTTGTCAGATACACAAAGTAAATTTTGGAAAATAGCACATCAGGAAATCATGACTTGTTCTCCTTCATTCAACTTTATAATACCAAGAATAAATTTCAGCAAATGCCTGGAAACACAAACTTGTTTTCCTTCCAGCCGGAACACTCAATTCATGTTAATGAGAGTAAATTTGAGTGGATGGCCCACCTAGAGATAAGGACTTTTTCTCCCTTCCTCTCTCACAGTATCAGAGGTAGGCAAATTCTAGCAAATGGCACACTTTGAGACAAGGCCATGCTCTCCCTCCCTCACACTACCAGAAGTACATCAATTTTATCGAATGACACCTGAAGATGAAGAGTCCTGGAAAGAGTCTCCCGGCCTCCCTCATAATATGAAGAGTAAATTCTAGCGAATGGCACACCTAGAGACAAGGAGATGCTCTCCCTCCCGCCGAACAACCCGGTCCTTCATGTCCCGGTACCAGGTGTTGATGCTGGTGTTGGCCTTGAGGTCAGCAAAGGCGTCACAGCCCTCAATGGCCGTCAGCACGCCGTACATGCTGATGTCAGCGAGGTTGGGGGAGCTGCCGCCGGCAAACTTGCCCCCCCTTGACTTGGCGAGTTTCATCCACTGCTCCGCCTCTTTGTACAAGGAGTAGCGCGGCTCCTTCTCCAACTTGTGCCTGGAGAGGTACATTTCGATTTAGAGGTGAATTATAATCGGAGGGCAAATATGCAGAGCGGCCTAAACCACAAATCAGAGGTCAAAACTGGAGAGTGGATTAAGTGATAATTTCACCTCATAGCAGCGTAGATGTCTTTCAGGCAGAGTGGCCTAGTTTCTAGTTAGTAACTCGGTTAGGAAAAGCCAGTTTGGCAACCCTGCGATGAACACTCCGTCTCTAACTTGAGTGTCCTAAAATTCTGTGTTTTGTGGGTTAGGCCACTCTGCATATTTGCCCTTCAATTTCCCGATCCCTATGGAGGTACATCAATTTTTTTTTTGTGCCAATGAATGTACGCAAACTATAGTTTTCTGCTGCATGTGGAGATTTAAAGTTTAATTCTAGATTCTTGCGCCTGTGAAGTAATATTTCGATTAAGAGGCAAATTTTAGTTTTCTGATGCCTTTGAAGGTACATGAATTTTAGCTTTCTTGTGCCTATAAAGATACGCAAATTCTTGTTTTCTTGTGTCTATGGAGGTAAAATTTTAATTTAGAGGTGAATTCTAGTTCTCTTGTACTTATGGAGAATCAGGGGTGAATTCTAGTTCTCTTGAACTAAAAAGGATTTAGAGGTGAATTCTAGTTGTTAGGTGCTACTAAAGGTACGTGAATTTTAGTTTTCCTGTACCTACGAAGATACATGACTTCTAGTTTTCTTACGCCTATGGGGGTACCATTTTGATTTAAAGGTAAATTTTCGTAGGTTCAAAAACTTTGACGTTACTGTAAATAAATTCAAAGGTCTATCTTGCACACGGAATGATAAGGCTCCTTCCCAAACTTGTGCTTGCAAAACTACCTTATATTTAAAATAAATTCTAGTTTGTTGGAACACTCAACTATTGTCTATTTAAAATTATTCTTATTATACTTTTGATAAAACTACTGCAGTACCTATTTCAAATTCAAAAACTAAACGATTAATGCTAGCTTACGTTAACAGTGTGTTTGTAATTTTAAAGGGCTTGGCAATAATTCTTGTTTACTTGTTAAAACAATCGAAAGTAGATTTGTCTCGTGTAAATGAACTTTGAAATATGTTTTAACATTTCAATTAACATAAATTACAGATCAGTTTTAATCATATCATAATTATAAAAGGCCTCTCTAATTGCCCTGAATACAAGTCAATATTTGATTCTTGAAACAACTTACGTGCGTAGAACAGTTACGAAATGAATTTATATAAAAATGAGCCATAAGAATTTAGAGAAAATTTCTTACCAAGTTATAAATGAGCGGTCTTCTAATAGAATTGCACATCTTATTTGAGTACTGTCTTTTAAATAAATCTAGACCTTGCCTGTTAAAAATCCAAGAGCAAAGTCAGCCTGACTCAGAAATCAAGAAATTATTTATGAGCACAACCATACCTCATCTCGGAAGCACATAACCATAAATAAATTCTAATAAATTCTAAACTAATTGTGTTTCGGTTCTTGAGCCAAATTTTACATTGATAAATGAATCACATTTCTCTTCTTTCACTGAGGCAGAGATGTAATGTTACGACATGCTTCTTCAAGACTGCAGATACCATTCATGTACCAGTGATGAACTATTAAGATGGAGGTGAACCTCTCCTCAAGATGCGAGCGAATTAGATCAATACGCACTCGGTTTTTAGATGGAAGCCCACCACAGGGTTATGATGTGCTTTTTTTTCCTAAAAAAAAAAAATCCTGCAATTTCTAGGCATACCTCTCGCAGGCGCGTAGAGGCGCACCACGCTTTGGGACGAACATTTTCAAAAATTTTCTGGAGATGCAGGCGTACACACACCATTAGTATTTTCCTTTTTTTGCAGTTTAGGCACACACATTCTTAATATTCTCTTCATTTTTGGTTGCAGACACACACATCCTTAACATTTTTCTGTATCTGAGATCCTGAGACAATCCTTAACATTCTCTTCTTTTCAGATTGCAGGCACACAAATTCTCATTATTTCCCTCTCTCTGAGACGCAGACACACGCATCACTTGAACGCACCTCTTCTTGAGGCGCTTGCCGATGAAGTACATCGCAGCAGCACCGACGTACACCACCAGCAGCCTCTCCCACGTCGAGAACAGCTCTTCCCAGTTCCCCACCTGAAATTAATAAAATACGATTAAATCAAATTGTATTAAATCCAATTAATCTCACACAATTATTTTCATTGCACTCGGAGCTTCCCTCAATTACTGAATAAGAGGGAGCACCAGCCCAATGATTAGATGTTAGTTCAAGCCTTACCTAACTGTAACAAAGGCGTTCCAAAGAGAAGAAAGAGGAAAGCACAATTTGGTATGGAGTAAGGCGCAAAAAAAAAGATGTCCATCACAAAACAAAAAGCTTTTACTATTCTAACAAATGACTAGATACAATGTTAGTTTAAGCTTCCCTTACTGTAACAAAGGCACTGAAAAGAGAGAAAAGCACCGTTTAGCAGAGTTAAAGAAATACAGAATCGGTGCAAAATGTGCACACAAACAGTAAGTTAAGGCATGAGTTTATGGAACAAGATAAAAATTAAAAAAGACACAGCAGTAGGTGTTGAAAAGGACAACATCGAACCGCAAAAAAATGGTACATTACAAAACAAAAAACATTTTCTAATTCAACAAAAGGTAGCCCTACCTAACCTGTAGCTCGAGACCGTACAAATTTTCCCTGGGAGCATCAATTTCAATTCTTATTAGTACAATAGGGCGCACCTGCCCAATAATGTTGACTGTCTATGAGTGAGAATGATTGGAATTTATGGTCTTAATGCCCAGGTTACATCATGAAACACAGCAATAAATGCAGTCTTATTTTCAATTCACATGGTTAGCACTGACCCCTAACAGCAGGTATTTTCTTCAGAATAGCATATCCAATAAAAGTAACCTTAATTAACCAATTGACAACAATAAGATCTAACAGTGGTTTGCGGTCAACATTCTTTTGCTGTCAAGCGTCACAACAGTAGGTCATTTTTAGAAAAGAAATCATTTATTTTATGAATGAATAAAAATTATTTTATTATTTTCAGGGAATTGTCATATTAGTTTAAGACTCCACAACACAGGGCATCTCAAGAGAGCAGAGAAAAGGGATTACTTTTTATAAACTGTAGAAAACGGAGAATCTAAGCACGAGATGTGTTCCCACATAGGATACCCTGCACATATAAAGAACAAATTAGTAAAAACGAGGAAGAAAAGATAAAGAAGATGTGGCAAAGAAAGAATGAGCGCCGAAGGCTCGCCCTATACCTCGGAGAACCAAGTGATAACTTTACTCGCCCCACACGTCTAAGAACTAAGGAATGACTTTACCTGCCCCGTACCTCAGAGAACTAAGTGAAGGCTCGCCCCACACGTCTAATGACCAAGGAATGACTTTACTTGCTCCATACCTCAGAGAATCAAGTGAAGGCTCGCCCCATTCGTCTAAGAACTAAGGAATGATTTCATTCAAGCCATACCTCGGAGAACCAAGTGAAGGGCTTGCCCCATTCGTCTAAGAACTGAGGAATGATTTCATTCAGGCCATACCTCAGAGAACCAAGTGAAGGCTTGCAGCGCCTCGGCAGGAGTGCGGTAGACATTGGGGGACAGTGTGTGCACAAACTTATCATCCACCCACTGCCGCCACTGCAGCTCCTTTGCGCTGCACACGCCACTTCATTTTAATGGTTTCAGTTTGAAAACACGGGAGCGTCTTAATTCGACATCAGTTTGCAACTGAAGTCAATATTAGCTTGATAACACAGGTGCGACTTAATTCAACATCAGTTTGCAACTTAATTCAACATCTGTTTGAAAACACAGGACATAAAGGTACTCAAAGTTTGAGTAATTTACGAGTTCGAAAAAACAATCTTGTGGGCATACTCTATCCAAATTGCCAAGCTATGGGTTCAAAACACAATTTTGTGGGGATATTTCATTTAAATTACTAAGCTAAAAGATTGAAAACATGTTTTTTTTCGGACACGCTTTATTAAAGTTACTTATCTTTGAGAAGGAAAACACGATTTTGCGAACAAATTCAAGTAAAATTACTAAACTAGAAAGTTGTAAAATACTAGTTTTACAATGTGCTTTATTCAAATTATCAATCTATGAGTAGAAATGCTCATTTTGGTGGACATATTCTGCTCACATTCTTAATCTATCCAAGCTTTCAAGAACTGCCTCTTCTTTAATATTGGTTGATGTGGTGAGAAACTCTCTTTTTATTACGGGATCAATTTACTCTTTATGTTATAACTTGGCTTACAAGGTTACTGGAACCTTAATTTTGAATATTAAAACGCAAAATATACACGTATATGAAATTATTTTTTCTGTTGTCAGTTCAAAAATTAACATTTCTGCATAACAGTACCAAGTTGAGGGGGTACAATCCACACTTTTCGTGTGAAAATTATAACGTAGAAAATCAAATGAATTTAAAACAATCACCCTACAGTACCTATTCTCTTTCGTTTTTATAAACTTTTAATGTATGCCGTATTATCCTTCCTCTCCTGCAAATAAAGTACATGGCTAAGTTTTGGGTCCTACGACAAATCCCGCAACTTCGATCACAAAGTATACTTTTCGGTGTTTTTTACATGAACTGTACAGCGAGCAACATTCTTCCAGTTGAGAAAAAATCAAATAAAATATCAATCCCACTCACCTTTCCTTGGGGTTCTTGAGCACCTCTGCAGAGTTTTCCCCATACATGATCCGGTACCGGTTAGAAAATACTAACTTATTCTCTTCGTTATAAAAAGAAGGATACCCTTCCAGTATTGTGAGTAGACTGTCTTTGGGGTTGCGGAGAGCAGACGCCAGCACCGAGATGATGACGGAGCTGTCCTTCAGTTGCTGCAAGTAATGGGATGTTAAGAGCTAAGTTCATCTAAATTAAGTAAAACTGCACATTGCATTGTAAGTATGGAGTGGGGCAGTCAGAGTTGAAGGTGCCCTAGCAATGATTAATTGTAGGTTGAACATACCAGGATGGAAGATTCTCCATCTTCTGATGCAGGTAACTCGACGAGCAGAAATGGAACTTTCTTGTACTCGGTCCAGCGTGTCTGGGCACGAGTGACGGAGTTGACCTCGACAATATCATATGAGAAGCCGTAATAGTCCAGGAAGGCTCGGACTTTGCAGCAGAAGGGGCAAGTTTGGTATTGGTACAATGTCAGCTTCAAGCCGGAGTTATCTTTAGGGTTAACAATCTGGAAAAAATGCAAAAGCAATAAGCCACATGAATCAGCCTCAATAAACAACTTAAAGGTCCACATTGGTCTATGAGTCAAGTATTTGATTTGCATTAGTAGGTCTACAAAAAATCAATCCATATCCCAATGACAAACATAGGGAGTTATGCATTTAATGAGTAAAGTAAAAAAATCTCAAATTTCGTACTTCATATTTTAGGGATAGGAAAATAGGATGTGCATATTTTGCTTAATTAAAAACATTTTGAAATACGGTTTCTTCACAATTTCACCCTTGATATGTATGAGATAATATCTAAATATGAAGGTAATTCCAAAGAAGAATTTAAAAATCGTTTTAATGAAACATTTCAAGCCACAGCTTATGTCATAATTAGTAAAACGTGGGAAAGGGAACGGTGAAAATTCACTTTTCGCTGTTCCCTTTACCACGTTTTACCAATTAGGACTGATAAGCTGTGGCTTGAAATGTTTCATTAAAATTATTTTTACATTCTTCTTTGCTATCTCCTTCACAGTTGAACTGCTAAGCAGAAAAGATATTCCTAATATCTAAATATTTAAAGATTTTTAATATTTTCTACCAGCTAGCCCTCTCATATTCAACTTGGTGAAATTATGCCAATTTAAAAAAAAAAAACTCACCCAACTTCATTATAGGGTAATATTCGAAAGGCCGGACGGTTCGAATCGTCGGCCATTCTTAGTTAATTTTAAATTTTTGCGCTCGGTAGCTATCTAAAAACTCAACCCGCAAGGCCTGTAGTGGTGTAATCTGCTACGCGTCTTACGGGGTGGCTTTTGGATTGCTATCGATCGTCATAAGTGAAAATTAACTTAGAATGACCGACGATTCGAACCGTCCGGCCATTCGAACATTACCCTATGCTTAAGGAAACAAGAAACTACAACAGAGTGCCAATTTATTCATAGTTCATTCTCTCAAAAATTGAAGACACATAATACTTTCCATGAAATTTCAATTCTAAATCATAACATTGAGAGAAAGCAAATGTATAACTTTGGGACAGAGAGTAGAAATGGCTGTTTCATGCAACAGACTTACTGATTTGGCTATTCTAATCTCCTCCTGAGGCTTATTCTTCAGGAAATGAGACTCTCCTCTTCTTTCCACAAGAGAGTGTTTCTGATTCTTGGGCCGATTTTGGTATTCATCATATAAATAATAGGAAATTATAGCCACGCCAAATCCAGCAGCTAGTTTCACTTCAAAACTGAGTCTTTTGAAGAAGGATTTTTTTGGCTTCACAGCGTTGCTGGTCGGATGAAAGTAGGCCTTGTGTACGAGTCCTGGCAGCAGGGGCCTCAGACGAGTCCCAACCGCAATTTCTGAAAGAACAAAAAATTAGTTCCATTACGCTTGTAAAATAAGAACCTGATTGAAAGGGAGCACTTTTTTAATTACAAACATTTTGGAATCTCTGACCCTACTGAAATTTCTGAAAAACAAAACATTAGTCTAATTTTCTTTGTAAAATAAGAACCAAAGTAAGAGGGAACATTCTTTTAATTGCAAACATTTTGGAATCTCTGATTCCATCCTAAGTGCTGTAAAACTAAGAAAAAAAATGATAATGTTTGCAATCAAAAGAAAGTTCCCTTTTACTTTGGTTCTTCTTTTCATATTACGCATAAGATTTCTAAAAAAGTCGCCCTATTAATTCTATGATACGCTTGGAAAATTACACACAAACAATTTCAATAGTGCAATTTTTACCTAGATTTAAGAAGATCTTGAGTATACAAATTCTTCAATAATGATAAATGGACTGGATTTTCTAGCATTTAATTTATCCTAAATGATAGAAACGCATACAAATGTCCCCTTAATAGAAAAAATTTCACCTGATCACTGTTTTGCTAAATAGCCAAGCTTCAATGAAACTTGCTCAATTGGCCATGAAAAATTATTGAAGAAAAACTGATATTTTATGATTTTTTACACAGCCTGGGACAATGCATTAATCTCTAACATCAATACAATGCAGAAAAACAAGCATAAAATTTGAAGGTAAAAACAGAATTGAATTTCTGTACAGATAAATTACTAACATGGAAAGAAATATTTCATTTGTGCACTCATTATGAAATGTTTGGAGTTTTTTTTTGAATGTCTGATGTTGAGTTATTTGTTGATGATCTGATGGCCTGATTGGAATTTTTATTTGTGCACTCAATATGAAATGTTTGGCGCAGGTTTTTTGAACAAGTCTGATGTTAGGGTTTTTTGTTGCTGATCTGATGGCCTGATTTGCATATGTCCAGTTGAGAGCAGCATCTGTGTGGTTTATTAGAGCCAGCTTAACCCTTTAAGGCCCAAGTGAACTGTGTTGTGATCGCCGTGTTTAAACATTTTTCCTAACCATGTCGCTGTTGTGCAGCTTTCAGGCCATATAAATTAAAGACATTAAAATATATATGTTTATTTGTGAATAGTTGTGCCCCAAGTCATCGGTTTTGTGTAAATGGTGTAATGGTGATTTGTCACCGGAGGGGAACTCCGAGTAGAGGAACCTCATGTGTTCGTGTATATACGTGTTCGGCATAAACATTGTGAACCCACCCGACTTTCTGTTCCTTGTGCTGACAACAGTGGACAACGTAGCACTGGTGTAGCGTCCTCGAGAACCGCAGGTGCTACCACGAATTGCGATCAGTAGGCTTTCGTGTTGTGAGCGTACTTTGCGGCGGTGCGAGTCACAACATAGAATTGGTGCCGTGACCAGGATCAGTGAACCTCTATGTTTATGTTTCTGTTTAATAGCATCTTCGAGAGTCTACAAGATCGTTGCCCGGTGTATGTGATAAGTTGTGGTGCTGGTTAGACTAGTTTACTTCCGTCGGAGTTCCCCTCCGTGTGACTTGTGCTGGTGGTTGCACAGCTAAGAGCTGCGTCGACAGGACAATGGAGGCCACTGGTGGAGCAGATCCGGGAGAGCAGGCTATTTCGGAGAAGGAAGAAGAAGATTTTATCCTCGAAAATTTGCAGCACATGAAAAAATTCATGATGACGGTAGGTTCACGAGAGGGAAAAGTCTCTACCAAAGCGAGAGAAGAACTGCAGAAGTTGAAGGAAGATTTTGATAAAGTGATGGTGAGCTTCACTAAAACGGAAGACCCAGAGAAGCCAGAAGAGGCTAGCAAAACCACAGGCCCAGGAGCTATTCCTAAGAAGAAAATGAAAGTTAGGCATGCTGAGTCACCTGTCTATTCATCCGGCTTATCCAGTAGCCAAGAGGAGTCTCCTAGTGACAGTTCTGACACTTTGAGTGATTCTAGCGGTAGTGCTAATAGCAGACAGCGTGGTAAGGAAGGGAAAAGAAGACCAAAAAATAAGAATAAAAGGCGACATCGTGGAAGTGAATTCACCCAATTAGTGGAAACCCTCAGCCATTTGGACATGAGGAAGATCCCGACCTTCGAGAAATTTGATGAAGATTCAGGCATGAATCTTAAGCTGTACCTCCAGTCGTTCGAAGAATATTGTCAGCAAAATTTCAAGGGGTCAACACTATTTTGGATCGGAGAGTTGGAAACTAAACTGCAAGGTGAAACATTGAAGACGTTGAAAACCGTAAGGTCAGTAAATGATTCCTATGTAAGTCTGAAGAGGAAGTTGGAAGATTGGTATGATAATCAGAAGCTGGCAAGGAAAAGTAAAAATAAAGGTAACTTTGTGGAAGCAAAACATATGACTGGTGAGAGCATGTATTTGCTTGCTACTCGGCTTGAAAAACTGTTTGCAGTTGCTTATCCGAGCAAGGATGTTGCAACCAGTAAAACTTTGCAAGAAAAATACATATCTATTCTGCCACGAAAGTTCAAGGAACTTGTAAGAACCCAAATTTTGGGGCATAGAATGGTGGGGAAGAAGCTGAAATGGGGGGAGTTGAAAAAATTTGCCAGCTTGTGTGACCTTGAAGCAGGAAAGGAAAAAACATCAGACGTTGAGGAAATCGTTATCAACGTTGGGGTAAAGGAAAAACCGAGGCCATACCAGGAGAGTCAGCGTCAGTATGAAAATCGACAGAATGGAGGTTTTAATGGCGGTTTATGGAATGCAAACCCCACCTATCGTGAGAATGTTCCAAGGAACATTAACAGATTTCCACAGCATTTGAGGAGCGGAACTACAACGTGTACCTACTGTGGGCGTATGGGACACAGAGAAGATGACTGTAGGTCCAAGTTGGGAGCGTGTTTTGCTTGTGGTTCCCGGGAGCATTTTTTCTACAACTGCCCTAGAAAGATGGGTAATGGCAGAGGGAAAAGCAGGCGCTCCCATTTCAGTGGTGATGCGGAGTTTTCCAACTACAGAAGAGGCCCTGAGGTCCATCAACCATGTCCTTATCGTAATGAGACTCAGAGATCCCATGAGCTAAGGAATGAGGGAAATGAGCGCCTACCCGAGCAGAGGTACCGGAGCCTAACTGATGTTCGTCGCGGAAGCACTCCTCAGCGGCAACACCAGCAGCGACGTCTTTCGGAAAACTGAGGAACTCTGGCTCAAGAGGGGGTGTCCCAGAGTTTAGGCATCAGAAATCCTCCGGCAGTTTGACTGGTGGACCATGGTCTAATAGATTCGCTGTTTTGAATGACGAAATGGACCATCAACCGGACAGCTGTCTTGAAGGCTCAGCTGAGGTGATGGCTGAGAGTAATGAAGACAGAAGGGACATGGTGGAACATCTCGGGTGCAGCGGAGACAAGTTATCATCTAAGCCCACGAGCAGTGAAGATGGGAACGTGGTGTCATCAGAAATTCAAGTGGACGACCAAGCAAAAATTGGTAATGAGACAGTTGATGCTGATACACCTCTGACGAGGACAGACCAAGAGTCCATTGAGGTATACGATGTTAATATTGTTCATTTGCTGCCAGGAAAATTAATGACTATTCCTTTAGTTGTTCAGGGCACAGAGTATAAGGCCTTGGTAGATAGTGGTGCAAACGCTAACATCATGAAGGAGAGTGTATGTAAAGATTGTAGGGGATGTATTGATGAACGTTTGAAGTGTAGAATTAAAGGGTTAGGGAGTACATTTGTTGAAACTATAGGTAGGGTAGAATTGGTTGGTGAAACGCTAGGGTTGCCTGCCGCTTCCTATTCTTTTGATGTTGTACAATGTGATAAGTTTGCATTTGACATTGTGTTGGGCTTGAACTTCCTTAAACGAAATAAGTTATGTATTGATATGTCTAAACGGATGATTTCTAGACTGGATCAGGGCAAAGGCCGAATTTTGTATTATTTTTCTGATTCAGGAGAGATAAACCATGTCATGCATGAAACTATACCTGTGTTTGCTGCTTGTGATGTTGACGTGGAGAGGAAACATGCAGCTTGTATTCTTGTTGAGGTTAGGCTTGCAAATGTGGGGCCCATCATGTCAAATCTTGTATACTTTTTTGAAGGAAAACCGTTGAATTCAAAATTGCGCAGCTCTGATGGCATTATTAACTTTGATGTAGGTCATGAGAATGTTGTTGCTGTGAAATGTAGGAATGGAACTTCTGCTGAGTGCACTAGAGTTAAGAAGGGGGAGAGGTTAGGGTATGTCAGCACCTTAGTGGAAGTCCCTTCTTTAGAAAGTGACGGGCTGGAGTACTGGTCGGAAGAGAGTCTTAAGGACAGTATAATTTTGGGCGATGTTACTCCTGAGCAGAAGCAACTAGTGTATGAAATGTTGGTTAGATCTCAGGATGCCATTAGCAGAAATGAATTTGACATAGGAAGGGCTAAAGTTATACCTCATAGGATAGAGTTGAGTGATAACACTCCCGTATGGCAAAGACCACGGAAATGTTCGGAACCTGTTAACAAGGAAATTGACCGACAGTGTAAGGAGCTGTTAGCATTAGACATAATTGAGCGTAGTAGTTCACCATGGAGTAGTCCTATCGTACCAGTAATAAAGAAATCTTCTGATCTAGGTAAAAGAGAAATTCGAATGTGCATAGATTACCGCAAGCTCAATAGACAGACTATTACTGAGAAATTTCCCATGCCGGACCTATCTGAACATATTTACAGTGCGCATAATACAAAATTTTTCACTAGGTTAGATTTAATCAAAGGATATTATCAAGTTCCATTAGATGATGAGAGCTGTGAGTATACTGCATTTAGTACTCCTCATGATCATTTTCAGTTTAAAACCTTATCATTTGGTCTCAAAAATAGTGGTATTGCTTTCCAGAAAAATATGCAACAGATTCTCTCAGAAGTTTGTTTTAACAATGTCTTGGTTTACATCGATGACATTTTGATCCTGAGTAAAACGTTTAGTGAACATTTGGAATTAGTAGAAAAGGTAATGAACACCTTGAGCAAGAATGGAATTAAAATAAAAATTTCAAAGTGTGAATTTTTCAAAAGGCAAGTGAATTTTTTAGGGCATGTAATTGGTGAAGATGGCATACGTAAATCTCCGGAGTATTGTGATAAATTGTGTAACTTCCCAAAACCCACAACTGTTAGTGAATTGCGGCAATTCTTGGGGCTTGTAAATTTTGGGAGACGTTTTCTTCAAAATTGTTCGATAATTGCAAGACCGCTAACTGAACTTACTGGGGGCCAAAAACATTGTAAGTTGACTTGGAATGAAGAAATGGAACAGGCTTTTCTTCAATTGAAGGAAAAGTTATTGGAGGAGGTTACGCTATCTTTTCCAGATTATTCTGATGAAGCTGCCACGTTGGAGTTATCTGTAGATGCTTCTGCCGTGGGGGCTGGAGGATGTTTGATGCAAGTACAGCAGGGAGGCTACAGGGTCATTGGGTATTCATCTACTACATTTTCTAAGGCTGAGACAAGGTACTCTACTTTAGAGCGTGAACTGGTAGCTATTAGGTGGGGTATCAAGGTATTTTCACCATTCATATTAGGTACTAAGTTCATTCTGTATACCGACCACAAGCCACTCTGCTTTCTTCATAATATGGCCATTACTAATTCACGGTTGATGCGTACATTTAATGATATTGCCGAGTACGATTTTGAAATAAGGTATAGACCGGGAAGCGAGAACGTAATAGCCGATGCAATGTCTAGGAGTGTGTGCAGTCCTGGTGAGTGTTTTGAGGATGAAGGTGAAGAGTTAGGCTTGCCCACTGGATTGAGGGTCATGAAAAAGATAGATGGGGGTGGAGATTCATTTTTCATTTCTTTGTTCATGTGTTTAGAGGATTTAAAGCATGACAAAATACATGTGGATTTGCCTAAGGATGATCTGGGGCTTTGAGAGCTTTTAGTTGATGATTTGACACAGAACCCATCTAAATTTAAAATTAAAATCACGAAAGAAGTAGGAAGGGCTCTCAGGTCAATGAGAAGAAGGGGCCAATTACCGAGGGAAGAGTTATTGCTGGTAGCTTGTGAGAGATTTAAGGTGGAAATTTGGGTGCATCATGGCATGCAATGGCCAGTTGTGTTTAAAAGACAAACTCCTAATTCTGAGGGAGAACCAAAGATTCACTTGCAGTGTATTGCAGGAATTCACTTCAACCCCGTTTTTAGCCGAGTAAATGAAGAGGCATTGGTTTCGTATGTGAAGGGCGATCTTGTGAATCAGTGTAGTGAATTAGGTCAACAATTTGATGATTCTGGCTTAAATATTAATAATGACGATGTAGACGAAGCTGAGGTAAATGTGTGTACAACGGAATGCGGTCATGGAGTTGAAGTTGGTACTGGTTGTGCGGTGGAAGTTGGAGGGGTTAAAATTTGTGCCTTGATAGATACAGGATCTCAAGTATGCCTAATCACGAGGGAAGTGACTGCTATGCTGATTGATAGGGGTGTACAGTTCGATTTTGATGAAGTAGAAGATTCTGCAGTTATAGGAATTGATGGCCGAAGAGCTTTGCTACGTGGTGTGATTCATTTTGATTGTCTTCTGAAGGGGTTAAAAATGGATGTGAAAGTACCATTTGCGATAGTCGAGAATGATGCCATACCATGCTGTTGTTTAATTGGGGCAAATTTCTTGGCAGAGAACAAGATAACCATTGACTATGGTAGTCTTTCCCTGAGCTTTGTCATTGCTGGTGAGCTGGTTAGGTATCCCTTTAAGGTGGAGGAAGACCTGGATGAATCTTTGTGTGTCAGCTTGATTGGTTTTTTCAATTCGAGTGTATCGGGGTCAGATATTGATGAAGAAACTGTTGAACTGGTGGGTCAAGAGAGTATTGAAAGTGCTGGTGAAGGTGATGACATTGCGGAAGCGAGACGTAACGTGAGGGTGAAATTTATTTTTGCAAACTCAAGTATCCGGAATATTCAGAGTAATGATTTTGCTATGAAATCTTTGAAGACAAAGATCAATAATAAAGTACATGTAAGTTTTTGGAAACAGTGTTGTCTTGGTCAGTTCCGGAGGTACTACAGTTCGTTGAGTGTCATGTCAAATATTGTTGTTAGAAGCATAGGTGATTATTATGTACCCGTTGTTCCATTTATGATAATGATTGATGTTGTGTACAAACTTCACATTCAACTTGCACACATAGGCATTCAAAAGATAGACAAATTAGTGAAACAGCACTTCTGGCATCCTGCAGCTGCTTCTATTGTTTGTGATGTGTGTGTATCGTGCAGGCATTGTCAACTTTATAAGACATCTCCTCGGTTGGTGACACCACCTACTCGCAAGATAGAGGCTTCTCATCCTTTTGATCTTGTTGCCATTGATTTACTTCAATTTTCTCGTTCTTCTCAGGGTAATGTTGCGTTGTTAGTTGCTATAGATCATTTTTCTAAATTTCTCATCGCCATTCCCATCAAAGATAAAACATCGAAAACAGTATCAGCAGCTTTGAAAAGTAGAGTATTACCAGCTATGCTAAGAATCCCGGACCGAATACTGATAATGGTAGTGAGTTTCGAGCATCGGAGTTTAACGATGTTTTAGATTCGTTTAATATTGCACACATTTATAGCACCAGTTATAGAGCTTCTTCAAATGGGTGTGTGGAGCGTAGTAATCAGACAATCATACAAATTTTGAGGGGTATCACCTATGATAATCCTTTAGATTGGGACAAAGAAGTAAGTAGAGCTCTTATTACGTATAACACTCATCATTCGCAAATTGGTTGTAGTCCGTCTCAGTTCTTGTTGCAGAGAAATCATTTTTTGCGTGGCCCTATACCTATTGAAAAACAAATGGTGAATAATTGGGAGCAGGGTCATGAAAGATTTAGTGCTTTCAAAATAGGACAAAAAGTATTGTACAAGATTCATCGCATAGGTAAACAAACTAAACATAAGCTAGAGCCAAAGTTTGAGGGCCCCTTTTGGGTGGTTAAAATCCAATCAAATGGTGTAACTTATGAAGTGAGAGATGAAGAAGGAAGTATTCGTAGAGTGCATCATAGGCAGCTCAAGTCGTGGAACGAGCCTCCAAAATACTTATTGAAATATTTCCAGATGAACAGAAGTTTTGAAGAATCCGACTTGATAGAGCCATATGAATTTGAAACTGCTGGGAACGGGAGCTGCGTTCCTTCATTTTATGGCTTTAGTGATAGTAGTACTACTACTAGTTCTAGTAGTTTGAGCTCTACTGGTGATTCGTCTAGCAGTAGTGATGGGGATTCGACTCTTTCCGATGAGAGTGATAGTGTTTCGTCGAGTGTAACTGATGGTGAGGTTAATGTGGCGGAAGATGGTAAACAGCGGGTAGGTCAGTTCTCAGTACATTTAACACCACCTCCTGATAAACGTACAATAACAGAGATTACTCCTCTTGAAGCGTTAGTTCTGTGGAATTCCCAAGTTTTTTCTGATAAGGGGAGTGGAGATTTTCTTGGGTTTAGACCGGAGCAGAACGGGCAAAATAACCAGAATAGAAATCGTCATTTCGATGTTAGCGGAAAATCCAGGGCGCAAGGTGATTCCAACTTAGGTGGGGTATTACAGAGGGTTGTAGTTGAAGCAGAAGTCCACGCAGAACCTAAAGCTTCTACACCAGTACGACAATATTCAGAGAATTTGAGGATCAGTGAATCACTTTCACCAGTATTGCAGCCTTCGACCGATAGCGATAGTGCGAGTGCGGCTGTAATTTTAAATGTGGTTGAACAGGCATTTACTGTGCAAGAGGAGTTGATCAACGAAAGTTTAAATGTGGTAGCTCAGTGTGAGGCAGGTTCCTGGGTTGCATGTGCTACTCCGGATTATTTACCTGAAGAAGCCAACTTTTCAGGATTTGGAGAGAGTAAGTCGGTAGGGGAAAATCTTGCGGTGGTAAAAGCAGCTTTAAATATTATGAAAAGAAACTCTGTCCAGTCTAGAAAGGCGGTATCAAGCTTTAGAGGTAACAATAGGTTTTTACGAGAAATATGGGCTAAGAATTACATGGGAAGTGAGAGTCGTTTCGAAAGATTTAATTGGATTGAGTCGGAAAGCGCCGACATATTGTGTGATTTGCCAAATATTAGTAACTCTAATGTATCGGAGAGAGTTACGCGTTCCAGAGGTCTTGTTGAGACCTACCCTCATGTGCAACCTAAAGTACTCGAGTACAAATGGCGTGATAAAAATAAATAAATAAATGTGCCTTTTACTAGTCTTGATGTACGGTGATGAATATGATTTTATACTCGTTCAAGTTGATGCGTTAAATGTTTAGATATATGTGTGTGTTGGGATGTGCATTTAATTAAGCTTTAGCAAATGCGTACTATCCTCTGATTTTAATGAGTTGTGTTTGTAAACGATCCATTTGGATAGGTAGATATGTTAATAAAGATTGTGTTGTAAAGTTATAATTAAGATTTAAATTAAAGATTCTTGTCTGAAGTTATTTGTGTTGCGGTTGTACTGGTAGTGCTGGTTTATATTGGTATATGTTGTAATTTTAGGTAAATAATGCGTTCCACTGTCATTTAAATTTGGGGTTGATGTTGATGCTTTTCATGTAGGCACCTTGTTAAATATGCGCCATCGTTGACAAAACTCGAACATGACTATATTCTTAAAACTCAAAAAAACGTTGCGTTAGACCAGATGTCTCCTGCGTACGGTGCTGTCGGCGTTATCGATATGATATTGACGATACGTTGGCAGATGTGACCGGATATCAGCCTGGTTGATGCCTCGTGATCGGGAGGTATTACGGGTGTTTGTTGCGTTTTGAGAGAGATGTGTATATTAAAACAATGCTTAATAAAAATAACTGTTCTGTACACATTGATAGTTTTAAAAGCGAGAGTTATGTGCTGATATGTATCGCCAATTGTAGACAATAGCGATAGTTCGTCTCACATGCTAGATTGGAGCTGCGGTCAGGATTCAGTTTATTTATGAGTGGATCCCAGCGTATCCACTGGTGGGGGATATGTTGTGATCGCCGTGTTTAAACATTTTTCCTAACCATGTCGCTGTTGTGCAGCTTTCAGGCCATATAAATTAAAGACATTAAAATATATATGTTTATTTGTGAATAGCTGTGCCCCAAGTCATTGGTTTTGTGTAAATGGTGTAATGGTGATTTGTCACCGGAGGGGAACTCCGAGTAGAGGAACCTCATGTGTTCGTGTATATACGTGTTCGGCATAAACATTGTGAACCCACCCGACTTTCTGTTCCTTGTGCTGACAACAGTGGACAACGTAGCACTGGTGTAGCGTCCTCGCTACCACGAATTGCGATCAGTAGGCTTTCGTGTTGTGAGCGTACTTTGCGGCGGTGCGAGTCCCAACAACTGTAAGATCCTCTTTCAAAAATAGCCTCAATATATTGTATTTCTCGTGAAATTAGTTCCCCGATATGTTTTTTGGACTGCACTGCCGAGTGGCAGTTCCTTCCTCATCGTTAAATTGATAAATATCTGATGCCGGTGCCAGTTTAATGATGGTGGTTGTGATAACGGTAACATGAGTAGAAAATGTGGACATTAAAGGGTTGAGCAGCAGAGCTGCTCATCTGGTTTGGATGACCTGCAGGAACTGTCTAGCTTTTGGGGCTGCTTGAGTTAGTTACAGTGTAGAAAAGGGATGCCAAGCTGGGACTGTCTAGCTTTGGGGGCTACTTGAGTTAGTTACAGTGTATAAAAAGATGCCAAGCTGGGACTGTCTGGCTTTGGGGCTACTTGGTTAGTTCCAGTGTATAAAACGGGTGCCAAGCTGGGGCTGTCTGGCTCTGGGGGCTACTTAGGTTAGTTACAGTGTATAAACGGGGTGCCAAGCTTGGACTGTCTGGCTTTGGGGGCTACTTGGGTTAGTTACAATGTATAAAACGGGTGCCAAGCTGGGACTGTCTAGCTTTGGGGGCTACTTAGGCTAGTTACAGTGTATAAAAGGGATGCCAAGCTGGGACTGTCTAGCTTTAAGGGGCTACTTAGGCTAGTTACAGTGTATAAAACGGATGCCAAACTGGGACTGTCTAGCTTTGGGGGCTACTTAGGCTAGTTACAGTGTATAAAAGGGGTGCCAAGCTGGGACTGTCTACCTTTGGGAGCTACTTAGGCTAGTTACAGTGTATAAAAGGGGTGCCAAGCTGGGACTGTCTAGCTTTGGGGGCTACTTAGGCTAGTTACAGTGTATAAAAGGGATACCAAGCTGGGACTGTCTAGCTTTGGGGGCTACTTAGGCTAGTTACAGTGTGTAAAAGGGATGCCAAGCTGGGACTGTCTAGCTTTGGGGGCTACTTAGGTTAGTTACAGTGTATAAAAGGAATGCCAAGCTGGGACTGTCTAGCTTTGGGGGCTACTTAGGCTAGTTACAGTGTATAAAAGGGGTGCCAAGCTGGGACTGTCTAGCTTTGGGGGCTACTTAGGCTAGTTACAGTGTTCAATATATTCCCATCATAAGCAACTATTATTAATGAAAAAGCCAGTTCACAATGAAAGAGCTTATTAATTAATTCATGTTATTTATTTACTTATAAAACTTTAATAATCATGTTTTTTTTTGGTAAGCTATTACCATTCACACACAGCTTACAATGATGAAGCAGGGCAAAATTTAGTATGCTGCTTCTAATAACATAGGGGAAAATTTGAAGTTTTAAACTCTGAATTGTGCATATGATCTGTATTAAATGTTTATCTCTTGATAAACATTTCTTAAAAATCGAATATATCAGGAACTTTACTTTAAAATCATCGATGATTTAATACCAACTAAGGTATTTGTGGGTTATCTGTCACCAGTTTTAATTCAAAGTCTCCTTTTGATGTTAAGGTTAGGTTACGTTAGATTAGTTCAATTAAATTATTAATTTTTATTATTTTTAATTTTTGTTTTGTTTCAGGCCAAAATTAATCTCTGGGACCTTCTAAGAACTGAAGAGAAAGATCCCAGAGGTTCATTATATATATATATATATATATATATATATGGAAATTAGATAAATTGCATTATGTTACGGAACGTGGCTCGATCAGAGCACGTAACGCAGGAGGAATTGAAACCCCCGAAAGCAAAAGAAAGAAAAATAAAGATATGAAATACACAGTCTGAGAGTTGGACAGAAAGGTGAGAAATAAACAGTGTTTAATTGGTGTGTACTCCGCGAATACTGAGTTGACAAGCATGGGGAGAATAACAAACTTTGAAAGATTAAAACACATTTATTTTTGAGATGAACACGTGGGTATATGCACAAGTCATTGAGACAGAATTGACATGAGAGAGCACAACTGCGTTAATGAAAGGCACACACATATCTACCCTATAAAACTTTAAACACGACATGGTATAAACGTGATGCTTACCGAGAATTCAAGCTACCAATACTCCATCGCTGACAACAAATTACGCATCTACAAAATCGCGGGCTCCACAGCAACACAAGCATAATATTTACGAGAATGACACATCACGATTTAACCTGTAATTGTGACAAGGTGTCGAATCATATGAAGCGTCGCACCATTCACAACGTGAATTCGATCCTCGACTAAATAAACACAGGAAACCGATTGCCTATAATTTATATGATTTTGCGCAACACTTTGAAAAGCACTTTTCTGGGTGCTGTTCTACATCTGAAATTGAACTTTTATCACCACCTAACAGAGCTCTCACAACCATAAAACACTCGCCCCTTTGATAATAAGAGGTTCACTGATAGACATTCACAGCCGATATGCTGTCGCTCACTGCTGATTTTCTTCGTCATTGCTGAGAATATCTGCTGTTCTGGACTGATCTCTCGCGGACGCGCTGCCACGGTGCCTTCCCCGCTCCAGCTTCATGCTGCCGACTTCACAACTCGTGTTCGCAGCCCCTCTGGTGCCTGGCTTTCTTAAGAGTTTCGTTGGCGAGCCACTTCACTGTAGTTTGTGCATTGATCTTCGCATTTTTGGTGGACGAACTTAACTGTTGATATTCGCAATGTTAGTAATTGCATGGCTCCAAATCTTGAAGCTGAAGTTGCCTGTGAGAGCGGTCCCGATGCAAAGATGTCTGAATGCTCCGTCGCTGACGACATTTACGCTTGCCGATTACCGCTGCCTCGCTGCTGTGCTACGAATGACTCCTGACGCACGTCAGTACTTTGAAGTTTGTTGATACACTGGACGCCTCCTCTCGAAACTTCGATGGTTAACTTTCACTTTAGGTGTTGGATTTTGGCTGCTCATGTCGAAAGTGTGCCGGCGGCGCTCTTAATTCACTTGCAGTCAACACCGGACTTGGTATAATGCCGGGTAATACCGGCGTCTGCCGGTATTCCGGCTGCAAAACCCCTTCTTGATTATGCGTCTCTCTCGTAGCGTCACCGAGCGGAAAATCCCTCTCGAGGCTTCATCCCAACCCCTTATAAGTATTTCCCTTTCTTCCTTCGAGATTGATCTCGAACATTCCATTCTACAGAGGCCGTATCTGCATCCTGATTGGCGGGATCCTTGTTTGTTCTGACGTCTGGGACTCCCATTGGTGTGTGCTCAGACACACCTTCTCGTGTGATCGCTAGGCAAGCGTTCATTGGTGTAGCACAATAGGTTCTCTGCTAACGTCACCCCTTTTCCCCCTCGAAGCAGCCCCGCTTGGCGGCCTAACCGTCAAATTCCAATCCTTGCTGTAACATCTCTCACAAAATAAAGCACAGCATCTTTGAACCATAAAGTGAAGTATTTTCCCAAGAACATTTTACGAGCCTGTTTCCCCAAAAAAAATATTTTACGAGAGTATTTCTCAAAAATTCCCAAAAACATTTTATGAGAGTAGTATATCCTCACAATTAGAAATAAATAAAAACCAATAAGGATACCTTCTCACAAGAAAAATCCATTCATACTGTCCAGAACAGCAATTCAATATTCATAAAATAATTACATATTTCACTTTTTCCCCTAATAACACTTTTTGCTTTAAACAAGTGGTGACAGACACCCCACAAGTACCCCAACTAAAACTTACCTCTGCTCTTGGAAGTAATGAAGCTATTATTGAACTGCTGCCAGCAGAGCTGAGCAGGTCGCAGCCTGCAGAATAGTGAGCTCATCACTTCTTTTGATACCAACACTGAAAAATAAAAGACAATAGATTGGAACGTATGCAAATGTTTTCAAAACTGTGCTCTATTTGGTAACTTGAAAAAAATTTTCTGGCCTTAACATTTTTCCAACAGATTGTTTGTAGCACTATTCATTAAGACATTTACTAAAAAATTGAACCTAAATGCATAATAAATTATATATAATATAATTAATTCATTTATGAATATTTCTATGTCTCGGGAAACCAAAACATGTCCACAGTAATACCTAGATGGTCAATGCTAAGTAATGCTATGTTTATAGAGTAGTTAAAGTTTTCATAGAGTATTAACTCATCAATGGGCATGTTCGGTAAATCTGAAGGAGATGACAGTTGTTGATTTTCCACTTTTTGGTGCCTGAACCTAATTAATTGAATCAAAATAAACAAGTTTTCTTCTATTCTTTTTTCGTCTCAAATGAGTATTTTACGATTTATAGCGGTAAGTTTAGTTTCGTCATTGATGACGAATGCGCTCGAATAAACAGCTACTCATCGATTTTCGAATTTTTGTTGCTTGAAACATGGTAATAACATCGAAATAAACAACTTTTATTCTATACACTTTTTTTGTCAAATGAGTATTTAACGAGGTATAGCGGTAGGTTTGGTTTCGTCTTTCAAGACAGAGCGCTGGAAGCGAGACGCCATTGCAGTATTGCCATACAACTCGATCAAAGAATTTCTTTCCGCTTCAAAGACTGGAGTTGCGGCAAGTCATTTACCGCTATAACTAATAAAATACTCATTTGAGGCAAAAAGTGCATAGAAGAAAACTTGTTTATTTTGATCTAATTCACTATGCTAAGGCATCGAAATATACAAAATCGACAACTGTCATCTCCTTCAGATTTACCGCATGTTCTTTTATTAAGACTCATTATGGAAAAATCAAGAGTGTAAAGAGAAAAACAATAATATAGTGTATCTTTATAAGACTTTCAATCAATTCCAAAAAATTAAGAGAATAGGAGACTGATTCAAATATCGGGACAACATACAAATTTTTGAAACCTATATAAGAACCTACTGTTTTTTTAAATCACATCAAAAGAATAATAAAATAGAGCAATAATAATGACAGACTACCAAATTGATCACCCAATCTAAAAATCTTAGCTAAAATCCCATAGAATTAGAAGGTCCTTAGAAATTATATATGAAAATATGATTAAAGATATGAAATTGAAACAGATAGAATGATCCAAACTAATTTGAATTTATTTCCAAAATTTATACATCGGCTCCAAGATGGCGGCGCCCATGGTAGTTGCCATCTTGGAGCTGATATAGACAAGATTGCGGTCGTCCCCCTAATGGGTGGGCTGAAAGCTTTATTTATAATTTTCACTAGAAGAAAAAAGGCCTCCCCTCACAACCCAACCTCTTTACGTTTGTAATAGGGGGGTAGCTTTCGTTATTAATTAAATTGCGCTTGGTGCTCTCACTTCCTTTGGCACGCGAAAGCCAACTTTAAACTTCATTAATTCAAAAATAACGCATCAGCGAGCAGAATGTCATTCTTGTAAATCGATTTTACATGCGTTTCTTTAGTGATTCATAGCAATGGAATTATTAATTTCTGTGATTGCATTAAACCCGATATTAACCGTAAAAATACATTTCCATATAAATGATAGAGCCACATAGTCTCAAGTCACAAATTGTTGATTACAGATAAACTAAGCTTTATGCATCATTGATATTAGCAAGTTTCTTTTCAGTAAATAGAGAGAAAATAAGGTCAATATTGAGTTTATGTGATGTGGGAACATTAAACATTCCGTTTCACATAATCACCTAAGAAGCCCATTTAAGAACGTTTTACAGGAATGACATTTTTCCCGCTGATGCATTATTATCGAATTATCAAACTTTGAAGTTGGCTTTCAGGAGCCAAGGAAGCGAGCGCGCCATGCAGAGTTCAATTAATAACGGAAGCTAACCCCCTATTACAAACGTAAAGAGGTTGGGTCGTGAGGGGGAGGCATAGTTCTTTTAGTGAAAATTATAAATAAAGCTTCTAACCAAACCATTAGGGTGACGACCGCAATCTTGTTCATATTGGCCGTCTCCAAGATTGTGGTCGTCACCCTAATGGGTTGGTTAGAAGCTTTATTTATAATTTTCACTAAAAGAACTGGGCCTCACCCTCACGACCCAACCTCTTTACGTTTATAATAGGGGGTTAACTTCCGTTATTATTTAAGTTCTGCTTGGTGCGCCCGCTTATTTTGGCATGCTAATTTACCGCTCTAACTCAAAAACTAAGCATCAGCAGAAAAAACGTCATTCACGTAAAACGTTTTTAAACGGGCTTCTTAAGGGATTGTTAGAAACGGAATGCTTAGTTTCCCATCACCTAAACTCAAAATTGACTGAAAATAATTTATTTAAACTGAAACACTAAAGAAAAATGCCCAAATAGAGCAAATGCCCAAATAGAGCAATTAAACCTTATGAAAAATTATCAAAAATGGAAATAAATTAACTTATATATAATATTTATATATCTTGTAATTAAATAAAAAATATAAAAACCAACATGTAAAACATATCTGTAGTTTGTATGCAAATGAAAGATAATATACCAGATATGTAATCAATGCATATATTTCAATCATATTCAGAAAAGCGCAAAATAAAACGAAGGAATTATGAGGTTTATGTCACTGTTGAAAATCATTTTATTTTGCCTTTTTTCTGTTTAGGGTTAAAATATATGTATTGATTCACAAAAATTAGTTCTTCATCTAGATTACAAGTAACAGCTTTCTTTATACAAAGATTCAGTTAAAACAACTGGGGTTTCAAGAATCAAGATGTATTAGAAAGTATAAATAATTTTACATGTTTTTCTTCTAGATTACAAAGTAAAACATAGTCCCTTGAATATAAAGATTCAGTTAAAACAATTGGGCTTCAAGAATCAAGAGGTATTATAAGGTATAAATGATTTGACATGGTAATCAAGTGGTACTATAGCAGACGTGATCAGTGTGACAGTCGCAAGTTACGTAACCACTTGCGCATAGGTAAAACAAACTATTGATAACACTCATGAATAATTTCACGCTTCCGCAACAACATGCTCATCTATTAAAATTTCTCTAGGAGTCTCACATTTTTTAAACAAATTTTTAAAATTTCGCGCAATTGAGGAGAGGGGGGTGGATTTGTTTACTCGTGAAGTTCTACTTCATTAAAAACCGGGTAATGCACAGGGACTTGGACTGAAGGTTTCCGCAAGTAATGAATGTTGGGACTTCGGAGGACACGTACGAGATTACATTAGAGTTGAAAAATAATATAGGCAATACTTTTGTTTACCATGTTCAAATACTGCATATTTAGAGACACTTGTTTACATGTTCATAGAAGTACAAAACTAGGTCTAATATTATGACAGTGAAACAATTTCTCTCGTCCTTGAAAAATAGAAAAATGAAAATTTTAAGAATGCGTGATCAGAATTATAAATTTTAAAAAAACTATAGCTGAAAAGACACCGGTGATATTTGTAGTGATAAGAAAAAATCTTAATAATCCTTCATTATGAAAGGTCTTTACCATATCAATAGAATGTAAAGAAAGAAAAAAGTTGGTTTTCGAAGTTTGTTTCAAAATATCAACACATTGGCTTTTCATGTTTTTTTAAATTAAGTTCTTTATATCTAATTGGTAGAAATACCCCGCAATATTCTAATATCTGAAACTACGGTTAAATCATCTGGGAGTCAAAGGGTAAAATTGCACTCTGTAGTGATCGCCCTCAGCCGTACTTCAGTCTAAATTTCATAAATTATTAAAACCATCTTCTAAAAATTAAATAAAGTTAACGTAATAATTCTTAAAATTTTAGATCACTATTTTCATTCAACATTACCCTTAAATCTATTAAAATTTGACCAAAGAAATACGTCGACAAGAAAGAACGGCGTTTTTACCTAGAACCATATCGCAAGTTCATCCGTTTCCGGAAAATTCCGGAAGCGCTCGTCCGCTCAAAGCGCATATAAGGCCGGCTTCCCAGGCAGAGTCGTCATTATCGTATAGATCCTCCTAGCGCTTGGGCCCCAGAGCGGGCAATTGTAAGTATCAAGTGTAACGATAAGTGTGTATTATGTCTTAACTTTCCTGTGTTGTGTCTTAACTTGTTCCGTGTTAGGGACCTCTCGTTATTGTGTCGTAGAAATATTCACTATGTTGTCTCTGTGCCAGTGTTAGTTAGTCACCAGCCTCAAGCTGACTGCCCATCTTTGTCATTGTTTCGTGTTTACTATTCTCCGATGATTCTCGATTGTGCTTCAGTATAAGCAGGATATTGGCATCAGCTACTTAGTTATTTTTTAGTGCTGAGCATAGTGTTAAGACACTTTGCTGTCCACAGAGATCATCTTTGGTTTGCTCATCTTTTGTGTGTTCCAGCTTCTAATTAATTGTGTTCTCAACTTTTGTATTTTAATTAAGTCAGGTTTAAATAATTTTGGAATTCCTCTGCAATTTTTAGTCAATGTTTAAATTCATATCTCGAGAAATGAAGCTATGATAGGTTATTTAAACCAATAGAGATTGTATCTTCTGTAGTCACTCACTCAAGTCAAGTCACATAAATAATCATTCTTTCTTGCTCATCTGAATAATAGAGTATAGAGACTTCACCTTTTCTCATACTTATATCTTAGTACATTAATTATCTAATTACCTCAGTGCTTTAGCTACTATTTTGGCTGTAGTTCATTTAAACTCAGTCGTGCTGCTGCTTGTAATGTCAGGATAGAGCTTGTGACCAGTTGGTCTGGAACACTGATTCTGGTGTTAAGATGATTCAGGCTGCGACTCGGGCGCTAGAGTTGCGGACTGATTCTTATCACCGGACTCCTGCCATTGTTTATCCTGTTAATGTTGCAGTTTGCGCAGTCTTGCACATGTGTTATGAATAGACTCGTTTTTTTTGTTTGTTCAAATAATCCAGCACTATGTCCCCTGACAGGATCGACTGGACCACACATCCATGCACTCACAAACACGTATGAAACCAAACCCTAACTTCTTTATTTAAGGAGCTTACCTCCTCCAAGTTCTCGCCTTCAAGTCTCCTCCACGTCTCCTCCGAGTTCTTCTCCCTGTTGTTCCTCCTGTTCAAATTTCACTATACTGGAAGGCCTGCATCCCTGCAGCTAAGCCGCTAAAATCTCCAGTTGAGACCAATTGGGCGAGAGTTCCCATTTCCTACCGAGTTTTCCCAACCGGTAACAAATTCCCTACCCAGCACTCAATTCACTACTCACTTAGTGTCGGAACCCCCCCACACTTACACATCATCGACTTCACACTCCAGCTCGCGCTTCACAAGCCTGAGCTGAACGAATCGTCTGAAGTTATTCAACCTCCTTGGACTCTCCCCAAGAAGTCTCGCGAACAAGAGTCAAGCCTCGCACTTCAGCGTGCAACCTTCTCCTCAATAAATCCCCATACCGGCGAGTGAAACTATTCTCTCATTTACCTCTGGTGTTGGCTGGTGGTAATTTTGTTGTTGATTGTAGACGCTTGAAATATTGCGTCCGAATACCGCCTAACTCCTTCTGAGTCAGAGGCCGTAATTCATTCATTTAGCTATTAAGAGTGCTCTACCAGGAGCACTGGTGACCCGCCTTAGTAAAAGAACATCTTCCTTGTCACTTGATAAATTCCACAAATTCAACCTTTAAAAATATCATTCAGTTGTTTTCCCCACTTTGGGAGAACTTCATAACTCTTTTAGTTGACAAAAAGTTATAAAAAGTAAACTTAAAAGTCATAACACACCATCGAAAATGGAAACTGAAAACGTCGAGACGTTGTGACGACGTCATAAAAAGTGACGACAAGTTATAATTATGATAGTATGAACAACCTAGATGATTCGTTATTGGTTCCCTTTTATATTTAACTTACGGAGAGGGCATTCTTTCTCTTTATCGAGTTAGTTCTTATCATATGGAGTATTGATTCTCGAATATTTCATAAATAACATAAGCCTGTGATAACGATTAAACACTGTTGAGCCGGTACCCATTTATAACACCTAAAAAGGGGAAGAATTGGTTTGAATTTAATTTTTTCTCCAATACGGAGAGACATCAGGCTTTCAAACCCCAACACGAAAAGCTATCGGGCTTAGCCACTCAGTCACATTTGCCGCTTGAAAAATTTATGAAACAGCTTTGAAATAGCTGAGGTAAAGCACAAAAGCTTGTAAGCTGGACATGGTTTTGTTACGAACACTGTTAAATTTTCTAGCTTTCTGTTCAATGTGCGAAACACACCTCTCGTCTGACTGAGCTGGGGTACTTTCTTTCTACTACAACTCGAGATAATGAATTGTGTATGCGTTTTCGAGCCTAGAGGTGACAGAAGCATACTGAAAGTAATAAGGTTTTAATCAGCAATTCGGATAATGATTCATAAGGCTAAGGTCGTAATGAACAAAGCAGTAAAATAGGGGTTCTTCAGAAAAATTACATGTTGACTCTCATTTTAATATTATTTATTCAAATTATAGAAATCATTGATGGAAGTTGAAATTTAGATTGCAATAAAAAGAGATGTTCTGATCATCTCAACGACCAACGTGTCTTGGAACTCAGTAATGTCTCCAGTGGTAAGACCTTTTTGCCGCTGAGGGTGGAGGGTTTATTTTCCAGCTGACGTCCCGAATCCAACCCAAGGTAGCCTCGAAAATTTGTGAGCTGAACATGAATGCGGCAACCACGGGAGCCAAAAGCAGGACTGTCAGCACTGCGTATGCTAGTAGTATTGTCACTCTGCGAACTTTGATGGACTTGACAAGGTCCGGTAAAGGTTCAATGGCCTCTCTCGATTCCTCCACATCGATGGCCAGCTTTTCATGTTGATCATAAGCAGGGCGCATTCTCACTGCTAGAGCTGCTCTTTCCATTTTCGCCTATTCATCGGTGGTGCTGTTAAGTAATTTAACAAGCTTTTAATAGGATCCTGACTCAGCGCTCGCTAACTCAAAAAGATTTTGAATGGATTTCTGGTCAATCTCAGAAGCAAGTTGATCGATATTTTCGTGCATTATTTTTTCAGCAATTTCGACATTGAGAGGCAAATTTTCCCTTAATTAGCCACTTTGGGATTCAATATCTTAGATGAGTTTTTGAAGGCGGCTTTGTTAAGCAGCTTATCCCACAGCTTAACCGATTTCTGAGACGTATTAATCGACGCCATTGCTCTACAGTTCAGATATGATCTCTTGTAAGCCCGTTACAATGGCGTTTTTGTCGGATTAGGACTTTTGAAGGTATTTTTGAGTCAAACTCTGCTACTTATTTTAAAATTCAGAATCCAATTTTCTTAGAGTTTCCTGAGCTGCCTAAACCACATTTTTAAGTTCGGTTTACTTCATTCTTGGTACAATTGTGTTAACAAATTATTTTGTAACGCTATTCAGCGTTCCACCGAGGACTCCCTGGTTCATTTGCTGCCAGTTGCTGGCAAACTTCTTCAAAGCGATGCTGTACCTCCACTCTGAGGTTCTAACGAAGGGGGAAATTCCGTTAGAGACAGAGTTTAACGCGGTGGTAGTTGCCTCTGCTAGAGAAGGGAACGAATTTTCAGCTAATGCTTCTGCCTCGATGAGCTTTATGATAGGAGCATCGAATGAGCCGTCTAGATTTTACTTAATAGTTTTCTTATTGTCTTCCAAAACTATCAGCGATTTCTAGATTTCTTCTGTAACCATATTGGTTGCATTTTCGAAAGTCATATTTTCCATTGATTTAGGAGGGCGATCTAGCACAGGTTCAATATCTACATTGTCTAAAATGTTTCCAAACGTATGATCTGGATCTATGTATGAGCCAGTGCTGCCTCCAGTAGACTCTGTAGGACTCGTTGAAGGTTCTGCTCTATCAAGGTCTGCCTTGTCAATTTCTGATCCTTCTTGGGAAGATCCTTCGGTCGTTGCACCTTCATTGGGGATTTTTTCTTGGGTTCCAGTGTTTTTCCCGCCTACGCCATTACTTTCATCCCGACTGATGTCAGACTCTACACCGGCTGTTCCGGTACTAGAACCTACACTGTTTTCGTCTTCAGGGTTTGCATCTGTTCCGTCTCGAGATTCTTCACCAGTACCATCATTCGTAGAATTTTCACTATTTCTTTTCTACAAAGCTCCGTCTAAAGACTTGAGTTTACCTATTGCTTACGTTCCATCAAAGCTGACACTACTTCGCCGCACCATTTTGGCGGTTGACTGCTCTTTTGTGTCATCAAAGTAGAACTTCTCGACGTTCCGCATCAAGCTTTCTCGAGAAATCTGTTCGTCAGCTTGCTCCTAAGCAGGATTTTTTTCTGACGACCATACTGCATCATTCGAATGAGTTTTGTCATGAAAGGAGTTGCCACTGCTATTTACTATTTCTGGAATTTATTTCTGCAATGTGTTATCCATGGAAAATTATTCGACGGGTCTCAGGAGTACAGACGATTCACCTGCTTGCTTCACAGAGTCTTCTGATTCTTTTCCGGCGGTCAGAAATTCTTTACCATCAACACCTTTATTATTTAACTCAGCTTTGAACAAAAACGCTTCATTGTTTTCATATTACTACAAACTTTATACTAACCTCAGCGGTTTTTATTAAACAATTGGGGTGAATTGCGAGTCTTAAGTTTTCAAATTTTGTCTTGTTTCGCCAGAAACAACATAAGCTTAAAACAATACCAGGAGAAAAAAGCTTTTTTAGGTATATCTCGATAATTGTTAGGTCTCATGCATCTCTGCCATTGTAGCATTTGGTTCACATTGCTTATAATTATTCAATTTCTCTTAGTTTAAAGTACTGCTGCTCGTATCAAAGATACGCCCTGAACACCGATGTTTTCTTTCAAATTTAATCAATATATTACTCGAGGTAACACCAAAGATAGGATCACCATTCCCATTCAAGGTCACTCATTTAATTTGGTACGTTAAGGCTTATAATAAACTTTATCATTACTATTATTATTATATACGGCGTTTCACCACCGAAAATGGAGGCGTTTCATCGGATTTATCGACGTTCCCAAGTCAAGTTCAAAATTTCTACAAATAACCATAAGGCTTTGATATTTGAGCGAAAATTTTGAAATTGATTTCCTTCATCTGCAGATGGTGAGAAGGTGAACAGTGTGATGCAGCTAGCCTGGCATAAACCAGTCATGACGGAAGGCGAATCTTTCTTTTTTCTTAATCTCACTTACTAACGAAGCTCTTCAACAGTAGTTCAAATGCTCACAACGTGACACCGTTTTTAGTTTTTGTTGTGCTTTTCTGTCAATCATTTTTAGTTGGAACACTTTCCAAGGGTATTACGATACCTATTTGTTATCATCAGTAAAGGGTGTTAATGTTACGGGATTTTAAAAAACCATTGTATTAACATTTCATGTTTGTACTTTATTGGAAATAAACTGTTTTTCTTTCAACATTAGATAATGGCTGGAGTGTATAAAAATAGAATATTCTGTTGTCTACTCTTTTTGAGAAGAAAATTCCTAATTGGTATGCATAAAAGTAGACAATTCGTCCGAAGAATATTCTCAGAAGAAAGTTCTCCACACGCTTAGCAAATTTAACGTATGTATGCATAATAATAGAATATTCTTAAAAACTGAAGAATTTGCTTCACATTTGAAAGGCAGGCCATCAGGTGTCTTCGAGCAGTTGCCGGTGGTGGTCGTCGTGCATTATGGCTGCGTTCATGAATATTAGAAAACTTAAATTTATCACGTTCGTCGCTCAAGCCGTCATGTCCATGACTACAAACGTCTTTTCCGATTGGACGAGGATAACGTACATTGGATTGTGCAAAACGTACTACTGGACAATAATGGTGTTGAGACCAGAGGAGGAGCATTATCTACAAAACAGCGGCTTGAAGCATTTCTTAGGCATGTGACCGTTCCAGCTTTTCAAGTCGGAGTTGGTGAAGACTTAGAAATAGACCAATCGTCAGTTTGCCGTTCGGTTCACTGCATCTGTGAGAGACTCGTACAAAATAAATTCCCCTAAACCAAATCCACAACCTATAAAATTTGACCAAATCTCTACCTAGAAGTTTGTCAATTGCATTTAGACACCTGAAACATACAGAGAACTTTAATAAAAAGAATGGTGTGTTCAGTTATAGACCTTAATGATGTAATGGGGCGATTCACCAGTCTCCTAGACCGTGTTTGCTAATGAGATGGTGCAATCCACCTGTTCCCCTAACCCCTATTTTTCTGTTTCAGAACAGATGTATCAATATTAAATAGTGAAGGAGAAAATTCCTAAGTGCAGCATTACAGTAGAGGGGCAAATTATTCAGAGCGGCACCAACCAGCAAGGGTAAGAATAATAGGCAGCGATAGGATTGAAATAAAAGAATGCACAGGTTTATTTATTTATTGAAATATTCATTGGTAAATGATATTAATTTTTATGTAAGAGTGAGAAACTATGTGCCTTATTGCCTGTATTATCGTTAGAAGTTATTATTTATTATGCGTGGCGGATTGGCAGGAAGACCTCCAAACCTCCAAATCGACCTCCAATTGGAGAACAGCAGCAGAGGCCAACCAGGGGACTCCAGAGCCACCACGCGGAGCTCTGTGGTACCAGCCTCCGCAACTTGAGACCAAAGAACAGCCCACCACGGCTGATTCTTCCTACGGCATCTCTTGCCGCTGCGGTACTCCATCGCCTGCTGCCGCTGGACTTCGGCACTTCCCACTGCTGCTGTACTCCGGCATTCCCTGCTGTTGCCGCACCCCGGCCTAATCTGTCGCTGCGGCGCCCCGGCCTACTCGGCTGCTGCCGTACTCCGGCATATCCTGCCGCTGCCGTACCCGGCACTACTCTGCCGCTGCCGCACTCCGGCATCTGCTGCTCTTGCGCTCCTACCGCTCTTGCGTTCCTACAGGCCAAGCCTTGGGTCGGCCATTATTGCTGGGTAGGAAATCATCCTGGGGTTGCTGCTGTGCTAAATTGTTCCTAGCATAGTAGGCTACTGTGTCATAATTGAGAGTTTATTTTGTGCGGGTAGTTGTAGGTAGGTTAATTATTAGTGTCCACACCTGGTTATTTTCCTATATACATGTATGTAATCATTATTAATAGTGTATCAATAAACAAAAAAGAAAGAGAATTGTAAACCCATTACCTGGGAGTGTCGGCTTATTTATTCACCTTGAGACAAGGTAGGAGTCATAGATCGGTCACAACTAATGTATAGGAGTACGTACGATTTAGGCTACACATGTTGATGGTAGGAAGCCTACCTGTCCCCAACAATGTTCCTACGAATACAAGCTAGTGCTTATGACGCTCTCTTTTTTCCCGAAGAATATTCTACTTTGCTCTCTTTTACCACGAAGCAAATAGCAAACTGTTATGCATACCACATTTAATGAATATTCTATTTTCTACTAAGGATTTACTTTTTCCTATTTTTGGAAGAAGATAGAATATTCTATTTTTATACATTCCAGCCGATATTTCGGTGACCTCTGTTGGTCCCCGGCGCACATGCCGGTACTGTGTGCTGATAGGGTGGTGGTTCATGGATTTTTTCGCAGCTCGAACATTCCTCGGGTTACTCAAAAAATATCATGTAAATAAAATTGTTCATTTCAATCACCAATTTTTATTCTATTAATTTTAGCCCGTAAACTTAAAAAAAATTTATTTGAAACTATTCCCACGCCACGACGAAAAAAATTGCCTTTAATCTGAGTGTAAATGTGCCTAAATTGTTAACGATATCGGAAAAATTTTTACACTCAATTAAAAAAAATAAGTTTTTCTTTAAAATGAGACTAAGCAGAAGCCTCTATGTTTAATAGTTGCTAAATAATAGCGAATAAAAAAGAGGGGACACTTATGTCGGCCACAATGCATATCTTTATTACTAACCGGTTAAGTTCTAGGAAATCTTCGTTTCATGATAAAAGAGAAGGACCAGCACACGAATAAATAGTCTAACGGCATAGATTTCGGAATTTTTACTTAGCGATTTATTATATACTAGTCCACCCCGCCTTTATTTGAAAAAAGAGGGAAAAATGAGAGAAAGGCCGTAAGCAAGAAATTATAAAATACAATCTCTCGAGAGTTGATGAGGCCGCGTGAACACGGCCCGTCAAAATAAATAGGACCGGAGCTTTTATCACAGATACGCTCATCACACACACTCTCGGCTGGCTTCGGACAGACCGACCGACCGCCTGACGGACGCGGCTCTTATTATAGTGTAGATTTGTTTCATTGCGATAAACTGATCAGGCTTGCTAAGGAGCAGGCTTTGTTCTGTAGTCCTCAAACTAAGATTTCATAAAGTAAACGTAAAATTCATACCAGAAACTCTCCTCAGTGCTTGCTTAAAATCAGCCGCAACTAGGTCAATTGAATTATATTAAACATAACTGAACATAATTATATTAAACATAACATAACTTGCATTGGCGTTGATGAAATGGCGTGGATGATATATCATATTCGAGCCCTCGAGTAATTATACTCAATTGTGTACATTTTACTAAACTTGAGAAACAATCAACAGCTGTATCGCTTGTGGTAAATATATTGTTGAAAGTGTTTAAATTGTTTCAATTAGAACGAGAGGCAAACGCAAAGACTAAGAGAACGAGGTGATTATTTTTTCTTCCTTAATTGTCTTCGTTCATACGAAAGGGAATAAATACAATGACTCATAAAACATTAGTTTTTTTTATTAAACAGTTCACACATTATGATCATCACCCCACATTTTTTTAACAGTTGCTGTGAGTGAAGGTCCATATTTGGCTTCCTTGACACTGCTCGAGTGTCTTAACAATAGTGTCGTATGATTTAACTTTAAAACCAATTCGGAATACTTACATGATAATTCCAAATTCAATTGAGACAAATCACTCTTCTTTCACGACAAATTAAATTTCGTTCCTTACAAGTTCAATTCCGTTTGTGACAAATTAAATTCCGTTTGTGACAAGTTCAATTCCGTTTGTGACAAGTTCAATTTCATTCTTGCCCAGTAAAATTTCTTTTGTGCCAAATCAGAATTCGTTAGTGACAAATAAACCCGTAAATGGTGCAGATTATATTCTTGGTTATTTCCATAAAGCTTGTGGCGTGCAATTATTTCTCTTTTCTTCTTGTTAGTGAAAAAAAAGTTTGTAAATCGAACAATTCATTCACTATCCTAACTCAACAAACTTCAGAAATAAATAGAGTTTTTTGGAGTTTTTTCATACCTAAATAGTTAACGCCAGAAATAAGCAAGTTCTGTAAAATATCTTAGTCGAGTATTAATTAAAATAGCGAATTATAGTAAATCGAGAATCGTATTTACCACAGTAAATATGTTTGCTTGATGGAAACTCCTCTGATTAAATAATAAATTGCATATATCGGATTGGATTGTAATTTAGTTTAAGCCTCCATAATCACAACAAGGTGGTTCAAAGAGAGGAAGGATGAAGGCACCATTTAGTAAAGAGTTGAGGGAATGCATAATCTATGCACAATGGTGTTCTAACACAAAATCTCTTTCATATAGAAACAGTAAGTTAGGAAATAAGTCTATGAAACAAGACAGAAGTTGAAGAAGAAAGTAATAAGTGCCGGAAAACAGGACAGTGGTGAACTGAAAAAATTGTCAGCAACACAAAAAATTCTGTTCTATTTTAACAAACAAAGAAGGCTTACCTAACTCTAGGTTCAGAACTTTAAATTTCCCAATGGAAACGCTAATCCTCATACATACAATACTTGCTTCCCCTTTAAGGGAAGGGGATTTTATGTGAACCCAAGGTATCAAGAATAATAAATTGGCACCGATATTAGAAATTGCTTATAAGCTACAAGTTAAGCTATATCCTAAAGGGTTTCCTGCATTGCTGAAAACAAATGCAGAAGAAGTATTAAACTCCTTCAGAGAATTGCGTCTAAGAAATAGTTTGTCTAAAAGTCTCAAACTCTTCAGGAAATTTTATTAGGAGATGGTAAAAGCGACAATTTAGGGTTGAAGTACAAACCAAAGTGTCAAAATAACGATGTTAATGACGTCAAATCTAGAGGATATTATACTTTAAGTTTCCTGCCAGTTACATGTTATTCAACCTTCAAACTGCTGTTTTAAATCTTCATCAATAGGATTATTTTACTGATATTTAGAATACGTTAGCAGGGAAGAAAGCAGATTCCAACACACGTACGGAGATAATTTTAATAACTGAAACACGGTAAACAAAACAAGAGTTTCTTTGCTTGCAATAATTGGAAGTGTAGCACTCAAGAAGAAATTCACGCACATACGTTCCAAAAAGTGGTCCATTACAAAAAGTTCCCAAGTAGAAAACGATTCCATTTTCACGAGTCAGAGACTACTTCTGACTAGGTAGTTGACCTATGTTTTTACCAGTGGTTTTACTCTTCAGCGAACGTGGGAGGAGGAAAGTATCGGTTCTCCCTCTTCTTCCTGTACTTGTGGAGTGTTTGGGAATAACTCAAGACAAAAAGGACTCCCCAGGTCGAGAAACTGAGGATGGTTACCACCAGACACACGTAGCCCAGATACACGGTCGCTTTCCTCAGATAAACTTTCATTAGCAACACTGGAAGGGGATCTATTGCTTCTAACCTGGTCTCCTCTATCTCTTTAGCTAGGAGATCCAATTCGATGTAAGCTCCTGGCATATCCACTTCATCGGCCATCATTTCCACGGTCTTAGTTATAGGTTTCATTCTCTCTATGTTGTCGACGCATGTCCGGTGCGCTGAAATTTCTGCTTCGTAAAGAGAATGTAGGTTCTCCACTGCAAATGCAAGAAAATCTTCCCGGATGGTTTTCATTCCTACTTCAATCACGTGATTTATGTAACGCTAGTAACGCTCCAAAGAATTCCGCTTCTCACGTGTCTAGTCCGATAACGCTTTGAGGACCGAATTAGTTTTGTTCTTGCTTTGCTAAACATTTTCCCTGACGGTTTGTTCAAAAGTTGTCACTAATTTCTGCCAGTGCTCTTGGTAATCTTGGGTTTCCCACTTCTTAATGACGGACTCAAGGCCGGACACCAAAAGTTCTTTTCCCATGGCCCCATTTGAGAGCTCGTCTAGCAATTCTTGCCCGAAAGCCTTTTGGTCTTCGTAGATTTAATTTTCAGCTTCTTATAAATCAGGTACAATTTCTTCAGCGGAAGTTTTCAGCAGCGTTACCTAGTTGGCATGACCAATCGCTTCTATGGGCTTTTGGGTTATAATTTTCAAGACCTAATTCATTTCGGTGGTGTTAAAAAAGTGCGGGGTATTTCTGAGATCTTTGAAGAACAGTGCATACATTCGGGATTAGTTTTGAACCATGTTCTTGATCCGGCGTCTCTGGAATATCTGTTGCGTTCGCGCGAGGGTCTGGAATGGAGGAATGTTCATCTAGAGGAATTTAAACGTTCTGTTCAAGAGATGAATTGGCTTCTCTGAATGGTGTTCCAGAGTTTTATTGACGATTTTAAGATTTTCCTTTATCAGTACTAGAGACTACTCAATGTTTTTGATAACATTATCCAAGATGCGCTAATTTTTATCTTTCACTCTATGCTCTTCAGGTGTCGCATTTTAACGTTCTGCTTTCAAGTTCTGAGTTTATTTTTGTGAAAGTTGGGTTGGAGCTGTACTTTTTTAATCGTTTTGTATGGTAGCTGAGCTGTAATTCTGATCTGACTCTGTGATGCTCTAATTTTTGTCGGGAACTTGCGAGTTGTCTGTTGGTTCTGGATTCTTTTAAGACTGGCGTTTCTATTTTAACTTGGAGTTGAAGTCCCTATGTGGTTCATCCTTCGTGTCTCTCGATTTCACTTCCAGGTTGTAAATTTTCTGTCTTTCACAGGAAGTTGTTGTCGTGAAGTCTGTAGGTTCAGATGAATCAGCTACTTTCTTACGCCTTTCATCGAGTATAGATGGTATAATTTTCCCATATTACCCTTCTAATGTATAGCTGGAATTGTCAACAGCAGATGACATTCTTTGTCGAATTTCCGAACCTTTGTAGCTGGCAGGAAACCGCGGCCAAAATTCCCGAGAATTCTGAAGAACTCTTCGCAGAACTCTACTTTTCAACTTAAGTTGAACCGGGTATCTTTTATGAACCAATTTTTGTTTCACGGCAAATCGTAGCCTTATATTCCCTTCAGGTATACTTGGGTTGATGTCATTGGCACCGAATAGCAGGAATTTCGCTCTATCAATGGTTGGAGCGGCCGATTTTGGCAGGTTCTACAATCCTTGTATGATTTTTAATTGATTCTATGGTAGCTTGCGATTTTAGATCTTGGAGGTAACATTTCCCGACATTGATTAATTTTAGGGAGATGGTGAAGGTGCTAAAAATACATACGAAGTACTTTTATCAGAAGAGCTTGTGGAGTTATCCAAAATTTTCCCCGTTTCAGTATTAACTTCAGTTGTTTTCGAAGCGACTGCATTGTTGTAGATCGTCAGGGAGAGTATCAGACAATATAACGCAGTCTTACTTTTCATTTGTGAAGTTTTCATGCAACTTGGTCAAGCCCTCCTTTAAAGTTATATTTTGCTATCTTTTCAGCGTCTTGGTAGCATCCAAAATGGAACGGCATTGGCTTTCCATTTGTTTTGCTCTTCCTCTGATAAAAATGCGAGAAATGAGATCGGGAATTCTACGCCTTGTGATTTAATGTCGGAAGTGCATCAGTGATACGGCCGAAACTACGAACCATTCGGCTCACCGTAAATATGTGTGATTCTTGATAAAATGGCTTTTTGAAACGTACATGGGTTACAAAACCTTACGTGACGTCTTGTTGGAGAATTAATTTTGATTTATTTATGAATATAGAACTCTACAGAAAAAATTTATTTGTTTGCCAAAAAATTGGTTAAAAGCTTTGAGGGAAAACGAGATATTGGCCTTGCTTAGCGGCTACTAAAAGGGGGAAAAATTTACTGTAAGTTACTGTATGGTTGGTACCCACTACGGTAGAGGAAACATGGTAGAGTCATTTCTAAGGAGGAAAATACACCTCCTCTTGTTCGGATAGCCAATAGAGCGGCTTTATTTCAAACTAAATATATGACGTCACCATTGCGACATGTCGTTAGGCCAATAGTGGCGCTAGATTTGGGGCTCGCAATGTTACCAGATGTACTCTGAGCGCTGCTATTGGTTCGTTGCCGTCATATGACGTCAGCATTGCCACACGGTCGACGAAAAAAGACTGGTTTGCTGCTACCTTGTTTCTTCTACCGTGTCCCTCCCACGGTAGAGAAACAAGATAAGGTAACCCTCTATTTTAATTTATTCACTGCAGAGAAAAATGCCTAAAACCCATAGAAATAATTGGTCGAAGGGGAGTTTATTTCCAGGGAGTATTGTACAATTTTGGAAAAAATCTGGAATCATCTAAACAAATATCTTTGTCGCTAATCAAAGATGATACGATTGGACTGTTAGATATCAGGCTTGTACGTGTGTCTAAATTGACAGTTGTGTTAGGTATTAAGTTTATTCGTGTGTCTTACTTGACTGTAGTGTTAGATATTAGGTTTTTTAGTGTCTAACTTGACTGTAGTGTTAGATATTAAGTTTATTCGTGTGTCTTACTTGACTGTAGTGTTAGAAATTAGGTTTGTTAGTGTCTAACTTGACTGTAGTGTTAGGTATTAGATCTAGTAGTGTGTCATACTGGATTGAACAATTTGATATTAGGCATATTCCCGCATTTTATTCGTTCGAGCACCATTATCTATTTTTATTTATCAACCCCGAACGGCATTTGTCATCATTGAGCAACCGAACAGCTCATCTATCGATATGAAAACTTTGTCGTTCACGACACAAACGTTTAAACCCCACAACGTATTTCGTTCCGTCTGCCAGCAGAGTATTAACATTTTTCTTGTATTTTCTTTAACTTATAGCGCACAAAGATATACATTTGTACTGCCTAGCCCTCAGTTGATTCAATCGCTCCCTCGAGTTAGCTCTCTGGACCATTACATGAAGAAACATTTCAATCCAATCAGTTGATTTTTTGATTCATATTTTTCAAAGCATACTGTTTTCCCTTCTTTTTTCAAAGCTGTTAGGTATTTAGTTTATTCTCGCGTGTTGCAAGTACATGTAAAGATACACATTCGTGTGATGGGTAAAGCTGATAAATCTTTTGACTCTAAATTATGAGGAGACAACGTGGCTCAAAATCGCCAGCATTTTTGTTACTTTCTCGCCATTTTATCTTCAGTTGGGGCTCTGGATAACTAAACAAATAATCGTCAGCATTTTTTATCATTTCATCTTCAGTTCAGGCGCTGGAAAACTAAACAGATAATTGTCAGCATTTTTTTACTATTTTATCTTCAGTTGGGCACTGGATAACTAAACAAATAATCGTCAGCATTTTTTTTATCATTTTATCTTCAGTTCAGGCACTGGATAACTAAAGAGATAATCGTCAGCATTTTTCCATTATTTTATCTTCAGTTGGGCACTGGATAACTAAACAGATAATCGTCAGCATTTTTTATCATTTGAACTTCAGTTGGGGCACTGGATAACTAAACAGAATACCGTCGCAATTTTCACTGTTTCTTCACCATTTTATCCCCAGTTTACAGGAATATTCCTCGACATTCGCATGGTTTCGAGTCCCCCCCGAAGCACGGTTCCCGATCTTATTTCTCCTTGGCGTAAGAGCCCGTCATTGCTCAAACTTTTATGGGAAATAGATATCGGACGCCCGTTAGAAGATCGGGATTTCCCGAGTATACAAGAACGGATCTTTTCTTAATAGAACTAAAGAAGTCTCATCGAATTTGTTCGGGCTCTTAAGCATGTGAAGAATTGAAACTTCGTTGACGATTTTTGCTTTTCGTTCGTAGGAAATAATATATAGGCTCTTCTTGTTGAGTATAGAAGACAAGTCTTATTGGTTGACTATTATCTTAATTCATTCATTCCCTTTAAATCGAAATACTGAAAAACTATTTCAAGAAGAACAAGATTAAAAAAATGCCGTAATTAAATGTTCAGAGTAGTGAAACATCGCACCACCTAAGCCGCTCTGAATCTTACTTTAAAAATATACTCAAAAAAATTTCATAGGGTACTGTCTTGGGAGAAATGTTTGAAAAGTAGGCTGATAAACTGAGAGGAGAAAATATGGGTGTGTTTTTAAAAGAGGCTTAAAGACTGTGAGGAAAAAAGATGAAGTGTTTTAAAGACATGCTGAAAAAATATTTTTTTTCCAAGCCAATTCAAAATTGAGAAAAATGTAGTAGCATTCTTATTCTGTTTGAGAATGAAATTTTTCTTTCTTTTCACGTTGAGATTATTTGTGGTTTTTAATGGTTAATTCCTTTGAGATCACAAACATTCTCATCCACAGCTTTCGCTGCTCTGCAAAGCGTTTCCATCTTTATTTTGCGGTTCAAAATAGAAGAACCTTGAAGGATGTAAATGTGCTGAACGTCGATAATGATTGCACGTATGATTTTTTGGCTTTTTGCGAATCCTAATTATATATAAAAATGTAAAGAAACTTGCGTTTTTAGTGATCATTTTATCTCATCGTAGAGTCAATGAGTAGAAAAAGACGTTTCAAACTTTTTGGCCATTCTTAAATCTGCACAAGACGAAAAAAATCTCGTCTTATTGATTACTGAAGGCTCGTCTCATTGATTATATATATTATTAATGACCATAACCCTATTTCATTCTTCACCTTTAAATCGAAATGGTAAAAAATTATTCAAATAAAAACACGGTTAAAATATACAGCAATAAACATCTAAATAAAAAGGTGGATTGCATGACGGAGAATTTCATATTTCTTTACTCAATAAACAAATCAGTCACTCACTCTACGTCAGGGAATTCAGAAGCAACCAGAAGCACCAAGTCATGAACTCTACGGAAATGACACATAAACTTTCAATTCATCATTTTGTCACTCGCGAAAATTTACTGAAACTTTCGTTTAAATTTTGAGTTACACTGCTTAAGTTGGCCTCAACTTACGTTCCCAGGTACATTTCCGATAATAAAACGAATGAAAATATTTAAATTCTATCCCATGCTATCTGAAATAATGCAATAAAAGGGTTGTCTTTCAAAAACAATTCTATCCCATGCGATCTGAAATCATGCAATGAAAGGGTTGTCGTTCTATGAAAATTATAAGTAATAATGTCATAAAAATGCTGTGTGTTCATGGAAATTCCATTCTACACGATCTTAAATAATGGCATAAAACGAAAGAAGATATTTAAATTCCATCCTACGCGATTTTAAATAAAGTCATATATGTCATAGAGCAAATGAAGATATTTTCATTCTATCCTACGCGATCTTAAATTATCCAATAAAAAAATAAACATATTTTGTTTCTGTCCAGCACGATCTTTAATGATGTAATAAAACGAAGGAAGATATTTAAATTCCATCCAACGCGATCTTAAAGAACGCCATAAAAGGGCAGCAAGTTCACAAAAATAGCAGACAGAAGAGGGCGCAGGCACGTGCGTCAGAAGCAAGCAGTTTACAGCCACTTCTTCATTTGCAGTAATTTCCAGCGATAAGTTTTTAATGGCCTCCATTTTTGTTGAGGAGCGCCAGTGCTGCTGCGTCCGGGCGGCGGAGTGGAGACGGAGTGTTCTTTTGCGGTGGCGCTGTGGGGGTTGCGTTGCACGTGTCAATGCACGTGCTCCACCACTGCACGTGCTCCACTACTGCAAGTGCTCCACCGCTGTACGTGCTCCACCACTGCACGTGCTCCACCGTTGTACGTGCTCCACCACTGCAAGTGCTCCACCACTGCACGTGCTCCACCGTTGTACGTGCTCCACCACTGCACGTGCTCCACCACTGCACGTGTCACTGCACGTGCAGTGGAAAATCTTCATGAAAAAATTCAATATAAATTCATACTCGTATCTTGCAGCGCATGAGAGACCACTAAACCTGGGGTATAAATAAAGCTTCGTAAACCTCTTCAATACAGAACCTTGTCGTAGTTATCGTGTTTGAATCAGTTACGGTTGGATTAGGATGTCTCCTTAAAAATATAAAGACAGAGAAATTCCGAAGAAATAATCTCATTCAATAGGAAAATATTTTACGGTAAAGCTCCATTATCATTTCAAGTAAAAGATCATTACATCTCTGAAATAATAGATCAAACTACGTTGAATAGAAGACATTCAAAGATAAATTTAAAGAAAAAACAAAAAGTTTTCAAACAATAAAACTCGAGCAAGTTTTAAATGACGCTAGGATTTAAGCAAAGCACTGACTTACTTACTCAGATCCACACGATCATGATACAGCCGTGACTTTTAGAGTCACAGCATCCGTTTTATGGAAGAACCGAAAACGTTCTTTAGTTCATAGTACTGGAGCTAAAAATGCCTCGCAAGATCATTAACTTACAGCAGGAAGTTAGTGAGGAAAGAAATTCGGCCGACTTCTTTAAACTGAGTGCAGAAATTTAGCTCCAGAAATGTCGAGCAAACCAAGACAGGGCGGCGCGTGGGAGTCTTTGATCGAAACTTTGCGTACTTATTACAGCCTTGAGAAGGACAGGCTTTGTGAGGTGAGTGTAGTGATACCTCGCTTGTAAGTTTGGTGGCCTTGAGAAGGACAGCAGGCTTTGTGAGGTGAGTGTAGTGATACCTCGCCTGTAAGTTTGGTGGCCTTGAGAAGGACAGGCTTTGTGAGGTGAGTGTAGTGATACCTCGCTTGTAAGTTTGGTGGCCTTGAGAAGGACAGGCTTTGTGAGGTGAGTGTAGTGATACCTCGCTTGTAAGTTTGGTGGCCTTGAGAAGGCCAGGCTTTGTGAGGTGAGTGTAGTGATACCTCGCTTGTAAGTTTGGTGGCCTTGAGAAGGACAGGCTTTGTGAGGTGAGTGTAGTGATACCTCGCTTGTAAGTTTGGTGGTCTTGAGAAGGACAGGCTTTGTGAGGTGAGTGTAGTGATACCTCGTTTGTAAGTTTGGTGGCCTTGAGAAGGACAGGCTTTGTGAGGTGAGTGTAGTGATACCTCGCTTGTAAGTTTGGTGGCCTTGAGAAGGACAGGCTTTGTGAGGTGAGTGTAGTGATACCTCGCTTGTAAGTTTGGTGGCCTTGAGAAGGACAGGCTTTGTGAGGTGAGTGTAGTGATACCTCGCTTGTAAGTTTGGTGGTCTTGAGAAGGACAGGCTTTGTGAGGTGAGTGTAGTGATACCTCGCTCGTAAGTTTGGTGGTCTTGAGAAGGACAGGCTTTGTGAGGTGAGTGTAGTGATACCTCGCTTGTAAGTTTGGTGGCCTTGAGAAGGACAGGCTTTGTGAGGTGAGTGTAGTGATACCTCGCTCGTAAGTTTGGTGGTCTTGAGAAGGACAGGCTTTGTGAGGTGAGTGTAGTGATACCTCGCTTGTAAGTTTGGTGGCCTTGAGAAGGACAGGCTTTGTGAGGTGAGTGTAGTGATACTTCGCTTGTAAGTTTGGTGGTCTTGAGAAGGACAGGCTTTGTGAGGTGAGTGTAGTGATACCTCGCTCGTAAGTTTGGTGGTCTTGAGAAGGACAGGCTTTGTGAGGTGAGTGTAGTGATACCTCGCTTGTAAGTTTAGTGGCCTTGAGAAGGACAGGCTTTGTGAGGTGAGTGTAGTGATACCTCGCTTGTAAGTTTGGTGGCCTTGAGAAGGACAAGCTTTGTGAGGTAAGTGTGGTGATATCTCGCAGGTATGTTCGGTGTCCTTGAGAAGGACAGGCTTTGTGAGGTGAGTGTAGTGATATCTCGCAGGTATGTTCGGTGGCCTTGAGAAGGACAGGCTTTTTGAGTTAAGTGTGATGATAGTTTCATTTGCTTACTTAAAGTCTTGGAAAGTACATGCTTATTGAGGTAAGAGTATTCTGCATATGAGTTCGGTGGCCTTGAGAAGAAGATAAGGTAAGCGTCAGCGTAACAATATTCTGCACATGAGTTCGGTGGCATTGAAATGAACATGCTTTTTGAGGAGAATGTAACGATTCAATTCGTTTCGTGAACGTATTCGTTGACTTCGGAAGCGCGTATATGTATTGCTTTTGGATGTGCTCAGGAACAACAGATCTTTTATCAATAAAATCGTTTTAACCCAATCGTTTATTGAGAACTCCATATGCCTCCAAAAACCGTATTTTTATTCCTCTGGGACGTACGTTTCACCTTCATTCTATATGAATTAACATCATCCAGGTGTTGTCGTTTCTCCCAACTCACTATTATTCTCCAGATATTATTTCTCTGAGTGTGTGTCAAATATAATTTCTTTGGGGGTGTATATGATATAATTTCTGCGGGTGTGTGTGAAATATAATTTCTGTGGGGGTGTATATGATATAATTTCTGCGGGTGTGTGTGAAATATAATTTCTGTGGGGGTGTATATGATATAATTTCTGTGGGTGTGTGTGAAATATAATTTCTGTGGGGGTGTATATGATATAATTTCTCTTGGTGTGTGTGAAATGTAATTTCTGTGGGGGTGTATGATATAATTTCTGTGGGTGTGTGTGAAATATAATTTCTGTGGGGGTGTATGATATAATTTCTGTGGGTGTGTGTGAAATATAATTTCTGTGGGTGGGTATATAATATAATTTCTGTGGGTGTGTGTGAAATATAATTTCTGTGGGTGGGTATATAATATAATTTCTGCGTGTGTGTGTGAAATATAATTTCTTTGGGGGTGGTTATATAACATAATTTCTGTGGGAGTGTGTGAAATATAATTTCCGTGGGTGTGCATATAAAATAATTTCTGTGGGTATGTATACAAAATAATTCCTGTGGTTGTACGTATAAAATAATTTCTGTGGTGTGTGAAATACAATTTCCGTGGGCGTGCACAGACGAATTCCCAGACTTTCTACGTGCGGCACACGCGGACGCTGTACGGAGATCTGCGATAATGCCCAGCAGTTGAGTTTCCTTAACAAATTACTGAGGAAAAATGCCCATAACGTAGAGGCAATATAGCGAACAATTTACGGAGCTCATAACGGCTTGTTAAATGAGGGGGAACTGAAGAGGATCGTTTGGTGGTATTCAGCGCGGGCTGGGAAGTTGTGTTCGGTGGGGGGAGGAATGGGTAATTGGGGGAGGAATGGGGGAGTTGGGGGGAGGAATATGGTAGTTATGGGGAGAGGAATGGGGTAGTTGGGGGAAGCGAGGGGAGGGAGAAAGAGGGGGAGAAAGTGTGCTGGGGATGGGAAAGAAAAAATGTTGTAGAACGTGCTCGATGAAAGGATAAGAAGAAAGGAAGAAGTTTTGTCCAGTGCGGGGAAGGAATGGGTTGGTTGGGGAAGGAGAAGATGGGAGGGAAGGGAGGGGGAAAAGAGAGGAATCTAGGGAAGGAAGCACGAGAAAGTGTGCTGGGGAAAGTGCACGATGAAGAGGCAAGAAGAAAAGAAGAAGTTGTGTCCAGTGCGGGGGAGGAATGGGTTAGTCAGGTAGGGGGAAGACGTGGGATTTGGGGGAAGGAAGGCATATGGGGAAGAAAGTGCACTGGAGAACAGGCACAAAGAAGAGGCAAGAATAAAAGAGGAATGAAAGAGGGTAGGGAAATTGGGATGAAATACAATGAGAGTTCACGAGGGGAAACAGCACAAAGGAGAGTTAAGAAGAAAGGAGGTGAAGATAAAGGGTGGGAAAATGGGGATGGTGTGCATACAATTATTAGGTGAAAGTGGGATGGGGGTTGAAAGAAGAATAAACTTACGCTTGGTTTTTAGATCATGTAGCAGCTCGACAAAATAAAAAAAAAATGCCGTAGAATATGATGATTGCCTAGAGAATGTTCATTTCAAGATATTTACCAATTTATTGATTTATTTAGCTCTTAGGTTAATTTTTTCTGTTTTAGTTGGAGTTGCGTGCAACTCTGAAATATTTTACTTAAATGCATTGTTGAAAAATGGAGTTGCAAAAACAGTGAACTGAACTACGTTATTTCTTAGTAAATCTAGATAATTAGTAAACAAATTTACCAGCAATTTTCGGCACGAGTAACTTAATCTCCGGAGCAAGGAAACCTAAGTACAAGAAAATTAACTACCCAAGCAATTTAATTTCCCTTCAAGAAAATCTGAATCTTAAAAATTATGAGGAAATCCCACTACAACAAATTTGCACCACCAGTCAGCAAATTTACCAGCAAGAAAAATATAGTTCAAGAGTATCAATGTTACAAAATTTTCCTCCCAAAAACCTGAGTGTTAGAATATCAGCGTTCTGAATATAACGATCAATGTTGTTAGCAAATAAATCTTTTATTCTTTTTATTATATATATTTTCGGTGTACATAAAGCTAAGTTGTTTGTGAATAAGAATGAATACAACTCTAAGCCGACATTTAGACCTGCAAAAAAGTTATTTAACAATAGCCAACAGAATATTGTAACAGTAGACAACATCATCTATTAATAAAAACACACAAGTTTTCAAAACGTGTTTAAATTATAATTATCACAAGCGTAAATCAAATCAAAAACAGTCCAGAATCTTTTCAACTTCGACTTTATTTCGTTGTCGAATGAAACTGTTTTTAATGCTGGCTATGGATATTTTTAATGCTGGCTATCGATATTTTTCATGCTGGCTATCGATATTTTTAATGCCGGCTATCAATATTTTTAATGCCGGCTATCAATATTTTTAATGCCGGCTATCAATATTTTTAATGCTGGTATCGATATTTTTATGAGAGTTAACTAAACGAATTACATTCACGGTCAAATTCCCGGCGTAAAATTTGTTTCAAAGATGAACGAGGAAATTTTTCAAGCTGGCTATCGATTTTTAATTATAATTAATTAGCGCATGAATTATGTTTTCGGTGAAAAGTTTTAACATTGCCGCTAATTTTAGTGGTAATTGTTAATGAGAAAATTTTGTGTCCTGGCTTACGTTTTTAATATTGGCGACTAATTTGTGTAAGGATAAATAATTATTTGAATAACATTTGCATCCAATATTTGTGATACATTGAACGCATTGAACAACACATACAAGTACAGTCACTGAATAACATATACAGTCAATAAAATGTACAATGAATAACATATACAGTCAATAATACATACATTGAATAATATATACAGTCAATACAATATATATGGAATAAAATATACAGTTAATAATATAAACAATGAATAACATATCCAGTCAATAATATATACATTGGATAACATATACAGTCAATAATATATACATTGGATAACATATACAGTCAATAACACACACACATTGAGTGACATAACACTATATTTATACATTCAACAACACACACATTGAACAACACACACCCCATATTCACGACACACACAACACACCACACAAAAACAAAGGTCGGTCTCACCAGCACTGCCAGGGTACGCGTCGGGTTTCTTTAGCGAGCTATCGCAAAACAAAAGATTTTCCTCCGTCATAATAACATTCTTTCATTGATTAAGACCGGTAATTAATCTCCGGTGTTGTGTTGGTGATATTTTTACTTGTACTTTTACTTGTTTTCTGGCTTCATTAACAGCGGTAGAGTCACGCAGAAATGAGCATTGAGTATCGTGAACGTCAGCGTTGACTTACGGTGCAGGGTGTTGACTTACGGTGCAGGGTGTTAACTTACGGTGCAGGATGTTGACTTACGGTGCAGGGTGTTGACTTACGGTGCAGGGTGTTGACTTACGGTGCAGGGTGTTGACTTTACGGTGCAGGGTGTTGACTTACGGTGCAGGATGTTGACTTACGGTGCAGGGTGTTGACTTACAGTGCAGGGTGTTGACTTACGGTGCAGGGAGTTGACTTACGGTGCAGGGTGTTGACTTACGGTGCAGGGAGTTGACTTACGGTGCAGGGAGTTGACTTACGGTGCAGGGTGTTGACTTACGGTGCAGGGTGTTGACTTACGGTGCAGGGAGTTGACTTACGGTGCAGGGTGTTGACTTACGGTGCAGGGTGTTAACTTACGGTGCAGGATGTTGACTTACGGTGCAGGGTGTTGACTTACAGTGCAGGGTGTTGACTTACGGTGCAGGGAGTTGACTTACGGTGCAGGGTGTTGACTTACGGTGCAGGGTGTTGACTTACGGTGCAGGGTGTTGACTTACGGTGCAGGGTGTTGACTTACGGTGCAGGGTGTTGACTTACGGTGCAGGGTGTTGACTTACGGTGCAGGGTGTTGACTTACGGTGCAGGGTGTTGACTTACGGTGCAGGGTGTTGACTTACGGTGCAGGGTGTTGACTTACGGTGCAGGGTGTTGACTTACGGTGCAGGGTGTTGACTTACGGTGCAGGGTGTTGACTTACGGTGCAGGGAGTTGACTTACGGTGCAGGGTGTTGACTTACGGTGCAGGGTGTTGACTTACGGTGCAGGGTGTTGACTTACGGTGCAGGGAGTTGACTTACGGTGCAGGGTGTTGACTTACGGTGCAGGGTGTTGACTTACGGTGCAGGGTGTTGACTTACGGTGCAGGATGTTGACTTACGGTGCAGGGTGTTGACTTACGGTGCAGGGTGTTGACTTACGGTGCAGGGAGTTGACTTACGGTGCAGGGTGTTGACTTACGGTGCAGGGTGTTGACTTACGGTGCAGGGTGTTGACTTACGGTGCAGGGTGTTGACTTACGGTGCAGGGTGTTGACTTACGGTGCAGGGTGTTGACTTACGGTGCAGGGAGTTGACTTACGGTGCAGGGTGTTGACTTACGGTGCAGGGTGTTGACTTACGGTGCAGGGTGTTGACTTACGGTGCAGGGAGTTGACTTACGGTGCAGGGTGTTGACTTACGGTGCAGGGTGTTGACTTACGGTGCAGGGTGTTGACTTACGGTGCAGGGTGTTGACTTACGGTGCAGGGAGTTGACTTACGGTGCAGGGTGTTGACTTACGGTGCAGGGTGTTGACTTACGGTGCAGGGTGTTGACTTACGGTGCAGGGTGTTGACTTACGGTGCAGGGTGTTGACTTACGGTGCAGGGAGTTGACTTACGGTGCAGGGTGTTGACTTACGGTGCAGGGTGTTGACTTACGGTGCAGGGTGTTGACTTACGGTGCAGGGAGTTGACTTACGGTGCAGGGTGTTGACTTACGGTGCAGGGTGTTGACTTACGGTGCAGGGTGTTGACTTACGGTGCAGGGTGTTGACTTACGGTGCAGGGAGTTGACTTACGGTGCAGGGTGTTGACTTACGGTGCAGGGTGTTGACTTACGGTGCAGGGTGTTGACTTACGGTGCAGGGTGTTGACTTACGGTGCAGGGTGTTGACTTACGGTGCAGGGAGTTGACTTACGGTGCAGGGTGTTGACTTACGGTGCAGGGAGTTGACTTACGGTGCAGGGTGTTGACTTACGGTGCAGGGTGTTGACTTACGGTGCAGGGTGTTGACTTACGGTGCAGGGTATTGACTTACGGTGCAGGGTGTTGACTTACGGTGCAGTGTGTTGACTTACGGTGCAGGGTGTTGACTTACGGTGCAGGGAGTTGACTTACGGTGCAGGGTGTTGACTTACGGTGCAGGGAGTTGACTTACGGTGCAGGGTGTTGACTTACGGTGCAGGGTGTTGACTTACGGTGCAGGGTGTTGACTTACGGTGCAGGGTGTTGACTTACGGTGCAGGGTGTTGACTTACGGTGCAGGGTGTTGACTTACGGTGCAGGGTGTTGACTTACGGTGCAGGGTTTTGACTTACGGTGCGGGGTTAAAGTTAAACATTTAAATTCAAATGATAATTGAAACTCCACTGAATAATTTTTGTTTGGTTGGACGTGAAAGTTGGCACCCTGGTTCGTTATCGAAGGCGTTGACAAATCCTGCATGCGGAGCAACACGAAATTCTCCGAGCGATGGATGCTTGCGACAAAAAAAAATAAGGGCATACCCGTACAGAAAATTTGAGATTTAATTAAAATAAATATCTCGAAGTTGAATGAAATTCCATCCATCAATAAAAAATTCAAGCTGTAATTTCAGAAAGCGCATCAGATCTTAGAATTTCATTGAAAGCAAACTTGAAATATTTTTCAAGGAAATTTTGGAACACAATTTAGAGTTTCTGTAACCCTTAAAGTGCGTTTAACGCGTTCAATAATCGAAATTAATTCGTTTGAACTGGAATGACCCTTTTCCCATGTGATGTTTGGTATAAAAACCCAAAAATTTACACCAATGGCAAATGTTTACTTTAAAATAAATAATAACAAGAAGTTGAAAGAAATTCTGTACAAGAAAAAAACATAATAAGAGTATCAATATTAATTCAGAACCATTGCAGCACTGTATTACATCCCTGGTATTACATCTCTGGTATTACATGCCTGGTATTACATGCCTGGTATTACATCCCTGGTATTACATCCCTGGTATTACATCCCTGGTATTACATGCCTGGTATTACATGCCTGGTATTACATCCCTGGTATTACATCCCTGGTATTACATCCTTGGTATTACATGCCTGGTATTACATCCCTGGTATTACATGCCTGGTATTACATCCCTGGTATTACATCCCTCGTATTACATCCCTGGTATTACATCCTTGGTATTACATGCCTGGTAGTACATCCCTGGTATTACATGCCTGGTATTACATCCCTGGTTTACATCCCTGGTATTACATCCCTGGTATTACATCCCTGGTATTACATCCCTGGTATTACATGCCTGGTATTACATGCCTGGTATTACATCCCTGGTATTACATCCCTGGTATTGCATCCTTGGTATTACATGCCTGGTATTACATCCCTGGTATTACATGCCTGGTATTACATCCCTGGTATTAAATCCCTGGTATTACAACCCTGGTATGACATCCTTGGTATTAAATCCCTGGTATTAAGATGTTATCCAGAACGAAGCCAGTGTTCTGGACCATATCCAGCCCCGAGCTTCTCACTTTAATTAATTCAATTCCAAAAAACTCAAAGTAATTAACATGGGCTCCTAATTAGCTAAGATCCCATAATTGGGCGAACTTTGAAAACAGATTCTTGAATCAATATTTTTAGAATGGAAGGACGAGGCGGGAGCTTCTGAGACGCTCGTCTCGGTAGCAGAGATGTCTTGGTGTTCCTCTTTCTGAGGGTAATGGTGTGTAGAGGGTGTGTAGAGGGTGTGGAGAGGGTGTGTAGAGGGTAGGAGGGTGTGTAGAGGGTGTGTAGAGGGTGTGTAGAGGGTGTGTAGAGGGTAGGAGGGTGTGTAGAGGGTGTGTAGAGGGTAGGAGGGTGTGTAGAGGGTGTGTAGAGGGTGTGTAGAGGGTGTGTAGAGGGTAGGAGGGCGTGTAGAGGGTGTGTAGAGGGTGTGTAGAGGGTGTGTAGAGGGTAGGAGGGTGTGTAGAGGGTGTGTAGAGGGTAGGAGGGTGTGTAGAGGGTGTGTAGAGGGTAGGAGGGTGTGTAGAGGGTGTGTAGAGGGTAGGAGGGTGTCTAGAGGGTAGGAGGGTGTGTAGAGGGTGTGTAGAGGGTAGGAGGATGTGTAGAGGGTGTGTAGAGGGTGTGTAGAGGGTAGGAGGATGTGTAGAGGGTGTGTAGAGGGTGTGTAGAGGGTAAGAGGGTGTGTAGAGGGTGTGTAGAGGGTGTGTAGAGGGTAGGAGGGTGTGTAGAGGGTGTGTAGAGGGTAGGGGGGCGTGTAGAGAGTGTGTAGAGGGTAGGAGGGTGTGTAGAAGGTGTGTAGAGGGTAGGAGGGTGGGTAGAGGGTGTGTAGAGGGTAGGAGGGTGTGTAGAGGGTAGGAGGGATTGTAGAGGGTAGGAGGGTGTGTCGAGGGTGTGTAGAGGGAAAGAGGATGTGTTGAGGGTGTGTAGAGGGTGTGTAGAGTGTGTATAGAGGGTGTGTTTAGGGTGTGTAGAGGGTGTGTAGAGGGTGTATAGAGGGTGTGTAGAGTGTGTGTAGAGGGTGTATAGAGGGTGTGTAGAGGGTAGGAGGGTGTGTAGAGGGTGTGTAGAGGGTAGGAGGGTGTGTAGAGGGTGTGTAGAGGATAGGAGGGTGTGTAGAAGATAGGAGAGTGTGTAGAGGATAGGAGAGTGTGTAGAGGATAGGAGGGTGTGTAGAGGATAGGAGAGTGTGTAGAGGATAGGAGGGTGTGTAGAGGATAGGAGAGTGTGTAGAGGATAGGAGGGTGTGTAGAGGATAGGAGGGTGTGTAGAGGATAGGAGAGTGTGTAGAGGATAGGAGGGTGTGTAGAGGATAGGAGAGTGTGTGGAGGATAGGAGGGTATGTAGAGGATAGGAGGGTGTGGAGGGGATAGGAGAGTGTGTAGAGGATAGGAGAGTGTGTAGAGGATAGGAGGGTGTGTAGAGGATAGGAGGGTGTGTAGAGGATAGGAGAGTGTGTAGAGGATAGGAGGGTGTGTAGAGGATAGGAGAGTGTGTAGAGGATAGGAGGGTGTGTAGAGGATAGGAGGGTATGTAGAGGATAGGAGGGTGTGTAGAGGATAGGAGGGTATGTAGAGGATAGGAGGGTGTGTAGAGGATAGGAGAGTGTGTAGAGGATAGGAGGGTGTGTAGAGGATAGGAGGGTGTGTAGAGGATAGGAGGGTGTGTAGAGGATAGGAGGGTGTGTAGAGGATAGGAGGGTGTGTAGAGGATAGGAGGGTGTGTAGAGGATAGGAGGGTGTGTAGAGGATAGGAGGGTGTGTAGAGGATAGGAGGGTGTGTAGAGGATAGGAGGGTGTGTAGAGGATAGGAGAGTGTGTAGAGGATAGGAGGGTGTGTAGAGGATAGGAGGGTGTGTAGAGGATAGGAGGGTATGTAGAGGATAGGAGGGTGTGGAGGGGATAGGAGAGTGTGTAGAGGGTAGGAGGGTGTGTAGAGGATAGGAGGGTGTGTAGAAGACAATAAAAATACTCGTAGTTTCCATTTTTTCGAAGCTAATGAAGTTTTTTCTCAAGATCAAATAGTGAGTGTGAAGCTGCATAATGACAGTGTTTATGTATGCATTTTTGGCGCTAAATTACCTACGAGGCCTTCCCGATGTAGCTGATTTTATTTCCGGAAATGCTGGTTTTGCTTGCCAAACAGTTCGTTTTAATTCCGAAACAGTTAATTTATTTCGGTAATAGCTGGTTTTGCTCCGAAGACAACTCGTTTTACTTTCGAAACAGCTGATTTTTCTTCGGTAACGGCTAATTTTTCTTGTGAAAGAGGTTGTTTTTCTCCGAAATAGCTGTTTTCACTGCCAAAACAGCCTTTTTTTTCTTCGGTAGCAGCTCGCTTTACTTCCTAAATAACTTATTTTACTACAAAAACCGCTCGTTGTACTTATGAAACAGCTTATTTTGCTCCGGTAACAGCTAAATTTTCTTAGGAAACAGCTCGCTTTTCTTCCAAGACAGCTGGTTTTACTGCCGAAACAGCTTATTTTGGTTCGCTAACAGCTGGTTTAGGCTCCAAAAGAGCCGGTTTTGTCCCAGCTTAGATATGACCGCGTCCACCAGCTGCCCAACGGACCATGGACCGTTAAATTTCCGGCCAATTAGGACGGGCTGGCCTTAACGGGCGCCCATAGGCTCGCCACAATGAGGCCCGTTAGAACAGCCCGTTATAACGGGCGACCAGTTATAACGGCCCGTTATAACTGCCCGTAATAACAGGCAACCAGTTGTACCGAGCCATTAGAACGGCCCGTTACGACGGGCTATTAGTTATAACGTCCCATTAGACCGGCCCGTTACAATGGACGACCAGTTATAACCAGCCGTTATAACGGACCGTTAGAACGGCCCATTATAACGGGCGACCAGTTACAACGTTATAACTGCCCGTAATAACAGGCAACCAGTTGTACCGAGCCATTAGAACGGCCCGTTTCGACGGGCTATTAGTTATAACGTCCCGTTAGACCGACCCGTTACAATGGATGACCAGTTATAACCAGCCGTTATAACGGATTGTTAGAACGGCCCGTTATAACGGGTAACCGGACCCCGGACCCGTTTTGTTGCTTGTGGGCAATAAACATCGCGGAAATGCAGGAAAATGATGGATGAGTGAGAACTGTGAGCAGGAAATGAACATAACTTTATTATTAGAAGTGTGAGAACCTTAAGTGAGATTTGAACATAACTTTATTATTAGAAGTGTGAGAACCTTAAGTGAGATTTGAACATAACTTTATTATTAGAAGTGTGAGAACCTTAAGTGAGATTTGAACATAACTTTAATATTAGAAGTGTGAGAACCTTAAGTGAGATTTGAACCTAACTTTATTATTAGAAGTGTGAGAACCTTAAGTGAGATTTGAACATAACTTTATTATTAGAAGTGTGAGAACCTTAAGTGAGATTTGAACATAACTTTATTATTCGAAGTGGGAGAACCTTAAGTGAGATTTGAACATAACTTTAATATTAGAAGTGTGAGAACCTTAAGTGAGATTTGAACATAACTTTAATATTAGAAGTGGGAGAACCTTAAGTGAGATTTGAACATAACTTTATTATTAGAAGTGTGAGAACCTTAAGTGAGATTTGAACATAACTTTATTATTAGAAGTGTGAGAACCTTAAGTGAGATTTGAACATAACTTTATTATTAGAAGTGTGAGAACCTTAAGTGAGATTTGAACATAACTTTAATATTCGAAGTGGGAGAACCTTAAGTGAGATTTGAACATAACTTTAATATTAGAAGTGTGAGAACCTTAAGTGAGATTTGAACATAACTTTAATATTAGAAGTGTGAGAACCTTAAGTGAGATTTGAACATAACTTTATTATTAGAAGTGTGAGAACCTTAAGTGAGATTTGAACATAACTTTAATATTCGAAGTGGGAGAACCTTAAGTGAGATTTGAACATAACTTTATTATTAGAAGTGTGAGAACCTTAAGTGAGATTTGAACATAACTTTAATATTAGAAGTGTGAGAACCTTAAGTGAGATTTGAACATAACTTTAATATTAGAAATGGGAGAACCTTAAGTGAGATTTGAACATAACTTTATTATTAGAAGTGTGAGAACCTTAAGTGAGATTTGAACATAACTTTAATATTAGAAGTGTGAGAACCTTAAGTGAGATTTGAACATAACTTTATTATTAGAAGTGGGAGAACCTTAAGTGAGATATGAACATAACTTTATTATTAGAAGTGTGAGAACCTTAAGTGAGATTTGAACATAACTTTACTATTAGAAGTGTGAGAACCTTGAGTGAGATTTGAACATAACTTTATTATTAGAAGTGGGAGAACCTTAAGTGAGATTTGAACATAACTTTATTATTAGAAGTGTGAGAACCTTAAGTGAGATTTGAACATAACTTTAATATTAGAAGTGGGAGAACCTTAATTAAGTGAGATTTGAACATAACTTTAATATTCGAAGTGGGAGAACCTTAAGTGAGATTTGAACACAACTTTATTATTAGAAGTGGGAGAACCTTAAGTGAGATTTGAACATAACTTTAATATTCGAAGTGGGAGAACCTTGGTTGAGATTTGAACATAACTTTGAAACTGAAATGGCCTATTTTGTTATGAACGTTATAAAAGTGCTTGTTTTTACTCGTATTAGAGTACTTGTGGAGTTTGCATTGATCACTATTCATGGGGGCTTATAAAATATGTAAACAACTTTGAGAGCACATGCTATTTAAAAATAAGAGAATTAAAATAAATTATTGGAAATTTGTCCCTATTTGAATCCATTGCGAACAAATGAAAAACGTATGATATAGAAAGTGGGTCATTTTCGAAATCTGTTAAATCGTCGTATTTGAAAAATATGTTGAATTTCTATCACAAGCTTCACGTTATGGTCAGTTCTGATTGAAGCTAAGGTTTAAAAGACGTTAGAATAAAAGTCAAAGATAAGGTAATATTTTGGGCAAAAATAAGGGTTAAAATTAAGGTAGAATTAGGGATAAAGTGCCAATAGATCGCTACGCTTTGAGAAGGCTTAGGTTAGGCAAGGTAAGATATCATTCTTTAGTATTGGTATTTCATTAAATTATCGAACAGTTGTTGAAAAGCGTGAAATTCTTTGAATATTCATTAGTTCTATTCTAAATTTTATTTTGTACGTTAATTCTAAAAAGTTCTACTAAACTGTAGGTATGATACATAGATTTATTTTGTATTATCGTTAACATATTAGCTACGGAAATTTATATTACGAATAACTTCCATTTCACTGTAAGAGTTTGTCATCAGAGCAGGAAAAACTAAGACTCCTAGTAGCAACAATGATCATCATAGTGGTGTTTTATGATCATCATAGTAGTGTGTCCCCAGCTCGATGATATCCCACCGATATAAGCACTGCCAATCTATTTCAGCAGAATAATATTATTCTACAAATATCAGCACTCCCAATCGATTTTAGCAGAATAAATATTCTCCTAATACAAGTATTATATATTATCATTGGTTGACATTTGTTCCCCAGTATCAGCATCAGCTCAACGTTCGGTCGAAAATTCCGCTGAAAAAACTTTCCCGGTGACAAACAACGTCGATATGTTAGAGGAGGGACAAAAACATGCCGTGCAGCACAAGAAAATGGCGGTGAAAATGTCCATTGCAGGCCTCGGTGGAAATGATGTATGAGCCTAGCAAAACATGGCTTGGTTTTGTGGTACCTTTTGTGTGTTATTTTGTGGGCCGATCTGTGGGACTCTTTATGTGCCGATACATGTGCGTATGTGCTAGTGTATGTCGTAGTCTGTGTTGGAATTCATTACGCTTTGTGAGCTAATGTAAGTGTCGACCTGCATTGATGTTAGGGATCCTATATGTGCTGTGTTGTGTGGTATGTGATGGTACCACTCTGGTACCACCATGATGTTGGTGTTATTTTACTTTACAACCTGTGGTCCCTGCCCTACTTTTCGATTCGTGGTCCTTCACCTTCTTTACTTGACAGTTTTTACTCTAAATTGCAATCTACTTCCCAATCCTACCATACTTTACTTGTCAAAAGATCGATGATATTGTATTCCAATCAAGCCTGACACGTACGTGCAAGACCCAAATCGTCTTGTACATACTTAGGTTTTTCAAATACCTGATAACCAGCACCAGGACGCAATGACGGTAACCCTCGGTCGAGTTGATACCGAAATTTTCGACACCTTTGTGTAATGGAGATTTATGGCTGAGTTCTTTTCATAGCGGAAAACTTACCTGGGCATAGTCGAGATTCGAACCGGTGACTTCCCGTGAGAAGCGAGTGCACTTAACCACTCTGCCACGGTGACCACTAAGCTCCGGGGTAGATGCTGCCATACTTTCTATTCTGTGATCTAACTTGAGTTCACTTTCACGTAGAGATAAATGTCAATTTGAGTACCTCATGTGTCTCTTCTTGTGTTACTCTATGTATTAATAAGCATTATTGGGTACTGAGTAATTTGCTTCTTCTACCCAGTTTCCTTCCATAAACTTGTAATTTGTGTGTTGATCTCTGTCTCCTGTTAGTGCTCAGAATTGTACTGGAATTATTATTATTGCGCCTAACCTAACCAACATAAGAGTGTGCCTAACCTAACCAAACACATCACATATACAACAAAAAATTTTGGAAAAAAACATTTTTTTTGTCATGAGTGGAATTTTTAGATTTTACTCTTCTCCCTGAAGTAAACTTTCTAATGTTTTAAATTTTACCCTCTTTACATTCCCTTAAATTCTTCACTCTATAAGATGAAATGTTCAAGTGAAAAATACTGAATCTACTCTGAAAAAAAAAATAGCGACTTCGAAGTTGAATTCCATGGAGGGTTCTCACGAGTGAATGTTGAGTCCAACTTAGAAGACGGATTTTTCTGCCTCAAGTCAATTGAACTTTTCTTTCGTTCTTTGCGAATGCCTTAATTCTGTTCTGCCTTAATTGTCACTCAGGTTAATCTCGCAAAGTTACTTTTGCAACGATTGCACTGAGAGACAAATCTATGGGATTTGGTCTCAAAGCCTATAAAAAAGCCAACGTAAAGATTTGGGTTTTATGCCGAGGGTAAACACCTACATGGGCTTAAAGTTTTATGCTTTTTGAAGTGACTCAAAATGGATTTAGGGTTATATATTCTTAGAAGTGACCTATAATGGATTGAGGGTTATATGCTCTTAGAAGTGACGTAAAATGGATTTAGGGTTGTATGATCTTAGAAGTGAGCTATTATGGGCTTAGGGTTTTATGCTCTTAGATGTGAGCTATTTTGAGCTCAAGGTTTTATGCTCTTAGAAGTGACGTAAAATGGATTTAGGGTTTTATGCTCTTAGAAGTGAGCTATTATGGGCTTAGGGTTTTATGCTCTCAGAGGTGAGCTATTATGAGCTTAAGGTTTTATGCTCTTAGAAGTGAGCTATATTGGGCTTAGGGTTTTATGCTCTTAGAAGTGAGCTATTATGAGCTTAAGGTTTTGTGCTCTTAGAAGTGAGCTATTATAGGCTTAAGGTTTTATGCTCTTAGAAGTGAGCTATTATGGGCTTAGAGTTTTACGCTGTTTTAAGTGACTTTTTATGTTATTTTGTCCTTCAAAGTGAGCTATTATGGTTTCGGTTAACTTCTTGTTGAGTCTCTTCCTATGTTTATAAAAAATAACGCATAACATTACGCAAACCCCATTAACGGGCAATGTACAAATACTTGTATATGTACAAGAATTGCTCACGTAGTTATGGAGAAACTTGCATCGTCCAATGACAAATAAAGTTAGGGCAAAATCTTTCACTTCTGAACAGAATTGTTCATTTTTTAGTGAAAAGTCATTCGAAAGCTTCCCGATTTCAGAGCTGCCAGACACAAGCAATTAAAAGTTCTGATAACGCTACTTCATTCGCGAACTCCATCATTTCCGTAGGTTTGGGGGAAACAAAACGTGTCTTTGAAGTCTTCACGCTGAGGGTAAAGAGAATTCCTTCAATTTGTAAATTTGTTTCCACTGAAATGCTCTGATGAGGCGTGCAATAATAACTATTGGAATATCATTTCAGTACAGTTTTATTCCTCCTGTTGTTCTTTTTGTGCATTGATGAGAATTGACGAATAAAATTATTGCAGTTGTGCATTTGTGCATCGATGAGAATTGATGCGTAAAATTTCTACTGTCGTGCGCTTAGAGCATCTTTGAGAATTGACGTGTAAAATATCTGATGTTGTTCGTTTTGTGCATTGATGCAAATTGACACGTAAAATATACATTTCGCTCTGGAGCTGTATTTTTCATGTAAGCTTACTTACTTTTTTAGGGTCAAAAACTTTGGTATCTTTTTGAATTGTCATTATGATCGATGATGAAAATAGCTCAGTCGGAATGAATAAGAACGAGACAGTGTGCAAAATTACTGAAAACTTTTCGCGGTTGGTAAGTAATGTATAACTGCCGAAATTAAGCTAGTTATATTTTTTTATTGTAGTCAAACAGTTCTTAATAACGAAACTAAAAGCGAAATCCCGAATACCTTTACAAACGCACCTCTGAAATAACCTTTTAATAATGATTATTTAGAATCACATGTGAACGAAGAAGGTGTACGAGATAGGCAAGTTTACATAAATATTCGCCTACACAATATTTAATTTCAAAACTGAAATAGAATGAGCATTATTCGTTTCGCTAGTTATGTTTGTTTTATATTCACATTCATGCAAAACAAACACATGGGTGGATATCTGCGTATAATTTTTTCTAATATAATCATCAGAATGAATTGAACGCAGGAAAATAAAACTATCAAAATCTATGCCACCTCAGAGAAATTTACAGAGACTCAGCTTTCAAGAAACTGCAATCATATGCTTTAATAAAATGGAAAGGATAGAAGGAGCAGACATTTGAAGGGTTTTTTAAGCCCAGAAACATAAATTCAGAAAAGTTTTCTCAAGCCCAGAAAAGACATTCAGATAAGTTTTTTCAAGCCCAGACACATAAATTCAGAAAAGTTTTCTCAAGCCCAGAACAGACATTCAGAAAAGTTTTTTCAAGTCCAGAAACAGTAATTCAGAAAAAAATTTTCAAGCCCATAATAGACATTCAGAAAAGTTTTTTTCAAGTCCAGAAACAGACATTCAGAAAAATTTTTTCAAGCCCAGAACAGACATTCAGAAAAGTTTTTTCAAGCCCAGAATAGAGATCCAGAAAAGTTTTTTTCAAGTCCAGAAACAGATATTCAGAATTTTTTTTTCAAGCCCAGAACAGACATTCAGAAAAGTTTTTTCAAGCCCAGAAACAGACATTCAGATGAGTTTTTATAAGTCCACAGGAAGACATTCAGAAAAGGCTATGTTTTTCGTTAGCTCAGTAAGTCAGTCCCTAAAAACAAAGTTAATGAAACGCCTAAGAAATCTATGAAGACGAATGATACGAGCCGGCGACCGTTCTTACGAAGAAGCTGGGTTTCGAATGAGACAAAAGCGAACGGAAATGAAGTTAGTTTTAAATTCAAAAGAAAAAATAATATTTCTTTCTTCTGTGGCCTTAGTAACGACATACAGAGGTATGGATAAGAGTAATAACTTTACATACACACACATGTTTATTTATATTAACTATTTTATATATATATATATATATATACATATATATTTATATTAAGATATACCTTTATGAGCATTTATAAACATATACATAATAAACATAATATAGAAATAATAGATGTGCGTATAATAATTTTTCATACGAAGTAAATGAATTTTTTTAATATAGACGGGTTTTGGGCGTGAAAACGTCAAGAGGCAGGTTTATCCCGAACAAAACAGTGCATTTAGCCTGCATGATTTTGTTTCTGGAGACATTTGTACTCAATGTCTGATCGTTCATCATAGCAAGTTTTCAAACCTCAAAGTTTTAGGACCTTAGCGAAATATTTGCCTTTTATTATAGTATATTGACAATATTTGAAAAAAGAAAGGATTCTCAGTACTTCTATTCGTGTAGATTTTCTATAAACGCAGAGACTCTCTCGTTGACTCAATAAAATAATGCGAACCTTTGAGGAGTTTTGGGGGCCAATTTTGCCCACATAAACTAATTTTACGGTAAAATTGCTGTCTTAGGTGGAAATTATTAGTTCATAATTTTAATGCAAATTCTTTACATTCATTTATGTAATTTACTTTTATTTACCATGTTAAGTAACATAAACGATAAACGAACATCTGTTTTTAAACTTCGACGCGTCAGTCACGACGACGCGTCAGTAACGACGCGTCAGTAACGACGCGTCAGTCAGTCACTGTCAGTCACGGCGCTAAAGCACAATGTTTTTCTATCAGTTCATTGAACATCTGTTAAAGACAGTGGTATACCTATTGTGATATTTGGGTTGATTAGATGGAAGGAATTTTTTAGGGAATTCTGAAAAATTGTGTAAATAATTTTACGAACTTTATTGGAAATGCTGGGTGTCCCCCAAAAATGTACTCACTCTTAGACTGCCCGGTGCTCATGTATTTTTGTGTTGCAAGTGTTAATTGACATAAATACAAGTCTGATGAGTTAAATAAAATTTAACATCGATTTCAAAAAAATTAATTGAAACAAAAGAAATTTTGATGCTCTTGAAGCAAAATCAATAATACATAAGTAATCGTCAGTGAAAAAAGTGAGTGTAATCATTTTTGGTTATCCTCTATGTTGTTCGTATATTTTCATTTCTTTTCCTTATGAATCAGCTCAGCCGGTTGCTTAAGTTCTTCTGTCGACTTGGCATAGCTAAATGTTGTTTTCTTAAATAAAATACCAAATTGTGTGCGTCAAGAAAATTATATATTTACAGTAAGGGAATTATCTTGGAATATTATGGAGTAATATTTTAAAGAATATTATAAATAATATTAAAATATTATGGAATAATATTCCATAATTTGAATAATATTCGGACCGCAGAATATTTGCGGACGTTATTTGTCAACTCCCAATATCAGCATTCCGTTCAGAAAATTGTCCAAATAAATCTCTAAATTGACTAACAAATGAACAGATAAATAAATAGCTTTATAGCGTCGAGAGAATCCGTTGCTGCCAGGCTATTGGAAGGCATGCTCCAATCGAGGCAGAATTAGACCGCAAAAATTGTCAGCTCTGAGAATAATTTTATGAAAGACTTTTAAAGAAATGAATTCGACGCGGAAAATCCCCAGGGGAAAAAATACAAAAGAGAAGCTTTGAAAATTCACATTAAGCGATGTGCAATCTGAAAGCAAAAAAAAAAAAATGATGCAAACGGACGAGAGTATGGAAGAACTGAAAAATCTTCCTGTAGAAGAAGTCCACAAATGCAGTATAAAAGTCAAGATGTAAAAAAACAGAAGATAATAATACTTGAATTTAATAAAGCTAATTCATTTCATAAAGTTGAAGCATTAAAGACGAATATTATTTGCACTTATGAAAGTATTGGGTGTATGTTTTTTCCCGCTTAGTTTTGGGATTTTTAAACTTTAAATGATTTTAGCGCATGGAACCTGATTGTAGTGGTTAAAACGAGATTTTAGTGTATAAAACGGGATTTTAATGCACATAACGGGATGTTAGTGCATTGCACTAGATTTTCGTGCATAAAGAGGGATTTTAGTGTATAAAACGGAATTTTAGTGCATAAATCGGGTTTTAGTGCATTACGGTCGACGATTCAATTCATCACTTTTAATTTTCTTTTGGTCAATGATCTTAATTTTTCCAAAGTCTAAGGATATTCATTTCGTACCCAATTATCAGCTGTGAGTACATCTGCCACAAATTTTTACCAACTTATATCCAATTTTTTCTCCATTGAAGGCTTTGCAAATTCTTTTTCTTGTTGTTTGCAGTTCTCAAGTTCTACTTCGCTACGAGGTCTTTGTGTGTGTGATAAAATATTCAATGGAATAAATCTCTGGTAGAATGGTGAAATATATTTGCCGACGTTGTAACAGTGATAATTGTGAAATGGATTGTTCGTTTATTTGAAACTGATTTTTCGTTTATGTGAAATTGTTTTTTTTTCATGTGTGTGATTTTTTTTTCGTTTGCGTGAAACTAATTTTTTAATTCACGGGAAATTAAATTTCGCTTGTGTGAAACAGACCTGAACACAACATAGTTTATGCTTCCTTCGCATTCAATGGTCACGTATCTAAAATATTCAAAAGTCACACTCACGTGGTTCGGTTTGTTTCACTCTTCTTTTACTCACAAAACTTTCCTCTGACTTCCTCTAAAAGTTTCAGTTAGCGTTGGCCAGCATCGGCGAAATTTAAACTCCGTTCAAAACGCTCGGAAAAATCGACGTGAGTTCCATCTTTTGTTTAGAGACCCTCCGTGTTGCTGCCGTGCAGAATACCTGAAGGATTCAATTATTCTTTGTCCCTTACGAGCGAAATTCAAAATTAAACTCCATTGGCATTTTCCAGCATCGGCTCAGGAGCCTGTTATTCAGACGAGAAGAAAGAGAAGTCGGAGAAGAATAGAGAAGAAGACAGAGGAGCAGATTAAAAAGAGGAAAAAAGAAGTAAGGAAGACAAGGATGGGAGGGAAAAGAATGCATGTCACAACGTTGCATTCAAATGCGCGAGGTCTGTCCGTATGCATTTCAGGAAAAATGTTTCGAGTAAAAGTGCTGATACAAAAAAACTGACGATTTTATGGTGTCAATGGACGGAGACATTCATACGAAATTCGACAAAGTTTGACAAATCCTGTCACAAAAATACTGAACTTTCAGCATCACACTGCTAAAAAACTGTCGCCAAGACGGTGTGAGATGGAGCGTTGTCTTGAATGAAGAATTGTATTCTAAGAATTTTGAAGCAGTTGACATCATCGTACTGTACAGCTGACATAGTATTGTACAGCTGTCATCGTACTGTACAGCTGACATCGTACTGTACAGCTGTCATCGTACTGTACAGCTGACATTGTACTGTACAGCTGTCAGCGAAAGTTTTTCTAACTGTACTTGGCTACGCTATGTATGTGCCCCTACGTTTATCATTTTCAAGTTAAAACTGGAGATCTTACGCTGGGAACTGTATGTATGCTATGACGGTTCAAATGTTTCGGAAATATAGGTCCGGCGTCGTAATTGTTGTTGCGCTGGGGTTTCGCCTAAACTTAAATTAAAATTCGCAGAGTTTTCACTCTACAAAATATGTATTTAGTACAAAACTTGACTTATTTGGCCCTCACATCGTACTTAATAATTAAAACAGATTTTGCTTATAATTTGTTCTATCAAAAACGATGTCTTTAAAAGCCTCTAATTTTATGCTTCGATGAAGATCAGAGATGAACATTTGAAACGTTGGTTAATTAGGCAATTTGGGGTTATTTTCCTGAGGGATCTTCGAGTCAATGTTTAGGGCCTTCAAATTTCAGTGCCATTCATTATGAAAATAAACTGCTCGGTGGTTGGAAATATATTCGCTCTGAAATTTTCAAGTATTTTCTACCAAAATAAATTTTTTAGCAGATGGAAAGTTTCTCATAATTAGTTTGTCACACAAAATGCTCGCGTCACAAGGTACTATAAATATAATAATATGGAAAAATAATCTGAAAATACATTTTCTTTAAATTATTTTACGATGTTCGAAGCGTCATCAAAAGCATTACCTGAACGGGTCAGTCGTTTGCTTGAATCTCAAATTTATGAGAAACTTCCCAAATTTATGAGAAACTTCCCAAATTTATGAGAAACTTCCCAAATTTATGAGAAACTTCTCAAATTTATGAGAAACTTCTCAAATATATGAGAAACTTCCCAAATTTATGAGAAACTTCCCAAATTTATGAGAAACTTCTCACATTTATGAGAAACTTCCCAAATTTTTGAGAAACTTCCCAAATTTATGAGAAACTTCCCAAATTTATGAGAAACTTCCCACATTTATGAGAAACTTCCCAAATTTATGAGAAACTTCCCAAATTCATGAGAAACTTCCCAAATTTATGAGAAACTTCCCAAATTTATGAGAAACTTCCCAAATTTATGAGAAATTTCCCAAATTCATGAGAAACTTCCCAAATTTATGAGAAACTTCTCAAATTTATGAGAAACTTCCCACATTTTTGAGAAACTTCTCAAATTTATGAGAAACTTCCCACATTTATGAGAAACTTCCCAAATTTATGAGAAACTTCCAACATTTAAGAGAAACTTCCTAAATTTATGAGAAACTTCTCAAATATATGAGAAACATCCAATATTTTTGAGAAACTTCTCAAATTTATGAGAAAATTCCCAAATTTATGAGAAACTTCCCAAATTCATGATAAACTTCCCAAATTTATGGGAAAATTCCCAAATTTATGAGAGACTTTCCAAATTTATGAGAAACTTCCCAAATTTTTGAGAAACTTCCCAAATTTATGAGAAACTTCCCAAATTTATGAGAAACTTCTCAAATTTATGAGAAACTTTCCAAATTTATGAGAAACTTTCCAAATTTATGAGAAACTTCCCAAATTTATGAGAAACTTCCCAAATTTATGAGACACTTCCCAAATCTATGAGAAACTTCCCAAATTTATGAGAAACTTCCCAAATTTATGAGAAAATTCCCAAATTTCTGAGAAACTTCCCAAATTTATGAGAAACTTAAAAACGAGGAAAATTCCAAGGAAATTTCCCTTTAAATAAGTTTAATTACTTTGGAATTTTCCTCGTTTTCAACGTCCTCATAAGAGCATTACCATTCGTACAAGCTCTCCGCTTGCTCTTCAAAAGCCAAAACGGCTCAAAAATTTCCAAGTCTTCCATATTTCCAGCACAAGCCGTGAGGGTGAGAACATTTCCGACCCAGGAGCTCTATTTTTCTGACATGATGCTCGTTGAAATAACTTCATTCGATCTAACATTTTTTTGCTATTTCCATTGGAAATACGAAAGCAATTTCCCTCGAGTTATTTTGAAAGAAAGAAAATAGAATGAAAACTTTTTATTTCCAAAAAAAAGTGCATGTTGAAGCTACGGCTCAAAATCTCACGGTCGTTGAGGATGGGAACTGGTGAGAAGATATATGTATTTTCTCGAATGGTGGCCCCGATATTTCTGTAGGTGACAATTACGTAGAGAAAGGAGGGTTTTATGCAGGTGACCATTACGTAAATAAAAGAAAGGCTTCTGCAGGTGACCATTACGTAAATAAAAGAATGGCTTCTGCAGGTGACCATTACGTAAATAAAAGAAAGGCTTCTGCAGGTGACCATTACGTAAATAAAAGAAAGGCTTCTGCAGGTGACCATTACGTAAATAAAAGAAAGGCTTCTGCAGGTGACCATTACGTAAATAAAAGAAAGGCTTCTGCAGGTGACCATTACGTAAATAAAAGAAAGGCTTCTGCAGGTGACCATTACGTAAATAAAAGAAAGGCTTCTGCAGGTGACCATTACGTAAATAAAAGAAAGGCTTCTGCAGGTGACCATTACGTAAATAAAAGAAAGGCTTCTGCAGGTGACCATTACGTAAATAAAAGAAAGGCTTCTGCAGGTGACCATTACGTAAATAAAAGAAAGGCTTCTGCAGGTGATTATTACGTAGATAAGAGAAGGATTTCTGCAGGTGATTCTTAAGTGAATAAGAGAAGGGTTTCTGCAGGTGATTATTACGTAGATAATAGCTAAATATTACGTCGCAGGTAAGTATTACGTTTGTTGACAGTCATGAACGTTGTTCCGGGCGAAAAAATCCAGGCGGAAATAAAATAATTTCATGAGTCGTATTGATGAAATTTTGCATATTTTTGTAGCTTTCCTTCTAACAGTATATACCATTGGTCCAATGAGGAGTCAGTGAATTTTTATTTCAGAAAAAAGTTTGGAAATTTTGAGGAGAAAAAAGCGATCTGCAACTCTGGTCTCAGCTCAGATTTATGCCTAAAAATCAAATTTAGAGATTTTGAATAGAAAACGGCTCTGACCTAAGCTCTGACTGCTCAAGATTATTCCCCAAAAGAAAACCTCTAATCCTAAAAAAAGTGCGAGCACATTCTGAATGCAAATGACTTCACCCAATGAAAGAGTGACGTTACAATAAACAATAATGTGATCCTTGGGAATAGAATAAAATGTTTCCTATATAATGTTATCCTTGGGAATAGAATAGAATATTTCCTATTTAATGTTATCCTTGGGAATGGAATAGAATATTTCCTATTTAATGTTATCCTTGGAAATGGAATAGCATATGTTTCCTATTTAATGAGATCCTTGGGAATAGAATATTTCCTACTTAATGAAATCCTTAGAAATAGAATATTTCCTACTTAATGAAATCCTTGGGAATAGAATAGAATATGTTTCCCATTTAATGAGATTCTTGGAAATAGAATGTTCCTTACATGATGAGATTCTGGATGTTGAATTTTTCTAATTTGAGATTCTGAGAATAAAATGTTCCCAGAATGAATGTTCATTACTTGATGAAATCCTTGGAATAGAATATTTCTACTCTGATGAGACCCAGGACATAAATGTTTATCATGTTCTTCTGATTACATCGCGAGATATTTACTGCAGAGTTTTCGTTAGCTCGCGAAGCCCTGAAGTTTCGCTTACCAAGAAGAAAAAGTTAATTAGAAGAGGCTTTCTGAGTATTTAAGCATCACCAGAAAAGGTTCTATTGTTTAGTTCGTGCAATTCAGGTCTTGTTTTCGGTCGGAAAGACGGAAAAGAGATAAATAAATAAAAGAGAGTAATACGACGGAGTTAATTAGAGTCTCTTCGAGGGCGTGTTTGGAGACTCAAGTCACTTATATTCAAGGAAATGATTACATGCCTCTTTGTATGCCTCTTTTGCAGGAAATGATTGCATGCTTATTAATATGCTTATTTTACAGGAAATGATTGCATGCTTATTTATATGCTCATTTTACAGGAAATGATTGAATACCTATTCATATGCTTATTTTACAGGAAATGATTGCATGCCTATTTGTATGCCTTTTTTACAGGAAATAATTGCATGCCTTTTTGTATGCCTATTTTAATGGAAATGATTGCATGCCTATTTCTATGCCTATTATACAGGAAATGATTGCATGCCTTTTTGTATGCCTATTTTAATGGAAATGATTGCATGCCCATTTGTATGCCTATTATACAGGAAATGATTGCATGCCTTTTTGTATGCCTATTTTAATGGAAATGATTGCATGCCTGTTTGTATGCCTATTATACAGGAAATGATTGCATGCCTTTTTTTATGCCTATTTTAATGGAAATGATTGCATGCCTATTTGTATGCCTATTATACAGGAAATGATTCTTCCGATTTCACAGGAATTCATTAGAGTCGTGAGCAGTTCAATGAGTTATAAAGAAAGCACTACGGAAAAGTTAAGCTGAGTTCACATATTCCAATATATGTTTATTGCTGGGTAAATATTTTGAGCACATATTGCTATTTAGACGTACTCTTAAGCACGTTTTATGGGATACACTTTAATGAACACGCGTGGGTAACAAATTTGTTGAGAACGATTAGGTGAGTTTTGCGTAGGGTATTTATGGCAGTTTAACTAAGGAAAATTAAAGTAACTTTGCTTAAGATAGTTATGACAGCTTCGGTGATAGTTTCGATCACCATAATTATAAATCATGGTAATTGTTCTGGGTAATTATGGTAGGTGCGATGAGAGTTTCGCTGAGGAAAATGACGGTAACTTTGTTAAGGGTAATTATAGCAACAACGGCAACTTGCATTCTCGATAATTATATACTATGATAACTTTGTTTAGGGTAATTATGGCAACTACGGCGAGAGTTTCACTAACGATAGTTGTGGTAACTTTGTTTGGGGTAATTATGGCATATACGAGTCTTGTCAGTCTCGCGCTTGGTTCTAAGAACAACAGCATTCGTTATTATGAAGTCTATGAAAATAAAAAATTATCGTTTATACGTTTAAGCGAAAATTATCAGCCTCTAATGGCAAAGAATTGTCGCTTTTTACCATATTACTACATGGAAAATATTTAGAGTTTGCTTTAATGTATTTTGGGCATGCAGATAAAATAATATCTGGGGTTTGTTATGCCACATTTGGGGTATGTAGATAAAATAATATTTGGGGTTTGTTTTGCTATATTTGGGACATGCAGGTAAAATGATATTTGAGAGTTTGTTATGTTATATTTGGGGTGCCCAGATAAAATAATATCTGGTGTTTTATTTATTATATTTGGGGTAAGTCGACAATATAATATCCGGGTTTTGATATATTAAATTTAGGGCATGCTGATAAAATAATATTCGGGTTTTGACACATTATATTTGCGGAAAGCCGATAAAATAATATTCGGGTTTTGATATATTAAATTTAGAGCATGCAGATAAAATAATATTCGGGTTTTGATGTATTGAATTTGGGGCATGCAGATAAAATAATATTTGGGGTTTGTAGACAAAACATTCTTTCTTATTTCTCAAAACTACTACCAATCAGCTGTAAATTAATTTCAAAGGATTCACCGCAATGAAAAGATTGCAAAAAAAAGCGGATGAGAACAAAAGACGGTAGATGATTGATATCAAACCAAAAGAAAAAAACATTGGATCACGTAAAAGAGATTATTTGAGAAGCTTCCAGCTAGAGCTTATGCTTTTTGCGTGATGATGAATGATGTTTGATTCAGTTATTTCTATGTAAAATAGTAAATGAGGAAAAATGTCCGTGACAAATGATGAAAATTGCCACAATACTAAAATAAAAATAATAAAAGAAGAAAATTTCCATGAAATGTTTTAAAGGAAAAATTTTCACGTAAAAAATAGGACAAATAATAAAATAAAAAAATTTAATGAAAAATAATAAAAAGTGACAGAAAAAGTAGTGAAAGACGAAAAATATTCGTTAAAATTAGTAAAAAAATTTTTTTAATGAAAAATGATAATAATAGTGAAAGAAAAGTAGTAAGATATAGTAACAGAGAAAATGATTTTGTCACATGCTGTTCAATTTGCAGGCGGCTGCCTCCGGCAATTTGTGCAGGAATTTCAAAGCACAAAAAAGAAGAAAAACCTTCAATATTCATTCCATGGAAGTCCCGTTCACACATCTGACTTGCTTTCAATGCTCGATTTAATTGGCCATTCCCAGATTTTTCCATTCCCGAAAATAATGGAGTCCCTGTTCCCAAAAGTAAAAGATAGCCTATGCTCAGAAATAAATGTTTTTGGACTGCGGAGCTTCAAAGATTTTTCAGGACATATGTTGAAAGGAACATTTTCCAATTATTTTCCAGAAGTTCCAATAGTTTTCGGCAGATTAGTTTTGCAAAAATGATGTTTTTTTGGAACACTCTGGAACAGATGTCCACTGCTGTTAACATCGGGCTGTGTTTATAAGAGATTGAAATTCGTGCAAGGAGAAATTTGATGACAGAGGTCAATAATAAAATAACAATATAATGCAATTATGATACAATTGTTAAACATTGTGATTATTAAGTTATAATTATAATTACAGCGGCACTTGTACACCATCTTGGAAACGGTATTTGGGCTTTTTTTCTTTACAAGGATACTTCAGGGGTTCTACAGGGGTTCAATAAGAGTTCTACATACGTTCTACAGAGGTTCTATATAGGTTATACGGGGGCTCTACATGCGTTCTACAGAGGTTCTACATGGGTTCTACACAAGTTCTACATGGGTTCGACCGAGGCTCTACATAGAATAGGTTGTCGAGAAAGTTTTGTGGTGCTTAACAAGCGTTCAACACGGGTTCTGTAAAGATTTTTTCAGGAGTTTATCAAGGTGTACACTGGAATTCCACAAATATTTTTCACGGTGTTCTACTGGGATTCTTCAAAGGTTCTACAGGATTTTTATAAAGGTTCTACTGGCTTCGCAAAACGATAGAACGACTTTTTTCCAAGCTTTGGAAAAATATATGAATGTTGACGACCGATTCGAAACATTGCCAAAACATCGCAGTGTAACGTAGAGCGATCTACAAGTTCTGTGCAGTTTTTGTGTAGCCAGACATTGAGCAAACAAAATCACCCATCATATCCTGGGTCGAAATTAATTACTTCTAGACCATCTCTGACGTTTAAATCTAACTCTCTAATTTATTTACATTTAATATGCGCTATTCACGAAGTTTCAATTGTCGGAAATTACAAATATCATTATGTGATGTTCGGTATTATTTTGTGTTTTTTGTTGTTAATATTAATATAAATTTCAGTTTTTTCACTGAAGATGCTTCTTTTTAATTTTTTCACGTGTGAGGGAAACAGAAGCGAACGCTTGCGTCGTTGTTTTTTAAAAGTCACTCGTGTAGCAAAAAAAGTTTTTTTTTTAAGAGAAATAACGTTGAAAGTTTCAAAATGTAACCAAACAATTGAAATTTTTTTGATAAAGCGGGCATGAAATGAGGCGTGGGCTTTTTAGCGCAATTTTTAATTTTTTAAAAAATGTCATTTATTTTTAAAAATTTTCAAAATGACATTTTTGATTTCGTAAATTATGCACGCTAAAAATGAACATGGTAGTTTTTTCTGGTCAATCAGTAAATAATTGTTAACATAAATTTTTTATATTTTGTTAAACTTATTTACATGAAGTTTTCAAATTTTTTTAAAAAATGCCTTAAAATTTGAAAACTACTTTGAAATTTAAATAAATTATTTCTAAATTTGATTTCAGCATTTTTAAATAAAAAATTACTATAAATAAATTACAGAAGAATTGTTGTAATAAATTTTCAAATTATTTCAAGGAATTATCTTTAAATTTAGATCTTTTTAAAATTTTAAATAAACTAATTTTGGATTTGAATAACTCATTATTAAATTCGAATGAATTATATTTAAATATAAATGAATTAATGAAAATAAATCATCAAATGATTGCTAAAATAAATTCGCCCTCAGCAAAAATGTTTCATAAGGAAAACAAAGTAAAGCTTTAGCTAAATATTGGTTGTACGATGTTATTTTTAATTTAATTCGAACTATTTACGAAGGAAATTTTTATGTCGATGTGAAAAGTTTCTAGAAAACGTCGAAAAATATTTCAATTTTTTTAAAATCGCAACTTTTATAGGTTAAAGAATAACACTCTTTTGCCACAAAGATTTTGTTGAATATCATTATTTGAAAAGAAAACACATGCGACTATTTGAACGAAATTCATGGCCAAAATATGCAGTTTGACCTAAACTCAAGCAGCATCAGCTCGTGCGGACGTCTGTTAACATGCCTCCTTCCTCGGCAGCCGGAGCGACACTGCCTCTAAAATTCCATACAACTTGCAGAGTTGCAAGTGACGGGTGCTGATGCCACAGGCGCGGTAAAAGAAACAAGGTAGGGTTAAATTAATCTTTTTTTTTTGTCGACCGTGTGGCAATGCTGACGTCATGGTAACGTACCAATAGCAGCGCTCATATTGCATCTGGAAACACTACTGGCCCCAAATCTTGCTCCACTATTGGCAGAAAGACCTATCGCAATGGTGACGTCATGAAGTTTGTTTGTAATAATGCTGTTCTATTGGTTAACCGAACAAGAAGAGGGATATTTTCTCCCGTAGAAATGACTCCACCTTGTTTCTTCTACCGTGGCCACAGGTAAGATTGAGTGCCACGGTGTGACGACAAAAAAAAAAATCTATTAGCACTTTGACTGCGTCTTGTGCCATATGTGTACCAATAGGTGAATAACTCAGTCACGTACCGGTGTTAATAAATAGAATTTCATCCATTTTGCCATTTTTTTGAAAAATGAATGTCATCCGAGATAAAATGTATCGTGCAATTACATTTTTCCAATTTTTCAGAAAGGATACAATTATATTCGAACAGTAAAGTCGATTTCCCAATTCTGCTACTTACAACCTAACCAAACAAACCGTAACAACTACGAAAACATAGTCAACGTCTCATCACTTTCACTACGGCATTTAAAATTTAAGTTTAACACAGAACTCAAATTCAAAGTCAATTGAAAATAGTTAATATTGGAAATAGCAAAGATTAACTGGATGGTGCCGTCATCTAGTTTTAATTAAGCATTTATGAAAATTGAGTTTGTGACTACTGGTCGGTGAGCAGCATTATGGAAATCCCTTCCGTGTACCACCGGTGGCCCACATCGCAGTCAAAGTGCTGAAACAATATAAAACAATTTTTACAATCTATTTCCATGTGCAGTACATTTGTACGGTCATTACTTAGATCTATTCCAATAGCCAAGTTGAGATGTAACTCAGCTCAACGGCTTTTGAGATATACTTAGAAAGCCTTATAATATTTTCCCTATTTTATTCAGCTTTTATATCCTTATATATTATAGCCTTCCTTATTTTATATCCTTTATATCATTTGAAAGCCTTATAATGTTTTCCCTATTTTATTTATATTTTATATTCTTGTATATTATATCCTTCCTTATTTTGTATCCTTAATATCCTTTGGAAGCCTTATAATGTTTTCCCTATTTTATTTATATTTTATATTCTTATATATTATATCCTTCCTTATTTTATATCCTTAATATCCTTTGAAAGCCTTATAATGTTTTCCCTATTTTATTTATATTTTATATTCTTGTATATTATATCCTTCCTTATTTTGTATCCTTAATATCCTTTGGAAGCCTTATAATGTTTTCCTAATTTTATTTAACATTTAAAAACTTAATTCACTCAAAATGATAACGCTGGGATAGTATTTCCGTCGGTAACTAGTATTAAATAATCACAACAAAAATTTATCTTATCAGAAGTTGAAAAGCTTTTTAATTTTTAAATAACTTCAGTGCAACCTTTTAATTACATGTATAATTTATTGAAAATGCTACACACTCAATTATTTAGTAAAATAAACAAAGGATATTTATTTGCTAAATTTTTAATTTCAATTTAAAAATTGAATTCCTAAATGCGCACAAATAATTAACCTGAAACGCGAAAAATTTCTCATAAATGTTTTTTGTAGAAAAGTTGTTCAGGTTGACCGTAATTTTGATCGATTTATTTCATAACTATAAAAACACAATTCATGACTAGCACAAATGCATAGTTCATAATTCATGAACAATAAATGCGAAATTCATGACTTGAATTGGCAGGAAAATCGTAATATGTAGCATGAAATGGCATAAAAATAACAAAAACTATGTAAAGAACAATGCAGATTTTTTACATTTTCTTTCTGTCTTACAGCAACTTTCTCCTTTCCACGTCTGACTTGAAAGTAAAGTCGTGCGTCTCAAAAGATCTAGCCGAGATAGCATGATGAGAGACGCTTATTCTATTCGTACATTTTTTAGCTTCCATTCCAGAGATATTTTGCAATGCCAGATGTATATTTCCAGACTCAGTCCAAATTTGAAACGTCAAATTCACTTAGATCGTGCCCTGCGATCTCATACGATCTTTTAACCAAAATGTCAAGGATTTCATATCATTTTTACGGCCCTTGCTCCCCCCTTGAATAAATTCATGAATAATTCGTGGGAGCCTCAAAAGCCTGGTGTGTTTGAGGGTAACTTTTGATGCAAATTGCCCCGACTCCGTAATGCGTTCTGTGCTCCCCTCAAATGGCCGCGGCTGAACGATCTGCTTCTGTTCATCGCAGAGTCGATTTCGTTTGAAAGATCGCATGAAAAATAGAAAAGATAATTTCAAAAGATGATTTCTTTTTGAGAGATAATTTCAGAAGGAAAAAAACACGAAAAATATTTTATTTTCAAAAAAGTTACTCGATTTCTTTTGAGAGTTAACTTAAAAAGAAAAAGGCATAAAAAATCGTTCATTTGAAGAAAATTTACTGGACTTCTTTTTGAAAGCCTATTTCAAAAGAAAAAAAAGGTTAGGTTTAAATAATTTTGAGAAGAGAAAAACGTTAATTTTCATAGATGTTAATTGGTAAAACATATTAATACAGGAAATTTCTTTCAATTATTCGAGGCTAATTATCATAATTAGGCAACAGTTCGAGTGTTGCACTTGATTACAAGTGCACGCCTCATTAGCATTTTTGTATTAAAAACTGGCAAGCTAATTTGGACAGGCTGTGAGACCACAGTTGGAGAACTATGCCGGGACTGAGCGTCTTGTTTTTGGTTACATCTGAGTGGATACTTGAGTGGATATTTGAGTGGATATTTGAATGGTCATCTGAGTGGACATTTGAGAGGATATTTGAGTGAACATCTGAGTGGACATCTGAGAGGATATCTGTGTAGACATTTGAGTTGGCATCTGAGTGGACACCTGAGAGGATATTTGAGTGGATATCTGAGTGGACATTTGAGTGGGCATCTGAGTGGACATTTGAGTGGATGTTTGAGTGAACATCTGAGTGGACATCTGAGTGGATATCTGAGTAGACATTTGAGTTGGCATCTGAGTGGACATCTGAGTGGACATTTGAGTGGATATCTGAGTGGACATTTGAGTGGGCATCTGAGTGGACATTTGAGAGAATATTTGAGTGAACACCTGAGTGGACACCTGAGTGGATATCTGAGTAGACATTTGAGTTGGCATCTGAGTGGACATCTGAGTGGACATTTGAGTGGATATCTGAGTGGACATTTGAGTTGGCATCTGAGTGGACATCTGAGTGGACATTTGAGTGGATATCTGAGTAGACATTTGAGTTGGCATCTGAGTGGACATCTGAGTGGACATTTGAGTGGATATCTGAGTGGACATTTGAGTGGGCATGAGTGGACATTTGAGAGAATATTTGAGTGAACACCTGAGTGGACACCTGAGAGGATATTTGAGTGTCATCTGAGTGGGCATCCGAGTGGACATTTGAGTGGACATTTGAGTGGATATATCAGTGGATATATGAGTGGACATTTGAGTGGACATTTGAGTGGACATTTGAGTGGATACCTGAGTGAATATGTGAGTGGACATTTGAGTGCACATTAGAGTGCACTTGAGTGGACATTTGGGAAGATAGTTGAGTGGATATTTGAGTGGACATTCGAGTGCACATTTGAGTGGACATTTGAATGAATATTTGAGTGGACATTTGAGTGGACATTTGAGTGCACATGTGAGTGGACATTTGAATGGATATTTGAGAGGACATTTGAGTGCACATTTGAGTGGACATTTGAATGGATATTTGAGTGGACATTCAAGTGCACATTTGAGTGCACATTTGAGTGGACATTTGAGTGGACATTTGAGTGGACATCTGAGTGGACATTTGAGCGGATATTTGAGTGGACATTGAAGTGGACATTTGATTATATTTGCGACGCCCGTAGGAATTTCGGCCTTACATGACTTGGCTTTGTAAACTTCATTTCTACGCACTTAGACCCAGTCCGACTTTTTTGCCACATGCATGCTTGTTTTTCGCCGCCAAAGGATATAAATTGCTTGAGCGGCCAAAAAAATTCATGCTCCGGCGAAAAAGCTAGACTGGGGAGCACTGACGGAAACTTTGTACCGAACGATTGAGTGCGTTATAATACGAAGAAGTATTGTACAATTTGAGAATATTGTATATCAAAACGAACAGCAGTTTGAGTGTTTGGCTGATTTTAGACTGTACACTTAGCCTGACATCATGGCACTCAATTTTACATGTGGCCACGGTAGAGGAAACAAGGTGGAGTCATTTCAATGGGGTAAAATATACCTCCTCTTGTTCGGCTATCCAATAGAACGACATTATTTCAAACTTCATGACGTCATATGGAGTAATTGAGCAAAAATGTTTCAATTTTTTAAAGGTAGATGAGGATTTAGGAATTTTAAATCTTAATATACACTGGAATTTTTATAGTTTTTTTAGGTATACTAATGTTCAATTTTATAGGCTTGATTCTGAAAAGTCGAGCGTAAACTTAAGCAAAAATATAATTACATGTTCACATAAACAAGCTTGTGCCAGTCATGTGACTGAACAGCCACTTGTGTCTATGAATAAATTCATAATATAATTCATGCAGAAATTCCTGCCAGCCTACCAAAGATGTATGTCTATTTTGTCAATTTGTTGAGTAGTTTTGTCCATAATTATATCTATACCTCAACAAATTTCATGCGAAGTGACCCACCGGTGGTCACTTTGGTGATTTTCACTGCTGCTGACCGACCTGCGGTCACTAACTCATTTTTTATTAATACTTAATGAAAGCTAAATGAAGGCGCAATCTAGTTAATGTGTGCTAATTTCAAAGTTGAGTACCACATTTGACTTTGAATTTGAATTGAATATCGAAGTTGAATTTAACCCATGGCAGTTAACGTGCTATTTTAGAACACAATACAGGCACAAATACAACATGCCAGTCAACCAGAGCAGTTAATCTTGTTATTGTCATCGCTCAGAGTTCCACAGGAACAATGCTAAAACTTGCAACGTTAGCATCTGGTTTACAGTTTTCGAGACGGTGCCAAACTGCAGAGCAAATTTTGCTCGACGCTAACCAAACAAACCAGATTTACGACCTCCATCAATGAATCAGCTTACAGCAACGGCGGACTTTCGATATTGAAATTCGCTGCGTTTGTTCCATGAAAAAATTCACGATCCCTCGAGACAAACGAGCGTTTGTCAAAATTTAATACGTTTCTTCTTAAGAGTTTTGAAAGCGGGATGTTTTTATTTTAGATATATTCAACAATTGATTGTTTTGTCAGTACAATTATTGGTTGTTCATTGAATGAGTTCATATCATTGCTATGAATAAAGAGTTTAAATTTCCACTATATATTGCCTTTAAATTTACATTTATCATTTTGAGGGAAAATATTTTTTCCATACATTATCAGCCTGAAAAAAATGTTCGTAGCAATGAAACGTTTGTTTTAAATAAACTGTGATGTTGAATTTTGTAGATTGAGTTTTTTAGTTAGTATGATAAGCATTTTCTACATCTTTTTCGGTATCAATAGCGAGAGAAAAAGAAGAGCAATCTGATACCGAATTTAGATTCGACCTGCTCCGTAAGTGCTCGCTGCTCGCACTACGTTGGAGCGTGCAACCAGCGAAGGTCATAATTTGGTGAACTCAAATGAAAGAATGAGGTCATAGGTCATAATTTGATGAGCTCAAATGAAAGAATGAGGTCATAGGTCATAATTTGACGAGCTCAAATGAAAGAATAAGGTCAAAGGTAAAAAAGTTATAAGCTCAAATGCAAGAAATAGGTCGTAACAAATTAATGAGCTCATATGTAAGAATAAGGGCTAAGGTGGTAACAAATACATTAGCTTAAATGCATGAAAAAAGGTTAAATGTTCATGGTTATAAAAGATTGTTGGTCTCAAATACAAAGAAAAGGTCGTAGGTCAGAAAAAATTGTTGAGCTCATATGTAGGAAGAAGGTTAAAGGTTATGACAAATACACGTGCCCAAAAATAAAGAAAATATCAAGGGTCTTGCAAAATTGTTGAGCTCAAATGTGAAAAAAGGTCAAAGGTCATTAATTCCTAAATATTTTTAAGCTCAAATGCGAGAAACAGATGAAATCAGATGTAGGCTCATCGAAATGTAGGAAATTTTCATCTAATACAAATAAAAAGATGGACGTACAAAAGTTCGGAGTTAATCTCTTGGTTATGTCAAGTACGATATAATTATCTTGATACCGTAAAAGACAAAAAAATTGCTTACAATTATGGAAACATAAACAGAAATAAAATACTTAATGACTCAATCCATAACATTTTGTACATCTGCTTATTTATAAAAGCAGCGGTTCGACGTAACAAACATTATCTTCAGGCTAAAAATATACAGAAATAAATTTTTATAGTCGCAGTGATGAAAACGTAAATCCAAAGCAGAAGCAAAACCAGACACAAAAATACATAAAATCCCATTGCAAGATGATTAGATTCAAATAATTTTCTACAGCAAGGATATTAATGACCCTGCGACTAGTTTACAATACACAACAGCTCTGTATTTGTAGCACCATAGGCAAAGGCAAAATGGACGTCGAAGGGATGTGTCAAACTTCTAAGCTGCAGTCCTATTGAATAGTTCTAGTGCAAAAAAATCATCTTTATTTTTCATCAAAGGCAGGTTTAAGGTTATGAACATGTAACGCTTATATTACTTAAACATGTTTTTTCCGACAAGATGACATGAAATTTTTGTATTTGAGTATATGAATTCATTCGGAAGTTTACAAAAGTATACCCATGGTTTTTTTGCGCAGTTGATCTTTGTTTCAGGGCCATCCTAGTCACGCCAATGTAACATTTATTGAGACTTGTATTCTCGCATGCCACACTTGAACTGATATATCACATTGGCTAAGGACGTCTTATATTAAAGAAATTTTTTAAAAGCCAATATGTTTGTCATGCATCTCATGTGCCAACCTTTTTAGAAATAAACGTTTTTTTTTATATTTTTTGGCTTCGTCTAGATCACTGACCCTGGACCTGGAAATATTTCATACTGAGAGATCGCTAATTTTACTATTTTTGTGATACACCTAGACTTTAATTACCGCCTCTGGATCTATAGGTTTTGCAAAAGTTCTGACAATATTCCTGAAGACTCGTTCATTAACTTTGCAGTTCTGATGTATTCTATTTTTACAAAATATATTTACCTGACCCGTAATAAAACCAGGATTATTTTCCCTGCCCAAAATTCCGTCCAAAAAGTTTTTACTGATTTTATCTATCAAAGTAATAGGAAAATTGTTTTTAATTCGCAATTTCTTCACTCTCAGAATTTCTGAAATCTGCTGCATTCCTGCAAACTTTACACATTTTACGCGCTCATTTTAGTAAAAAAATAACGTAGTAAAACCCAGACGACACTAGTGTTCAGTTGTGAGTTTCTTAAAAAAATTAACACACTTTCTTAAAATAGCCGAATAAGAAATGTTGAAGTCTTTTGTGCATCAATGAATTCAATCCGTAAAATGATTACACACTTTCTTAAAATAGCCAAGTAAGAAACGTTGAAGTCTTTGGTGCATTCATGGTTTAAATATGCAAGTGAAATGGTTACGTACTTTCTTAAAATAAGCAGATAGAAAATGCTGAAGGTATTTCAAACCAGCAAGTCATATTGCTGGCACCGTGCATGGAGGTGGTCAAATTTAAAAAATAAGATGTATCTGTTTTAGTTTCCACATTCAGAAGAACATCGTGTTTGAACTTTTTCTTAAAATAATTATATATTCAGGGAGCATTAGTTACCTTTCTCGAACTCAAAGCATCCATGGCTTTGAAAACTTTAGTTCCAGCGAACACAATGTATTAAGCCTCTTGCGTACCCAGAAGAGAAGAATGAAGGAGGGCCCTTATGATGTCCTACGGAATATTAAGAGAAGCTTTCATATCAAGTCCCAAAGAAGCTTTCAACCGCTCTCTTTCATTTTTTGAAGAAGACATTTGGAGTTTCCTTTGACTTTTGGGTATAGGAAAATCCACACTATTCTGCATTGCATGTTGTGCCAGAGAATATATGCTATTTGTGGACTTTCTCTGCGATTTGGACAAGCTTAAACCAATGGGAATTGAAGCAGCAAGTTTTTACAGCAGGTCTTGAATGTCTTTGGATGCGGTTGGTGAAAATGCAGTGATTTTAAGCCCTTTTAAGAAATATTAGTATTAATAAAATAAAACATATTTTTTTGGCACTATTACCAGAGGCAGTAGAAGCATGTTTACGTTTAGATTTTTTAGTTTACGTTTTCAGTATAAATACTTTCACTTTCGCTATAACAGCAGTGTAGTGTCGGAGAGGTTCACTATAACAGCAGTGTAGTGTCGGAGAGGTTCTCTATAACAGCAGTGTAGTGTCGTAGAGGTTCTCTATAACAGCAGTGTAGTGTCGTAGAGGTTCCCTATAACAGCAGTGTAGTGTCGTAGAGGTTCTCTATAACAGCAGTGTAGTGTCGGAGAGGTTCTCTATAACAGCAGTGTAGTGTCGTAGAGGTTCTCTATAACAGCAGTGTAGTGTCGTAGAGGTTCTCTATAACAGCAGTGTAGTGTCGTAGAGGTTCTCTATAACAGCAGTGTAGTGTCGTAGAGGTTCTCTATAACAGCAGTGTGGTGTCGGAGAGGTTCACTATAACAGCACTGTAGTGTCGGAGAGGTTCTCTATAACAGCAGTGTAGTGTCGGAGAGGTTCTCTATAACAGCAGTGTAGTGTCGGAGAGGTTCTCTATAACAGCAGTGTAGTGTCGGAGAGGTTCTCTATAACCAGTGTAGTGTCGGAGAGGTTCTCTATAACAGCAGTGTAGTGTCGGAGAGGTTCACTATAACAACACTGTAGTGTCGGAGAGGTTCTCTATAACAGCAGTGTAGTGTCGGAGAGGTTCTCTATAACAGCAGTGTAGTGTCGGAGATGTTCGCTATAACAGCACTGTAGTGTCGGAGAGGTTCTCTATAACAGCAGTGTAGTGTCGTAGAGGTTCTCTATAACAGCAGTGTAGTGTCGTAGAGGTTCTCTATAACAGCAGTGTAGTGTCGGAGAGGTTCACTATAACAGCACTGTAGTGTCGGAGAGGTTCTCTATAACAGCAGTGTAGTGTCGTAGAGGTTCTCTATAACAGCAGTGTAGTGTCGTAGAGGTTCTCTATAACAGCAGTGTAGTGTCGGAGAGGTTCACTATAACAGCAGTGTAGTGTCGTAGAGGTTCTCTATAACAGCAGTGTAGTGTCGTAGAGGTTCTCTATAACAGCAGTGTAGTGTCGGAGAGGTTCACTATAACAGCAGTGTAGTGTCGGAGAGGTTCTCTATAACAGCACTGTAGTGTCGGAGAGGTTCACTATAACAGCACTGTAGTGTCGGAGAGGTTCACTATAACAGCAGTGCAGTGTCGTAGAGGTTCTCTATAACAGCAGTGTAGTGTCGTAGAGGTTCTCTATAACAGCAGTATAGTGTCGTAGAGGTTTACTATAACAGCAGTGTAGTGTCGTAGAGGTTCACTATAACAGCACTGTCGTGTCGTAGAGGTTCACTATAACAGAAGTGTAGTGCCGTAGAGGTTCTCTATAACAACACTGTAGTGTCGTATAGTTCACTATAACAGCAGTATGGTGTCGTATAGTTCGCTATAACAGCAGTATGGTGTCGTAGAGGTTCACTATGACAGCAGTGAAGTGCCGTAGAGGTTCTCTATAACAGCCCTGTAGTGTCGTATAGTCCACTATAACACCAGTATGGTGTCGTAAGAGGTTCACTATAACAGCAGTATGGTGTCGTAGAGGTTCACTATAACAGAAGTGTAGTGCCGTAAATTAAAAAGCCGCGAGTAAAAAGTACTGGTCGCATTGAGAAAGTTAGGTCATTCCTTCTGAAAGCATCTATTTTCTAGAGCAGGTACATTTTTTGTTTTCTTAAATTTTTCAATATAGTATGAACATCTAGGATTTATATCAAGCTATTCAGCTGTGATTACATGTTGATAAAGATATTAAAAAATTCAGAAGAGGAAAAACATCTCACGTTGTTGCTCTGTTGGGATCATGCGCTGGTAACGATGCTTCAATACCATACAAAGAAGAGTAAAAACAGCCCTTCGGTTCTAAATTATAAAAAAAACCCATGTTCATTGTCATAGTTTCATTGACACACGGTATCGAGACTAATACTGCACGCTTATGGACAATTAACTCTATTTCTAGTGCCATTTTGCTGTTGGAATTGAAGCCTTTCCCTGTTTTGCCCCCGGAAGATTACTGTTCTGCCACTTTTCATTTTCATACCGGAAGCTTAGATCCAGCTCTTTTGCAATTTTTCTACCGGAAGCTTACTGTTCGGCCATTTTGTTCTTTTCCTACCGGAAGCTTAGATTCAGCTCCTCTGCAATTTTTCTACCGGAAGCTTACTGTTCTGCCATTTTGTAATTTTCCTACAGGAAGCTTTGATTCAGCTCTTTTGCAATTTTTCTGCCAGAAGCTTACCGTTCTGCCATTTTGTGATTTTGCCACTGGAAGGTCACCGTTCTACTATTCTGCCACTTATCTACCGTAATAAAATTTTCATTTCATCAGCAGAATAACGATGTAATGTGCCATTTTATCTCTTTGCTATCTTTAGCGTACCATTTTGCAATTTAGCCATTTTGGGTCAGCCATTTTCCTACCTTATGTCCACCGATGTTTTTTTAGTTTGGGTGTAGTGCTACCGTATTCAAACAGGGAACTTGAGAATTGTTTTGCTAATTATTCCAGAAAAAATAACGTCTGGGATTGAATTATCAAAGGTGAACAGAGAAGATTAATGTTTCTGAAACAAATACGGTGGATATTCCTAGAACTTATGTTGCTCAAAATCGCCCATGCATTGTCGCTGCCATTCCCAAATTCTATAAGCAAAGGAGTGGTCAGTGAAAGCTAAAATGAATATATAATATATATGTTATACGTATATTATAAACATTATACAACACGACATATTATGACACGTTGCAAAAGTTAGTTTGATGCACATTTATTAATCGGAAAAATACTCTACGCATGCGAATAGAGACGTATGGTGATTATTTTCAGTAATAAAATTGTCTTAGCTTTAGGAGATATACTTGATATTTTTTTGCGCGCCCGATCACTTGCGCGTACATATTTCTGAACAAAATGTGTACTGCGAAAAGTAGGCTTTATAAGCACTGCTGAGTAACTCGAAGAAAACAGTTATGTCAGTTAACAGCTAAATACATATTCAGTAATCATCACTAAATAAGCACGTTATAACGCACGATTTTAATTGTTGAAAAGAATCAATTTACTATTCTACGCTTTTCTACACTTTTCATACTTTCCTTAAAAGTTAACTATCATTTTTGGTTTACCTAAGACTGCATTGAGAACATTCTTCCAGAAAGAATATTATAACAAGTTTAATTCGAACACGAAATTCTTCGCCACGGAAACTTAGCACCCAAAGTCCATTAGCTCAAGCGTTTGAGCAACCCGTCTAAAAAAACATTTCGAAAAATTTTCTACGCAGACTTTAAAATGCTAACGTTCATTTACTTTCTATTAAATTGCTGCGTTTGTACCAGGCCACCTCAGGTGTACAAACCCGCCCGTTAAAGCCCCAAAATACACGTTCACTTCAGGCCAGAAATACTGTACTTTCGGCTTAGTGAAATATCGACATAGCTTCATCGAAGTTCAGGCGTTGTCGATGTGTAGTTAGTGCTTTCCTGGGTGCGATCTGGTGCTAGATATTGGAGCTGAAATTTGAACTGATATTGGAATCGCTATTTGAACTGATATTGGAATCGCTATTTGAACTGATATTTTATTGGGAATTTGAGCTGATATTAAAGCAGATATTTGAAGTGATATTTGACTGGGAGTTTGAACCAATATTTTAACGGGAATTCGAGCTTTTATTTATTTGAAAAATCGATCCGATATATGATAGGGAACCTCAACTGATAGATAGGGAGTTTGAAATGTTACTGGATAGGGAATTTTGACTAATATTGGGCAAGGAACTTGAACAGACATTGGTGAGGAATTCTCACCGATATTGGAACGGTAGTTTCAAGTTTCAACTGATATTAGAGTGAGAGTTTTAACTCATATTGGATCATGAATTTGAACTGATATGAAAAAATAAATTTGAACTCATGTAGTTAAATTGCAAATGAAACTATTTCAGCCTCAATTCGAAGAATTATAGCAAATAATTTAAACTAATTTTTGAATCACAAAAATATGATTCAACGAAACCAGCCCTTATTTGAACCGTTTCAAGATGCATGACTAAGTTAAAAAGGAATTTGATCGAGTGTGTTAAAGTCTACGGTGATTACTACCAGTATTTAAGTTACTTTTTGACATTTCACGTCACCATATTGTGCTTAAATCTACGGATTTTAAATCCCGTATTTAATAACCTTTTTTATTGGCTATTTAACTTCAACATGAGCCGAGAGAAACCATTAAATAATTTTTTGACAGCATTCACTGATAATTTGGAACTTGTTTACTTTCGCTGAAGCTCAGAAAGGCTTCTTGTAAAACATCTAGTAGCCGGACGTCGGGCTCAAGAATTGATATGCTTAAATTAAAAGGCCAGCAAACGAACATGATAATCAAAGTTTTTAAACATAGGCGTGACCTGTTGTATCAGGCAACAATTTTTTGCAAGTAGAAATACTTTGCAAAATATATGTAGCACTAATTAACATTGAAATTTTCAAGTAATTTACATAAACAAATCTACAACTAATATACAAACAAATTTACAACAAACTTACAAAACAAATTTACGACTATTTTACAAAAACTAATCCAAAGCTACTTTACAGAAAAAAATTACAACTAATTTACAAAACAAATTTACAATTATTTTGAAAAACAAATCTAAAACAAATCTATAAATAAATTCATGAGTAAGTTTCAATCAATCTACAACCAACTTGCAATTAATTTAAACAAGTCTAAATTAATCAGACCCACCAACTTGGAACAGCGTCAGACCCACTACCTTGGAACAGCGTCAGACCCACTACCTTGGACCAGCGTCCAGACCCACTACCTTGGAACAACGTCAGACCAACTACCTTGGAACAGCGTCAGACCCACTACCTTAGAACAGGGTCAGACCCACTACCTTGGAACAGCGTCAGACCCACTACCTTGGAACAGCGTCAGACCCACTACCTTGGAACAGCGTCAGACCCACTACCTTGGAACAGCGTCAGACCCACTACCTTGGAACAGCGTCAGACCCACTACCTTGGAACAGCGTCAGACCCACTACCTTGGAACAGCGTCAGACCCACTACCTTGGAACAGCGTCAGACCCACTACCTTGGAACAGCGTCAGACCCACTACCTTGGAACAGCGTCAGACCCACTACCTTGGAACAGCATCAGACCCTCTACCTTGGAACAGCGTCAGACCCACCAACTTGGAACAGCGTCAGACCCACCAACTTGGAACAGCGTCAGACCCACTACCTTGGAACAGCGTCAGACCCACCAACTTGGAACAGCGTCAGACCCACTACCTTGGAACAGCGTTAGACCCACCAACTTGGAACAGCGTCAGACCCACCAACTTGGAACAGCGTCAGACCCACCAACTTGGAACAGCGTTAGACCCACCAACTTGGAACAGCGTCAGACCCACCAACTTGGAACAGCGTCAGACCCACCAACTTGGAACAGCGTCAGACCCACTACCTTGGAACAGCGTCAGACCCACCAACTTGGAACAGCGTCAGACCCACTACCTTGGAACAGCGTCAGACCCACTACCTTGGAACAGCGTCAGACCCACTAACTTGGAACAGCGTCAGACCCACCAACTTGGAACAGCGTCAGACCCACCAACTTGGAACAGCGTCAGACCCACCAACTTGGAACAGCGTCAGATCCACCAACTTGGAACAGCGTCAGACCCACTAACTTCGAACAGCGTCAGACCCACCAACTTGGAACAGCGTCAGACCCACCAACTTGGAACAGCGTCAGACCCACCAACTTGGAACAGCGTCAGACCCCCCAACTTGGAACAGCGTCAGACCCACCAACTTGGAACAGCGTCAGACCCACCAACATGTAACAGCGTCAGACCCACTACCTTGGAACAGCTTTGAGCCTGTTTGGCTGTTATCATTTACGTGTTACACCCAAGTCTAAAAAAAGTTTGAAGTTCAGCGTTCTGCATTTAGTAATAACTCTGGTCAAAATTACATATTTTCACCTGATGAATTTTCACCTGATGCAATCTGCTACAAATATATCTTTCGCGATGAATATTCCCTTGGATTTAGTTATATTCGGAAAACATTTGCTGACATGTCAAGAGCTGGGTACATATATATGCATGTAACATACATATGTGTTTATTACATGTGCGTAATATACACATGTAACATACACATGTAAAATACACATGTAACATACACATGTAACATACACGTGTAATACACACGCGCACAACCAAAAATCTGATATTGATGTGGGTTTGCTTACTAGTCGCTGTTCAAATTATGTGTTTGGCCCTGAGCATAATTCTACATCTTGCTTGCGATAATGACGTTTGACAAAATTAGGTATAAAGTCTATATTACGTGTAGACACAGTCTGTTACACATATATAATTGTCAAAAACATTTCCAGTTGCTTCATCTGTATGAGCTATGTTATTAAAATGAAAATTATCAACAAAAATAACAGATTTCCTGCGTTTGCATCATGAACTGTTTCAAACAAATAGAATTTGTCACAAAAAATAACCTAACTTCAAACTCAATGAACTTTTCAGCACAAACTGCATTACACAAGTAGAAATTAGTCACAAAAACAACCTGAAAAGAACCTGGGCTTGCTATGAACTATTTTAGTTGTGTATATAAAGGGTATATAAAATCATGTATTGACAGTTTACTTCATCGTGCATACCGCATATCCAGTACGTATGAAATATTTCATCTTGAAGTTGAGTACATTGTAAAATTATTGGTCAACAACAAATATCCGAAATCACTAATTCAGAATTGTGTAAAAAATTTTCAGATCATAAAATTTGCCCCTCTCCTGCAACCTTGAGCGTACCAAAGCAGACCTTGTACGTCGAGTTACCATTCATGGGTTATTTGAACGCAGAGCTGAAGAAGGAGGTAGTATCGTTGGTTAGTAGGTTTTTTACAACGGTCGACGTCAGAGTGTTTTATGGAAATAGTTTTAAGACTGCATCCTTTTTTAGCAGAAAAGAACGATTGGATGAGTGCCTGTGAAGTGGCTGTGTCTATTTTTATAAGTGTGACTGCTGCATGCAGTCTTACGTTGGTAGTACCAAACTCCAACAATTCATCAGACATAGCCAACATGCAGGAATATCTCATAAAACCGGTCGTGCACTAACCACTCCACCCCAATCAGCAATTAGGGATCACTGTGAAAATTCGAACCATTCATTCAAAACTATTAATTTTTCAACTTTATGCCTAGCTAATAGTGAGCATGACCTAAGAATTCTAGAGTCCCTTTTCATATTCACTCATAAACCTAACCTCAACAAAGACATTAGTGCCGTAAAGTTATCAATTGCCCCCGCCTACTGACGTAATTCTGTATGTATGTGTGTGTGTGTGTGTGTGTGAATGCATAGTGTGTTTCGTTGTTGTTTCTGAATTAGCGTGTACATTTGTTTTTGTGTGAATTAGAAGTATGCTATTGTTTGAGTATGAATGAACAAATTAGGTCTTATTGTCATTTAGAGAATTATGTGAAATTATATGATTTGTGTGTTTAGAATAGACAATTTATGTATTTTTCTCTCCTGTTCCAGCACTGATGATAAAATTTTAATTCCGAAACGTTTGCAATAAATGTAATGTTCGTTTTTACTCTGGTACTTCTTTTTATTCTACGAAAAAGATTCTCGAAGAATCTCCCTATTGGAAATTTGAAAACAACCTGTTTACACTTTCTAGGAAACACTGTATCAAACAAGTAGAAATTAGTCACAAAAACAACCTGTTTACACTTTCTAGAAAACACTGTATCAAACAAGTAGAAATTAGTCACAAAAACAACCTGTTTACACTTTCTAGGAAACACTGTATCAAACAAGCAGAAATTAGTCACAAAAATAACCTGTTTACACTTTCTAGGAAACACTGTATCAAACAAGTAGAAATTAGTCACAAAAATAACCTGTTTACACTTTCTAGGAAACACTGTATCAAACAAGTAGAAATTAGTCACAAAAATAACCTGTTTACACTTTCTAGAAAACACTGTATTAAACAAGTAGAAATTAGTCACAAAAATAACCTGTTTACACTTTCTAGAAAACACTGTATTAAACAAGTAGAAATTAGTCACAAAAACAACCTGTTTACACTTTCTAGAAAACACTGTATCAAACAAGTAGAAATTAGTCACAAAAATAACCTGTTTACACTTTCTAGAAAACACTGTATCAAACAAGTAGAAATTAGTCACAAAAATAACCTGTTTACACTTTCTAGAAAACACTGTATCAAACAAGTAGAAATTAGTCACAAAAACAACCTGTTTACACTTTCTAGAAAACACTGTAATAAACAAGTAGAAAGTAGTCACAAAAACAACCTGTTTACACTTTCTAGAAAACACTGTATCAAACAAGTAGAAATTAGTCACAAAAATAACCTGTTTACACTTTCTAGAAAACACTTTATCAAACAAGTAGAAATTAGTCACAAAAATAACCTGTTTACACTTTCTAGGAAACACTGTATCAAACAAGTAGAAATTAGTCACAAAAATAACCTGTTTACACTTTCTAGAAAACACTGTATCAAACAAGTAGAAATTAGTCACAAAAATAACCTGTTTACACTTTCTAGGAAACACTGTATCAAACAAGTAGAAATTAGTCACAAAAATAACCTGTTTACACTTTCTAGGAAACACTGTATTAAACAAGTAGAAAGTAGTCACAAAAATAACCTGTTTACACTTTCTAGAAAACACTGTATCAAACAAGTAGAAAGTAGTCACAAAAATAACCTGTTTACACTTTCTAGGAAACACTGTATCAAACAAGTAGAAAGTAGTCACAAAAATAACCTGTTTACACTTTCTATGAAACACTGTATCAAACAAGCAGAAATTAGTCACAAAAATAACCTGTTTACACTTTCTAGGAAACACTGTATCAAAGAAGTAGAAATTAGTCACAAAAATAACCTGTTTACACTTTCTAGCAAACACTGTATCAAACAAGTAGAAAGTAGTCACAAAAATAACCTGTTTACACTTTCTAGAAAACACTGTATTAAACAAGTAGAAATTAGTCACAAAAATAACCTGTTTACACTTTCTAGGAAACACTGTATCAAACAAGTAGAAATTAGTCACAAAAATAACCTGTTTACACTTTCTAGGAAACACTGTATCAAAGAAGTAAAAATTAGTCACAGAAATAACCAGTCTACACTTTCCAGCCAGATTTAAATCAAAGAAGTAAAAATCAGTCATAAAAATAACCTCTCAACAAATTCTACGGCCTTTCCAGCATGAAATGCATGAAATAAATAGAAATGAGAGGCCATGGGAGGCTTAATAAGTTCTAAAGTGTTTGCCTATAATGCCTCAAAGCCCATGCTGATAATAAGTCTTAAAGTGCTTCCTAATAATAAGCGCGGAGCTCCGGGGACCTAAATGAGCACTTAGCAAATCCCGCGCTAGTCCGCGGATATCAATTTCCGATGCTCCTTCATTTGCGAGATGCCAATGAACTTAGCAGAATCAGATGCTATTAATTTCACACATAAATGTCCTCGAGAATCAGGAAGTTATGGTGTTTTGCGGATTAAGTTATTAATAAAAATGGATGCGTACACGTATGTTGGTGGATGTTAATTTCGGATACTTTTTCATTTATGAGAACCCAATGAAATTAAGAGAATCAAATCCTCCTAATTTCGCGATAATTATCGTCGAGAATCAGGTATGGATTGTATTTGGTTGATTTAGCTATAAAGAAAAAATGAAATGAACAGGTGTTTTACCCTTACTCGCTTACCTTTTTTGATATTACGATCCTGTCATTCTTTTTAAGAACAAATATGTAATTTTTCCCTTGAAACCCTGTAAGAACTGCATGTCCTATTTTTTACACGCACATGCCTCATCTAGATGAATACATTTAAAATGCGAGTATAATCTAAATAGTTTAAATATCTTCTAAAATTCTTCGCGAATGAAGGCTATCCTCATTTCAGAGATATCCAAAATTTCATGAATATTAACCTCACTAGCAAAGCAAAGGGCACTTACAGAGTATAGGATTTGGTCTTTTCCAGCCATTGGTGAGAAATATTGAAAATTCATCCTTGTTTTGGAAATTCTATTTTATGTTATATTGGCGAGCAAGCACTCAAAAGATTTTTGTAATTAAAGGGCGCTTCAGAGATATGGAACCTTCCAGTAATGTGAACCGTTTCAGTAACGTGGAACGTGCCAGCAATGTCGAACGCTCTGGTGATATGAGACGTTCCAGTGTTGCGAACCATTCCAGTGATGTGGAACGCTTGATGCTGTGGGACGTTCTAATGATATTGAACGTTCCAATGATATGAGCTACATTACTAGTGAAGTTTTGTCGTTTTCATCTCGTTGAAAGCTCATCCTCTGCGCTTCTTCTAAGTTGCGAGACAATTTTCTCGCGCTTCGACTGCCACAAATCAGGAAGACAATGACCTCTCAAAGAAGCTCTAACGCAGATAGGGTTATAAGGTGGCTTAGAGATTAGCTATGCACGTGACCACCGTCGGTTCTCCTGCGCGCTTTCTTCTGAACCGAATTGTCCATCGTTTTTTGGTGATTGACCAAAAATTTTCAAAGTATTTACGTGTTTGGGTTAAAAAATTTTCCAACCGGAATAATAAGTGACAACTCTGTACAGGCCAAAACAGACGAGGGCCAACTACAGACAGTGGGAACAAAGGCCTCTACAGGCAAGGGGAAAAGTGGGCGGAGATAAGGGCCAATACAGACGAGAGGCAGACGGTGGGGAGGGAAATAAGGGCCAAAACAGACGAGGGGCAGACGGTGGAGAGGGAAATAAGGGCCAAAACAGACGAGGGGCAAACAGTGGGGAGGAAAATAAGGGCCAAAACAGACGAGAGGCAGACGGTGGGGAGGAAAATAAGGGCCAAAACAGACGAGGGGCAAACAGTGGGGAGGAAAATAAGGGCCAAAACAGACGAGGGGCAGACGGTGGAGAGGGAAATAAGGGCCAAAACAGACGAGGGGCAAACAGTGGGGAGGAAAATAAGGGCCAAAACAGACGAGGGGCAGACGGTGGAGAGGGAAATAAGGGCCAAAACAGACGAGGGGCAAACAGTGGGGAGGAAAATAAGGGCCAAAACAGACGAGGGGCAAACAGTGGGGAGGAAAATAAGGGCCAAAACAGACGAGAGGCAGACGGTGGGGAGGGAAATAAGGTTAAAAACAGACGAGGGGCAGACGGTGGGGAGGGAAATAAGGTTCAAAACAGACGAGGGGCAGACGGTGGGGAGGGAGATAAGGGTCAATACAGACGAGGGGCAGACCAGGCTAATTAGAGACAAGGACAAGGCTAATTAGAGACAAGGACAAGGCTTATTAGAGACGAGGACAAGGCCAGTTCGAGACAAGGACAAGGCTAATTAGAGACAAGGACATGGCCAATCAGAGACAAGGACAAGGCTAATTAGAGACGAGGATAAGGCCAATTAGAGACAAGGACAAGGCTAATAAGAGACGAGGACAAGGCCAATTAGAGACAAGGACAAGGCTAATTAGAGACAAGGACATGGCCAATTAGAGACAGGGACAAGGCTAATTAGAAACAAGGACAAGGCCAATTAGAAGCAAGGACAAGGCCAATTAGAAACAAGGACAAGGCCAATTAGAAACAAGGACAATGCCAATTAGAAACAAGGACAAGGCCAATTAGAAACAAGGACAAGGCCAATTAGAAACAAGGACAAGGCCAATTAGAAACAAGGACAAGGCCAATTAGAAACAAGGACAAGGCCAATTAGAAACAAGGACAAGGCCAATTAGAAACAAGGACAAGGCCAATTAGAAACAAGGACAAGGCCAATTAGAAACAAGGACAAGGCCAATTAGAAACAAGGACAAGGCCAATTAGAAACAAGGACAAGGCCAATTAGAAACAAGGACAAGGCCAATTAGAGACAAGGACAAGGCCAATTAGAGACGATCGACAGACCACAGTTAATGGAAGGGAGGGAAAGGATTGTGGGGAAGGCTGACAAGCGTGGGAACGGTACGCTTTATGTTAACAAATTGCGTAATTTCTGAGTTCCCTGCCGTATGTACGTCTTGAAACAATAACAACTCAATTCCCTTAACGAGAAGCTTGAACACTAAAATCGTCCGTTAATGAATACTGTTGTGCTCTGCGTGCATCTACGTTTCATGTTTTATTATTCAAAGTTTATAGTCGAACAGTTGTACTGTGTATCAGCGCACAGCAGTGAGAGATATAAGATTGTAGAAATACATTTTGAACAGAGCTATCTATAATTATCCCTGATTGTTCACTAATAATCCCATTTATTCCTAATTACCCCTGATTATTTATATTTGTCCCTATTTGTACCAAATTATCTCAAATTGCCCTAAATGTCTTTGTGTATCCCCAATTATTTTCTAATTATATCTAATTGCCCTCATTACGAAATATCCCTAATTATAGTATTTGTACTTGATTAAATTTAATTATCCTTTACCATCAATAATAATCCCCAATCCTACTCACTCCAACTATCCCTAAGTACACTTAATTATCTTTACTCATTCTTATTTACTCCAAATTACCCCCATTTAACGGTAATTATCCTAAATTATCCTACGCTCGCTGTAACAATCCCTAATTATTACAAATTATCAACTCTCCCTAATTATCCCTAATGACGCAGCACTTGCTAGTGGAACGACATTCATGTATTGATTTAATATTTCAATAGCTGGGCGAGCGTGCGCTGCCACTCAATCAAATATAATCTAAAAGTAACCCAGATTACAGTTTTCCTTAAAACACTATCAAATATAATCTAGAAGTAACCCAGAGTACATATTTACCTTGAAACACTATTAAATTTAATCTAGAAGTAACCCAGAGTACACATTTACCTTGAAACACTATTAAATTTAATCTAGAAGTAACCCAGAGTACATATTTACCTTGAAACACTATTAAATTTAATCTAGAAGTAACCCAGAGTACACATTTACCTTGAAACACTATTTAATTTAATCTAGAAGTAACCCAGAGTACATATTTACCTTGAAACACTATTAAATTTAATCTAGAAGTAACCCAGAGTACACATTTACCTTGAAACACTATTAAATTTAATCTAGAAGTAACCCAGAGTACATATTTACCTTGAAACACTATTAAATTTAATCTAGAAGTAACCCAGAGTACACATTTACCTTGAAACACTATTAAATTTAATCTAGAAGTAACCCAGAGTACACATTTACCTTGAAACACTATTAAATTTATTCTAGAAGTAACCCAGAGTACATATTTACCTTGAAACACTATTAAATTTAATCTAGAAGTAACCCAGAGTACATATTTACCTTGAAACACTATTAAATTTATTCTAGAATTTACCCAGATTGCATGTTTCCATTAAAATTTATCAAATTTAATCTAGCCTAGGGTATATATCTACCTTAAAACCCCATCAAATTAAATTTAGAAGTATCTCAGAGAACATATCTACATTAAAACACGATCAAATTTAATTTAGAAGTATCTCAGAGAACATATCTACATTAAAACACGATCAAATTAAATTTAGAAGTATCTCAGAGAACATATCTACATTAAAACACGATCAAATTAAATTTAGAAGTATCTCAGAGAACATATCTACATTAAAACACGATCAAATTAAATTTAGAAGTATCTCAGAGAACATATCTACATTAAAACACGATCAAATTTAATTTAGAAGTATCTAAGAGAACATATCTACATTAAAACACAATCAAATTAAATTTAGAAGTATCTCAGAGAACATATCTACATTAAAACACAATCAAATTAAATTTAAAAGTATCTCAGAGAACATATCTGCATTAAAACACGATCAAATTTAATTTAGAAGTATCTCAGAGAACATATCTACATTAAAACATGAGCAAATTTAATTTAGAAGTATCTCAGAGAACATATCTACATTAAAACACGATCAAATTTAACTTAGAAGTATCTCAGAGAACATATCTACCTTAGAACACGTACAAATTTAATAAAGAAGTATCCCAGAGTGCAAATCTTCCCTGCTTCTGACGAACGGTGAATGCAGTGACATTTCATTATAATTTTCTTTAATCAATTCACTTTTGTCTGATAATTAAGGGTGTTTGCAAAGTGAAGGGTTTGTTACTCAAAACATTTTATAATAATGCAACAGAAAACTGTTTTGTTCTGCTCGATGTTTCTGGGTTAAAGCATTGAGGAGTTAGTTTTCCATTGATAAAGTGCTAGTCTGCTTTTGATGACGTGCTAACCTTCGGTTAATAAAGTGTTCATTTTCCATTGATGAATGGTTAATCTTCCGTTGATAAAGTGGAGAGCATTTTTGAGTTTTCGCGAAAGAGCAATAAAATTCATCAGTGCGATATTTTCTATTCCACCCACATCGTTTTGAATACAAACTTGAAGTTTAAAGAAGATTTTTAATAGAAAAACGACATAAGTTTGGTGTTTCGAAGGCGAAAAATGAATTCCCATTCATGTTTTTTCTCGCACTTGTTCGCCGGAGAAAGTGAGACGGGCGTAAGAAACGAAAATTTTGAGCTCATTTCTTCAGACGCCAAAACCGCCAAAGGAGCAAGCGTGTGTTTGAACGGGCAAATTGCATGACCTTGCAACTGCAATAGTTGGTGAAGTTCTGCGTCAAGGATGAGTCGCTTTACTACACAAGTTAGATGAGATTTTCATGTTGTTGTGGCAAAACCTTATTTGAGCGGCGCCAGCCTTCATTTATGAGTTGTCGCTCACGTTGATGGATCGAGAACCTCCCGTAGAAAAACGCCTTCAATTTCTTCCATCATTGAAGACTGTTTTTGCTGCAAACTTGGCCAAAAAGCCCTATCCCTAAAATCTGATATTTTTATCTGAAAACGTGAGCAAAAGCTGCTATCCCTAAAAACTGATATTTTTATCTGAAAACGTGAGCAAAAACTGCTATCCCTAAAAACTGCTGCTACTAACAAGAGCTGATGTTAAAGCTCTCGCAGTTGGAAAGTGAGCGCAAAAACTCCTTCTGTTATCTTCTTATGGCATCAACTGTTATGCACTTGTCAACACTTGATACTTTTTTCAAGAATTTCCCTAGGTACAAACTACTACAAACAGGGATACAGATATACAGAGATGTCAGGGCCAAGCGACGGAAGAATTCCGTACAGCTCTAGTTGTAGGGATGTTGGGCTATAACACTCTCGGCACTCCGACCGCCTCGAGAATTGAAACACGATAACAACCAATAATTTTATTGATAGCATGAAGAGAATAAAAATATAAATCTTAACTTATAGTACACAATGTAGGATGCAGGTGGAGAACAGCGATGGTTGGCGAGTACAGCAGCGATCACAGGATCCGTGTAAGATAGGGCATGCAGAACCCGCACAAGATGAGGCAGGCAGGTGCGCCAGGCAACAAGTCAGCGAGTTAGCAAGTTAGGCTAGACTAGACGAGACGAACAAGAACCGACTCGAGCGTGGCTTCCCGTGGCACAGGGTAAGTCCAGCCTGCGGACAAACACACCACTTTAACACAGCTAGCAGCTAGCTAGGGTCAAACCCCGAATTATCGGCTAGAGGAAATCTCATTAGCAGGTCTAACGGGAAATAGAGCACATAGGAACTCAATTTCAGTAGGTATACAATAAGCAAGACAATGCAGTAGAAAGAATTATTAGATTTGACTCAACACTAAAAGTCAGTCTAAGCCTATCCATACGCAACAAAGGTGATCCAAAGAAAGGAAGGAAAAGGCACCACCTAGCCTAGAGTTGAGGTAACGCTGAACCTATGCAGGAAAGACACAGGTACAAATAACTGAGAAAGAAGAGTATGAAGTACGATCAAGTTGACGCAGACAGCAGTAAGTGCTGAAAGCGGAACAGCAATGAACCGGAAAAAAGATGTTCGTTAACATAACCAATTAATTTCAACACAAGGAATGCCTACCTAACTCTTAGCTCGGGCTCTCACATCACCAAAAATATACAGATGCTAAACAAATTACTCGCTACAAATGGTGACACTATCCAGTGCTTACGACATTCGAGTTCACAAGGATTCTATGGTTCAAGTCTAGAACAAAAATAAGAAACAAATTAGAGACAGGGCTTACACTACGTGAGCTACAAGAAACGGGCAATAATACACGTTAGAAGGAGACTACAGCAGGATCCTTTATTAATCACGAAAAATTTAACAATCTGCGAAACATCGCAGGCTAAATAGGAGCTTAATCTATGTCTTCCGACGTCACCGGGAAGAAGTGCGGAAGGTCGGCAGTGTCGCCCCTACAAGAGATGACCTATTTTTAAAGTGAGTGCGAAAACTCCTATTATTGTCTTTTTATGTCATCAGCAGTTAAGCACTTGACAACACTTGATAGTATTTTCAAGATTTTCCAGAGGTACAAACTATTACCAACAGGGATACAGATATACAGAGATGACCTATTGTGTACAAAATACGTCATAAAATGTTGCTATCAGAAGATGTTACAAAGTTTGCAATTATAAACAAATCGTTTAACATACTGCCTTCGTTACAAGATGATGCAAAACCAAGTATAGTGTTAATCAAATCACAAACGCGAACTGTGACTAATAGATGAAAGAACCATAACCAACGTTACAAAAGCTGCCTTAATTACAACGATGCGAAAAAAGACGCAACGATGCCGATTTAAGTTTCGAACGATAAAAAAATTGCTTCAGTTGTACTAACGTACATGTTACTTCTACGAACTTTTTTGAATTTTTTCAAGCCTCATTGAAGTTTAAGTGTGTGAGCTAAGGTACAGTGGCTCGGTGCAGGCAGATGTGGTATTGTATACACGTTGTGAATAGTGATTTGTGTATGTGTGAGGTTTGTGACAGACAACGTAAGTTGTGGTTTGTGTCTGTGTCGATGTGAGGTTTGCTAAAATTGAAGAAAATTGAGGTTCGCATAAGACGTTGTGTAGCTCAAGGATCCCCTGAACATGACTATGACTACTGAGACCACAACGTGTGTATGTAGACGTCATAGCACTGAAGTACGAACACATGAACTCGACTTGAGAATGAAATAAATTCGCCATTGCCTCAGCCAGCTACCAGGGGAAATGGTATGAAAAAATATATTCTGCCTGAGAATAATTTAATGAATTTACCATTTGCCTGAGCCTATTGCCTCAAAAAAGGGCATGGAAAAGACAAACTCAACTAAAGAATTGAATAAATTTGTTTTTTCCTAAGCCAGTGGCCCTAGGAAGGAGTCAATAAAAGCCCATTTCATGCCCATTTTATGTGTGAAGAGCTCAATAACAGCCGCTTTCACACCCATTTGATGCACCATCAGTCCGGCTGCCGCAGCCAACTCCGAACACGTCATCAAAGGCCTTCCAAATTGACCACTTCTGGAGCTGACGTCTTGATGACATCGTAGGTGCGTTCAGTTGTTCCCTTTAAAGAAGTGCTAATCTCCCTTTGATGAAGAGCTAATCTCCTTTTGATGAAATGCTAATCTCCTTTTGATGAAGTGCTAATCTCCTTTTGATGAAGTGCTAATCTCCTTTTGATGAAATGCTAATCTCCTTTTGATGAAGTGCTAATCTCCTTTTGATGAAGTGCTAATCTCCTTTTGATGAAGTGCTAATCTCCTTTTGATGAAGTGCTAATCTCCTTTTGATGAAGTGCTAATCTCCTTTTGATGAAGTGCTAATCTCCTTTTGATGAAGTGCTAATCTCCTTTTGATGAAATGCTAATCTCCTTTTGATGAAGTGCTAATCTCCTTTTGATGAAGTGCTAATCTCCTTTTGATGAAATGCTAATCTCCTTTTGATGAAATGCTAATCTCCTTTTGATGAAGTGTTAATCTCCTTTTGATGAAGTGCTAATCTCCTTTTGATGAAGTGTTAATCTCCTTTTGATGAAGTGTTAATTTTTCATTGTTGATAATGTAATTTTTCTATTACGAAGTGCTGCATTATCTTTCTATGATGAAAGGTTAATCTTCCATTGAGGAAGAGCTAATTTTCCAATGTACAAGTGCTAATATTCTTTTGTGAGGTGTTAATCTACCTTGAATAAAGTGCAAATATTCCATTGATGAATGGTTAAACTTCCTTTGATGAAGGGCTAATATTCTTTTGATAAATTACCAATCTTCCTGTAAATTTAATAGATGATTTCATTGTAATTTACAGTTGAGTGCATGCATATTTTCTACCTGCAGCTTCGAGAATACGCAAACGATTTGGTTTCTGAGAGTTTAAAATGATGGGAACGTTATTGTTTGCTCATAAATAATAATAATGGCAATAATAGTAATGATAATAGTGATAATAAAAATATTAATGATAATAATAATAGTAATAATATTTGTTAAGTATATTGAAAAGTTAAAAAAGGAATGTAATTTTTGCGGAACTTACTGAGAGATATTTTTTAGAAAAATCTTGGGTTTTCTGAGGGAATTTTTTAGAAATCTCTTAATTTTCTGAGACTGAGCATCCACTACAGAATTCGACGGGCAATTTTCAAACTTATTTCGGAATGACCTTGCTGTGAGTTTCTTAAGAAAAAGACTGATTTATTTTTTAACATCTCTTCCCTTTTCCTTGCTTTAGTATTCTGCGGGGCCAAAGCCTGCAGCGCTAATCACAAAGTGGCAACCATAATACGTCTAATACCCTAATTTTAATTTTAAACCCCTAATACCCTAATTTTTGGCAACCCTAACACGCGTCACTTTCGACGTAATACTAATTTTTTGAAACTGAAATCGAAGAAATAGAAATAGTTTTTAATTTTTTAAAGCTGAAATCGAAGAATTGGACCAGGTTTCTAATGAAGTGATATCAATCAATTGGAATGAGTTTTGAATCTTTTACATTTGATTTTGATCAGTTAGAACTAGTATCTAATTTTTTTAAACTGATATTGAAAACTACGAGCTACAAATATTTAGTTTTTTGAAGCTCATATCGAAGATTTGGAACTAGTTTTTGGATTGTTAAAACTGGTGTCAAAAAATTGAAACTAGTTTCAGGTTAATTTTTTTCCACTAAGTGAAACTGGATCCTACTTTAAAACGAAGGCGTGAGCGGAAATAAAAACAGATGCACAGGTGCTGATAGGGTGCGAAATTTGTCAGCTCGCTTTGAATCCCTCCACGTAGTCATGAACTTTTCCAGACGTCAGCAATTACAAGGGAAAGTTTACTCCAGTGAACACCATAGCGCCCGCAATTGTCCAGCCATGAAATTGATTTCATGCGTGATTTGAGTGAAACAAAGTTGCAGTTTAGAGCGCAAAAGTTGCCAGCCAGAGCCAGGGCTGTCCGGAATGGACCATTAGCTCCCCCATGTGCGGAATATTGCTCGCGTAGATGTGAGGCCTGATGACACGAATGAAGGCTTCTAATGGATAAAATCGTTCACGTTTGCAGGCAAAAGACTATAAGAATGAGTTTGCACAGAGTCTTGATTTGCGATGATTTCACACTCTTGATTTTACAGTCATGATTTCTCACGTGATGGGAGATCGCTCATCAACTCTATAAAAACTGACATGTTATATCCATGTAGGAATATTAGAAATCGTTCAAGTTACACGCAAAAATCTCTATGAGGATGAGTTTTACAGTCATGAATACAGTTTTATAGAAAAAAGTTTATAATTGTTTTTTCTTTCATTTATAGTAATTTTAAAAAATACTATAAATGATAACTTGAGCCCTTACCTTGATCTGCCTTCCGGACTTTTTACGGCAGTTCTAAACAAATCTGAAGAATTTTTTGAACCCTTCATTGCATTAACCGACCAACTATTTAGACCCCTAATGAATCTTGAAATTGTGACCTTGGAACTTTTTCCATCCTTGCCACTCCGGCAGCTTTTTTAACAGTCATCTGTGAGTGTTTTTAAGTAAACTAAATTTTTTGTAATTATTATCAACAAAAATTCTTCCAAACAATAGTCCTGCCAATAAATTAAGTTTTTGTTAATCGTAATTAATTAATTGATTTAGTTAAGAATATTGGTGTTCACTTCTGTTCAAAATAAAAACGAAATTCCTCAAACTTAGAAGATTGTGAGACCTATGCATCTTGTCTAACATTTCTGAAATTAAGAAACAGATATTCATCTTGGATGAAGAATAAATTCAATAAATTTAGAAGATAGGTTAGAATAAATATTTAAATAAGAATACTCGTATTACTTCTATATAACATAGAAATAAAATTCCTCAAACTGAGAAGATTTTGAGGCATATCTGAGGAGCAAGTCGACCCTCCGTGCTACCGGCCCTGCCCAGAAGCAACACATGCACTTGGCCAAAGCACTTTCAGTAATCCAGAGCTCGGCAAATTGTCGCAGCGAGCCTCGGCTGGACGATCATTTCCAGGATTTGGCGTATCCTGGCTACTATCGGGCTGGAACGGACTCATTCTTTAGCATGAGCTTAAGCGCTGCAGAGCGCAGGGTTCTTTTGCAGGTTCCGAATCTTTCGGAAAATTTTTGCGTGATTTTGAGACCGCTTGATACACTCGAAAGAGAATCTAGAGACTTTTCCAAAACAGCAGAAATGACTTTGTAGGTTGGTTGCGAGTATCAGGAGTTTTAAGATTGGTAAGCAAGCTTGAGTGGAGGAAAAGATTGGGAACAGAGCATGGACTCTGCGAATTGGTTGCGAGTATCGGGAGCTTAAAGATTGGTAAGCAAGCTTGAGAGGAGGGAAGGATTGGGAACAGGGCATGGACTCTGAGGATTGGTTGAGAGGATCGGGAGTTTGAAGATTCGTGGCAGTTTGAAGTCTACGATTAGGTAATAGACTTTGAAGATTGATTGAAAATACCACCAGTCTGAAGACTGCGCGATACAATCAGAAGGAATCTAAAGATTGGCCCAAAATTTTATAAATGGAAATAAGGATTGGTTGAGAATTTCGATAATCTAGGGGCTGGTTGATACGTACGAGAGTAATCTAATGACTGGATGTTTTTATTTTTCAATTTCAATGACGAAAGGAATGATGTAATGTTTTTTTTTCAAAACATCTGAGATAAAAACTGCTGAAAGCAATTGATAACATTTTAAGGCACTGTTGAAAGTTAGATCAGATTAAAATTTATTTTTAGCTTCCCTATCCACAACAAAAATATCCAAAGAGAGGAATAAGGATTTGTTAAAGGTATAGAAGAGAACTTTGACGATACATTTGAAGCAGGTGAAAAGTATTGTGACTAAATGAAAACTCAAAGCAACTTTTCGTTTGCGTACAATGAAAAATTAAATTACACTTTAAACACAATTCACGACTATTATGCACAACATAGTCAATGGAGGCTTGACTTGCGTCAGAAATTTACTGCTGCATCTCAGATGTTCTCAAATTAAAGTATTTATAGCTATAGAAATATCGGCTAGAAAGGCCAAAAGAAAATAAAAAATTCGAACTCTCGAGAGTTGATGAGGCCGAGCTTGTATCACAGATACGCTCATTACACACTTTTGGCTGGCTTCAGACAGACGGACGGACGCGGCTCTCTTATAGAATAAATTAATTTATTTTCACTATTTTCTGAAATCGTATCGTTCAATGAAAATTTTAATTTCATTAGAATGAATGACGAAAGCCGAGAAGCCAAAGGGTACTTGTGAGTTGTCTGTCACCACTTTTAATTTATGGATTCCTTTTGGTGTTGAGGTTAGGTTAAGTTAGGTTAGCTCACTTTAATTATTAGTATTTTTATTTTTTAAATTTAAGTGTTATTTTAGGCCAAAATGAATCTATGGGACCTTCCACGAACTGAAGAGAAAGGTTACCAAAGAAATGAAAATTTACCCTTTATTACTCTTTGGTAAACCCTTTGGTAAACCCAAAAAAGTAGTGACAGATAACTCCAAAGTACCAGCAGAAATTATTTCATTATTGGCCCAGTAAAATTTAAAATGGAAAGGTTTTACTTTTGTTAACATGTTTACATGACCCCCGTGTAAATATTCACCTCGATATAATTATTCAAATGATCGTAATTCATGAACTGGGTTTTGAAAAATAACCTTTATTTCATGCTCGTGAATTTATTATTTATTGCTGAAAATTGAACTTTTTCATTTCGATCTATTAAATTGCAGGAAATTACTACAATTCAGCCATCTTTGGTAAGCAATGTCATGTTTTTTAATTATATTCAATAATTTATTTTCATTAAGTTCTTCACACAAATTCCAATTATCTAATCAAATCTACTCACTTATTACTGATAAATATACGTGGTTAAAGTCATTTTAATAATTCCTGTGTAGATTATTTAAACATTCTTATTTACTGATCATTACCTGCACATTAACATCAAATGAACCTTTATAAATAAAATCCCTTGTGTATTATTCATTCCAATCCATAACATGTTATCCACTTAATTCCATCCTAAATTTTAAAACCCAAAAATGGTTTCCTATCCTGCTTGACAAAAGTCAGAGGAAAAACAACCGTGGAATTTTGTTCATAAACCTGCTGGTCACTCTAAAAAATATTCGTGAGGAAAGCTAATCCTTCGGTCGCTTCATCAGCTTCCGTAGGGATAAAACGTCCTCGGAATTCTTTTCATTTCCGCCACCAGGGGGCCTGTCACCTAAATTTCGCCAAGTATCAAGGATACGTTGGTAACTCCTCCCTCTCACCGACAACATCTTCTGCGTTTGGCCAAGATCTCGCTGTTTTCCCACTGAAAGCCTTCAAAATCACGGCGAAAATGAGGGATTCCCTACCGAAAGAGGGAGAAAGATTAGGCCTCGGGCTTGGGAGTGTTGTCACACACGAAAATATCTCTGTATGTATGTTGAGAGCGGTTGTTTGAGAATAACGAGCCTCTAGCGTGAAAAAAAAAACTGCAGATAGAGCTTGTAGGGCATTTAGGTACGGAACTTTAAAGAAAATTAGTGCACACGTGCTGGTCGGCATTAATCTGAAGAATTTCATCCTTTCTTTTTTGAGTTGAATCCGATTGTGCAGTCGATGCTGTTAGGCATTAGTCTGAAGAATTTCATCCCTTCTTTCTTGAATTGAATTCTCTCGTGCCACTCGATATTGTCCAGCGCTATGCCGAAGAATTTCCTCGCTTCTTTCGTGTTAAGCTCTCTCTAGCTACTCGGTGATGCTCTGCATTATTCCGTAGAATTTCCAAACGCCGGTCAAGGGTCAATTTAGCTCTAGCTTCTCGTTGGCGAGCAGCATTGCTTCGTCTTGCCATTTCGCGTTGTTCATCCGATCGTCTTCGGCGTTTTTCTTGCTGTCGAAGTCTTGCTACTTCTCTCTTGCGGTTGGATACATTTCTATCCTTGGTGGCCTCTTTTGACGCAATTTTATTCTGAAATGTCGTTTATCATCTCTACGAAGCTTTTCAAGAAAATTACAATTTCGAAATAATAACTCAAGTTCCAAAATCTTTGGCCTTGTACCAAGTGGTAGCCAGGTTACTGGTCGAATGAATTTGAAACATTTATTTCTGCATTATTCATTAAAAATAACAAAGCGACAGGATGAATTCCAACAGAGAAAGCTCAAAAGAATATTTCTATTTATAAAAATATGCCGATTCTGGATACCATAATCAAGACCAGTCACACAGACGAACGGAGGGACGGACGGACGGACGGACGCGGCTCCTTTAATAATAGTGATGATTAGATCCATTGTGACCTACTTGATCAGGTTGCTTGTATATCTAATTCAAGTGAAATGTTTATCGTAAAATGTTTTTTATAACTCTTCGTATCTTTAAAATAACGAGTGAGATTTTAAATTTCGTACTATGTTATTACTTGGAATTTATATTAAGGATTTTGCCATGCATGTTATCCCTATAGACAATGGGTTGAACTTTGCCAATTAATACTGAAAATTCACCATGAACAGTAACAATCTTTCGATCAACCAAGCAAATCCACAAGTGTATAAAAGTTTCATAAGCGCATAGAAACGAGATATTTGAGGTATGAAAAGCTTTTACTGGAGTAGAGGACAATGTAAATTTCATTTAGGGATGAATGACTTAAATCATAAATGTAGAATAATTTTTAAGTAACTTTTGATACCTACTAACTGCGATTTTTGGCCTGAGATCTAATTAAGTAACTAAAAGAAACCTAATTAAGTAAGTAACCGAGATCTATTCAAATTATTAACTGAAATGCAATTAAATAGCTAACTGAGCCCTAATTAAATAACTAACTGAGACCTATTTAAATAACTAACTGACAGCTTTTTAAATAACTAACGGAGGCCTAAATAACTAACGAACTGAAACCTAATAAAATAAATAACTGAGAGCTAATTAAAAAAATAAACTGAGAGCTTTTTAAATAACTAACTGAGGCCTAAATAAATAACTAACTGAAACCTAATTAAATAACTAACTGAGATTTAATTAAATAATTCACTGAGTGTGAAAACAATGGTTCACTGAATATGAATTCTGTAAACAACTGCAGCTAACTTAAATGAACGACTGTAATTTAATAAATAAATAAATAACTGATAACAGATGAAATGATTAACGGTGATAATGATTACATTATTTTCTGAAGCTGGATAAAATAATTAGCCGAGACTAAATTAAATACTTAACTAACTGAGACTAAATTTAGCAATTAAGTGAGCTACTTTAAATTGTTAAATGTAAATAAATTGAATAATTAGTTGAGATTGAATTATGGCATTACCTATTTACCTCATTTCCGAGCGTAGTAGGGAATTAACTGGAACTAAATAATATGTTTAAGAAACAGTAAATTGAAAAAAATTCTGTTACACAAATTTAAAACTTCTTCATTTAAGATTGTTTTTTATGTTTATTAGTATTTTTATTTTTCTCATGTTCATTTTCAATGCGTATATATATGAAATATATGAATATGTGTGAGTGCAGGTGTGTGTGCATGTGCGTGTATGTGTACGCACGCAAATATGAACGTCGGTGTATCTGTGTGCACATGTACACGTTCGCTTATTTATACATACACGTGTGCGTTTAGATGTTTCTATTTCTATTTTTTTGGCGTAAAAACAAAACCTCAAGACATATTACATTTTACCTAAAGCTCTGCGATCAGCTAACACTGAACCAAATTCCAGAATTAAATAAGTTGATTGCGCTTGCTCAATGGTTCATAAATAGATCTATTACGACCCCGAAGGGCATTTCTGTGAATAGAAGAAATGAGGAGCATAAACAGTCAAATGAAATATAGCGCTCGTGAAAAAATTATCCCTATGTCCGTATGCTGAACAAGCCAAGAGTTTCATTTTTGCGAGTAAGTTTGTTTACGCGCTTCTAGATGTGCGCGCTGGGTTGCGCGATGTTCTTCATAAATTACTTTGTGAATAACCTTTTCTCAATACTTGATTGTCATTTACGATGTTATTTCAATCTGCCTTGGTATAGCGTTTTTTGTTTTTTTCTTACTTTGATTTCCCTGATAACTTAGGAGCTCCGACGAATTCTTTAGTAGTATTATAATTATTTATAAGATGTCAGCCATCTCTTGGAATATAAAATATCCAAGAGATGATAGTTTTCATTTTTATTCAACTATCCCTTGACAGAGTTAGACTATTAGCACGCCACGTATGGTTTGTCTATTAGTACGCCTCGCATAGTCTGGTTATTAGTACGCCTCGTATGGTCTATCTATTTGTACACCTCTGATAGTACACCTCGTATAGTTTGTCTATTAGTATGCCTCGTATGGCTTATTTATTTGTATACCTCGTATAGTTTGTCTATAATTACTCCTCGTATGGAACGTTTGTCTTAGGACGTCTTATGTTGTGAAATTTTTAAAAGCCAATATGTTGGCGTGTATCTCATGTGGCAACGTCGTTGAAAATAAACGGTTTTACGTTCTTTCTTTCTTTCTTTCAAGTGCTCCCCATAGTGGAAAAGTTCTAAATTTGTGTAACAGAATTTTTTTCAATTTATTGTTTCTTAAACATATTATTTGCTTCAGTTAATTCTCTACTACGCTCGGGAATGAGGTAAATAGGTAATGCCATAATTCAATCTCAACTAATTATTCCATTTATTTACATTTAACAATTTAAAGTCGCTCACTTAATTGCTTAATTTAGTCTCAGTTAGTTAAGTATTTAATTTAGTCTCGGCTAATTATTTTATACAGCTTCAGAAAATAATGTAATCATTATCACCGTTAATCATTTCATCTGTTATCAGTTATTTATTTATTTATATAGTTACAATCGTTCATTTATGTTAGTTAAAGTTATTTTGCAGAATTTATTTTAAAATTTTTATCCTTTAAAATGTTTGGCATAATATGTTTCCAAAAAATAGAGAAAATAAAAGAATTTTAATGTTTCAGGGAATAATTATCATGTAGAGTATTTTGGATTTGTTTTTGCCAATTTATAACTGGGAATGTTTTCATACATGCCTAAATTTGTTTAAAACCTGTCTAAATTTGCTCAAAATCTGCTTACATTTGTTCAAAATCAGTCTGAATTCACATACCCCCTTTTTCTTGACTTAATTTTTCGATTTTTTCAGGACCTCTGACTTTCATCTTCAAATTTTATCTTGTTTTCTAACCATCCTTTCAACTTACTTATTCTATGCGCAGGGAATCCTGTACGGAAACACACCTTGTGCATAGATTCCGTGTGCCCTTAACTCCATTCTAAGTGGTATCTTCATTCTTCCTCTGTTTGAACATCTTTGCTCGTGTAGGGGAGATTGAAATTAATTTATAATGAGTCACCAATTCTTGAGTTAAATTTTTACCAACACCACCGTTTATTTTTTTAACCTGTTCACATTTCCTTTACTGAAATGCATTCAGAAAAGTTACTGGTTTCCCTCTTGCGTCATTCCGGAAAAGGTAATGTTGGCAAATGCAATAAATGGTTCATAAAATAAAAAAAAGTAAATGCATAAAAAAATAAAAAAAAAATAAAAATTCTGCCGCTCCCTGCTAGGCATAGTGTAGGCAATAGATTCAGATTTGTTAGGTTTGTCTGTCCTATGTTTTCAGGACTGGTGCCACCAGGGGAATGCTGTTAGGTCCCTCACATATAGATAAGCCTTCGGGACTTCTGTTTCTCATGTCCACTTTGATTTGTTCAGTTCTCATGCTTTCTTCACAATTTCTTCTTCTTCTTTCATTTTTTCTTCCGTCTACTTGTTAATTCTATGTACAAGATACGTGTGAGTGACTCACACTCTGTGCATTGATTCTTTTTTTACAATCCATTCAGAATGGCCCCTTTTCTTTCCTCGGTGAAACCATCTTCGTATAAAAATAGCGTCTTAAATTAACCACTATACTACTGGAAATTCTTCTACGTTCGGCAAAACATCCACTTCCACTGCCTCACTCATCTATCGCTCTTCCATTCCGCAGGCTGTAATGTTTGAAAAAAGGATTTTTTTTCCTTCAGAATTCAATTTATATTCATAGTTCCAAATTCACTCTGTCCGACCCTCAACGAATCCAAGATGCGGGCAGTGATTCCAGCTAATTGCCTCGCCATATTTTTGTTGTCTGCTTCCGTGAGGCGCAGAAAAAACTTAGTTCATTCCAGGAAAACAGCATTTCATGGTTACTGATTTAAAAGGATACTGTATCCCAAGTATACTGTATTTCAGGTATGCTTCATTTCAGGGACACTGTATCCCCAGTATGCTGTATTTCAGGGATACTGCATTCCAGGGATACTGCATTCCAGGGATACTGCATTCCAGGGATACTGCATTCCAGGGATACTGCATTCCAGGGATACTGCATTCCAGGGATACTGCATTCCAGAGATACTGCATTCCAGAGATACTGCATTCCAGAGATACTGCATGCCAGGGATACTGTATTCCAGAGATACTGCCTTCCAGAGATACTGCATTCCAGAGATACTGCATTCCAGAGATACTGCATTCCAGAGATACTGCCTTCCAGAGATACTGCATTCCAGAGATACTGCATTCCAGAGATACTGCCTTCCAGAGATACTGCATTCCAGAGATACTGCATTCCAGAGATACTGCATGCCAGGGATACTGCATTCCAGAGATACTGCATTCCAGAGATACTGCATTCCAGAGATACTGCATTCCAGGGATACTGCATGCCAGGGATACTGCATTCCAGAGATACTGCATTCCAGAGATACTGCATGCCAGGGATACTGCATGCCAGGGATACTGCATGTCAGGGATACTGCATTCCAGAGATACTGCCTTCCAGAGATACTGCATTCCAGAGATACTGCATTCCAGAGATACTGCATTCCAGAGATACTGCCTTCCAGAGATACTGCATTCCAGAGATACTGCATTCCAGAGATACTGCCTTCCAGAGATACTGCATTCCAGAGATACTGCATTCCAGAGATACTGCATGCCAGGGATACTGCATTCCAGAGATACTGCATTCCAGAGATACTGCATTCCAGAGATACTGCATTCCAGGGATACTGCATGCCAGGGATACTGCATTCCAGAGATACTGCATTCCAGAGATACTGCATGCCAGGGATACTGCATGCCAGGGATACTGCATGTCAGGGATACTGCATTCCGGTAATGCTATCTTGCGGGATAACAAATTTACAAGAACATTTTGTAAAATAGAGTTATAATACCTAATAAGAATACTAGATTCCCGGAGAGGAGCATTTTATTTTCTTAAATATATCTTTTTTATTTATTTATTAGATATGGCGAACGTTTCAAATGGCATATTTTGCAATAACAGTATCATTTCTTTGTTACGCATCATATATTTTACTGCACGTATTAGGTTTATACTTCATTTACATATTTAATTCATGGCCCGTTACTGTTACCGTCAATCATCATCTTACTCTTACTGCCAACTTTTCTGTTGAAATTGAAGATTTTAATTTTCGTCGTTAAAATTAAAAAAAATTCTCTCGCCGTGCAATTTGAAAAATTTTAACATGTAGGTGCGAATTCTTAAACTTTGTAGTCAATAGCACGAAATGTCGACTTTCTTGCAAGTCGCACTCTGTATCAGTACCTTCTTCTCGTCGTCACAGTGGTTAAAATTGGTTATGCACTATTTTTGAATTCATTTTATCATAAAGATATTTGTTCGCCCGCCACGCACATGCGATCATCCTGTGATAAAAGTCGTTTTGTTTTGTTTTTGCTATGTCTGGTTAGATATTTTACTGTATTTCTGTGAGTAAATAGAAAGGGAAGTGAATTATTTGTTAATAGAATCTTAGGTTGGATTTTCCCTAAGACATTTTCTCGCCAAGATATGAACGAGGAAGGGCTTATTCATTTTATTCTAATTATTAATACATTATTGAGTTAATTTTGACCAATTTATTTGTAATTTTCCAAAAACCTACCTCTTTTCATCAAAATAATTAATAGTATCTTAAACCACAGAAGATCATAAGAAATATTCACTCATTTTCGTATTCCGTTTTTCAATTTCCAGTTAAGTCGAGTTTTTTCAAGAAAAGGAAAGCTTTAAGACCAGCAAACTTTCGAGTGTCTAAAATAGTAGGATAAATTTGGGTAAATCTGAAGGAGATATGTCAGTTTTCGATTTTGTAAATTTCGATGCCTTAGCATAGTTAATTAGATCGAAATCAACAAGTTTTCATGTATGCACTTTTCGTCTCAAATGAGTATTTTATTAGTTATAGCGGTAAATGACTTACCGCAACTCCAGTATTTGAAGCGGCAAGTAATTCAAGGAGCACGTTGGACAGCAACACTGCAATGCGCACTCGCTTCCAGCGCGATCGTCATCAAAGACGAAACCAAACCTACCGCTAAACCTCGTTAAATACTTATTTGACGAAAAAAGTGTATAGAAGAAAAGTTGTTTATTTCAATGTTATTACCATGATTCAAGCAACAAAAATTCGAAAATCGATGAGTAGCTGTTTATTCGAGCGCATTCGTCATCAAAGAAGAAACTAAACTTACCGCTATAAATCGTAAAATACTCATTTGAGACGGAAAGTGCATAGAAGAAAACTTGTTTATTTTGATTCAATTAATTAGGTTCAGGCACCATAAGGTGGAAAATCGATACCTGACATATCCTTCAGATTTACCTAAATTTGTAGTTTAAGAATAGGGGAAGAAACGTTCACAATAAGATGCTAACTTGTAATGTTCGTATATTGTATAAATAAAATCAACCGTGTCAACAGTGCCGTCATTAAGAAGTCAAACTAAAACATGTTTAATTTCGCGTCTGAGCTGACATTATTTAACATGTTTCTTGCGATGGCTTCTACTGAAGTTTAATATTCAATTCAAATTTAAAATCAACTGTAGTAAGCAATTTTGAAAAAAGCAAACATTAACTGAGTGGTGCCTTCATTCAGCTTTCCTTGAGTGTTCATAAAAATTGAGGGTAAATATTGAGGATTAACTGGGAATCGATTTTCCCCTTCTCGAATCCTAAACATAACGAATTAGATTGAAATAAGCAAGTTTTCTTTTATGCACTTTCCGTCGTTTATGAGTATTTTACGAATTATAGCGGTAGGTTTAGTTTCGTCTTGGATGACGAATGCGGTCGGATAAACAGCTACTCATTGATTTTAGATTTTTTATTGCTTGAATCATGGTAATAACATTGAAATAAACTACTTTTTATCAAAACACTTTTTTCGTCATATGAATATTTGGTCATATTGAATATAATGTTGTCAACGAATTTCATAATTTCGTAGGTATAGATGGGTAATATAGTCGATTATAAGACGTTTTACACGAATGACAATGTGCCCGGAAATGCTTAGTTTTCGAGTTATTTAAGTTTGAAGTTATACGAACGGCGCACCTGAATGACCCTTTTAACGCAAAAACAGTCATTGTTTTAGCAATGCAAATGGAAGCTAACCCCTATTAAAAACGTAAAGAGGTTGGGTCGTGAGGGGTAGCAACAGTTCTTCTAGTGAAAATTATAAATAAAGCTTTCTAGTGACGTTTGTTTACATCGACTCGAAGATGGCTGCCGCCATCTTCAGCCGGTTGGCGCCATGGCGGCAGCCACCTTGGCGTCGATGTAAACAAACGTCACTCGAAACCTTTATTTATAATTTTCACTGAAAGAACTGTGCCTACCCCTCACGACCCAACCTCTTTACGTTTGTAATAGGGGGTTAGCTTCCGTTATTAAATTACGCTAGCCCCGCGTGCTTCCATGGCGCGCACTAGCCTGCTTCAAAGTTGAATAATTCGAAATTAACGCATCGCCGGGCAGAATGTCATTCATGTAAAACGTCTTATAATCGACTATATTACCCATCTATCCCTACAAAATTATTAAATTCGTTGACAACATTATATTCAATATTGACCGAATATTTTACGAGTTGGCGTGGTAGGTTTAGTTTCGTCTCTGACAACGAGCGCGCTGGAAGCGAGACGCCATTGCATTGTTGCCATTCGCCAGGCTCGATGAATTACTTCCAGCTTCGGTAAATGTTGAGGACTTGACCATAATTGATTTTCTAGTTTTGCATGCCGAAATATCGTTAATGAGATCAAAATAAATGTTTTCTTAAATGCACTTTCCGTCGGAAATGAGTATTTTACAAGTTATAGCGGTAAATGAGTTACCGGAAGTCCAGTGTTTGAGGCCGGAAAAAATATACCGCGCGGTCCGACGTGAAAGTAAACAGGCGTTGCCGCGCGCCAACCAAGCCGACTTTGCCATAACTCCACTGTTTGAGGCGAGAAAAAATAAATAAGAGAAGCAAACCTCCTATTACAAACGTAAAGAGGTTGGGTCGTGAGGGGTAGCCACAGTTCTTTTAATTAAAATGATAAATAAAGTAATCAGATTCACACGAAACACATGTAGCCATGACCGTTGCTTCGACGTAACTGGCAGCCTTGAGATGACCGCAGGTCCGTAACTTCAACCCCGGTATGTTGTGGGTTCGACGTATGTGAGAACATTCAAATTAAGTCGGTCGGATCGACAATATAACTCGTCATCTCATTATCTATGTTAATGCATACTAGAATTTCACTTTATTTATAATTTTCACTAAAAGAACTGTGGCTACCCCTCACGACCCAACCTCTTTACGTTCGTAATAAAGTGTTTACCGCTGCTTCGACGTAACTGGCAGCCTTGAGATGACCGCAGGTCCGTAACTTCAACTCCGGTATGTCGTGGGTTCGACGTATCTGGGAATATTCGAATTAAGTCGTTCGGATCGACAATATAACTCGTCATCTCATTATCTATGTTAATGCATACTAGAATTTAACTTTATTTATAATTTTCCCTAAAAGAACTGTGGCTACCCCTCACGACCCAACCTCTTTACGTTTGTAATAGGGTGATGCTTCCCTTATTTATGTATTCCCGCCTCAAACACTGAAGTTCCGGTAACTCATTTACCGCTATAACTTTTAAAATACTCATTTCCGACGAAAAATGCATTGATGAAAACTCGTTTCTTTTGATCTCATTAACAATATTTAGGCATCGAAAATTCGAAAATCAATTATGGTCAAGTCCTCAACATTTACCCCAGCTTGAAATACTTGAGTTGCGGTAACTAATTCACCGCTATAACACGTACAATACTTATTTACGACGGAAAGTGCATAAAAGAAAACTTGTTTATTTCGATCTAATTAACTATGTTTAGGCACCAAAAAATTAAATATCGATTCCCGGTTAATTCTCAACATTTGCCAAATTGAGTTAGTGACTGCTGGTCGGTCAGCAGGATTATAAAAATCCCCTCAGTGACCACTGGTGGGTGTCTTCGCAATAGACGTGTTTACGCCAGCCGTAACCAAGGCATCATTGTGTAATTTTCTTTGCTTTAAAATAGTTGCCTAATCCTAATCTTGTCTTTGATCCTAATCCTGATCTTGTCTTTGATCCTAATCCTTATCTTGTCTTTGATCCTAATCCTAATCTTGTCCTTTATCCTAATTCTAATCTTGTCCTTTATCCTAATTCTAATCTTGTCCCTGATCCTAATCCTAATCCTAATCTTGTCCTTGATCCTAATCCTAATCTTGTCCTTGATCCTAATCCTAATCTTGTCCTTGATCCTAATCCTAGTCTTGTCCTTGATCCTAATCCTAGTCTTGTCCTTGATCCTAATCCTAGTCTTGTCCTTGATCCTAATCCTAGTCTTGTCCTTGATCCTAATCCTAGTCTTGTCCTTGATCCTAATCCTAGTCTTGTCCTTGATCCTAATCCTAGTCTTGTCCTTGATCCTAATCCTAGTCTTGTCCTTGATCCTAATCCTAGTCTTGTCCTTGATCCTAATCCTAGTCTTGTCCTTGATCCTAATCCTAGTCTTGTCCTTGATCCTAATCCTAGTCTTGTCCTTGATCCTAATCCTAGTCTTGTCCTTGATCCTAATCCTAGTCTTGTCCTTGATCCTAATCCTAGTCTTGTCCTTGATCCTAATCCTAGTCTTGTCCTTGATCCTAATCCTAGTCTTGTCCTTGATCCTAATCCTAGTCTTGTCCTTGATCCTAATCCTAGTCTTGTCCTTGATCCTAATCCTAATCTTGTCCTTGATCCTAATCCTAATCTTGTCCTTGATCCTAATCCTAATCTTGTCCTTGATCCTAATCCTAATCTTGTCCTTGATCCTAATCCTAATCTTGTCCTTGATCCTAATCCTAATCTTGTCCTTGATCCTAATCCTAATCTTGTCCTTGATCCTAATCCTAATCTTGTCCTTGATCCTAATCCTAATCTTGTCCTTGATCCTAATCCTAATCTTGTCCTTGATCCTAATCCTAATCTTGTCCTTGATCCTAATCCTAATCTTGTCCTTGATCCTAATCCTAATCTTGTCCTTGATCCTAATCCTAATCTTGTCCTTGATCCTAATCCTAATCTTGTCCTTGATCCTAATCCTAATCTTGTCCTTGATCCTAATCCTAATCTTGTCCTTGATCCTAATCCTAATCTTGTCCTTGATCCTAATCCTAATCTTGTCCTTGATCCTAATCCTAATCTTGTCCTTGATCCTAATCCTAATCTTGTCCTTGATCCTAATCCTAATCTTGTCCTTGATCCTAATCCTAATCTTGTCCTTGATCCTAATCCTTTTCTTGTCCTTGATCCTAATCCTTTTCTTGTCCTTGATCCTAATCCTTTTCTTGTCCTTGATCCTAATCCTTTTCTTGTCCTTATTAATCCTAATCATTTTCTTGTCCTTATTAATCCTAATCATTTTCTTGTCCTTATTAATCCTAATCATTTTCTTGTCCTTATTAATCCTAATCATTTTCTTGTCCTTATTAATCCTAATCCTTTTCTTGTCCTTATTAATCCTAATCCTTTTCTTGTCCTTATTAATCCTAATCCTTTTCTTGTCCTTATTAATCCTAATCTTGTCCTTGTTAATCTTAATCTTGTCCATTCATGGTCAAAGTTGAATTCAAGCTATAAATAAATCCGGACTTGAATTTGATTTCGCTCTTCGAACTAAAAACCCTAAATTTTATCCTATTCCTGGCCTCAAGTGATATTCTCCGAGCTAACAATCCTAGCCTTAATCTCAATCCTAGCTCTAACATGAAATTCTCCTAACTGACAAGCCTAGGTTTAAACTCAGTCCTAGTTTTAGTCAAAGTGAATATTTTCGTATTCACGGAGAGTAAAAATTCCGTTCCCATGAATCGCTAAAGGAGCACATTTAAAAACTTTTTATACGAGTGACATTCTGCTCGCTGATGCGTAATTTTTGAATTGTTCAACTTTAAAGTTATACGAACGTCGTATATAAAAGTGAAGGAACGGACACTTAAACGTGCTGTAATACGGTATTGACGTAACGATTGGTGAGGTTAGGGTAGGTAATGTTAGGTTAGTTAAATAAACCAACCTAAAAGAAAAAATATCAACCAAAAATAGCTTACCTTAACTTACCCAAACCAACGCTGTTCTTTTCGCGCCAAAAAGTGGGCGTGTCCCGCCAGAAAAGTGGGCGTGACCCAACAATGCGGCGACTAAGCAGCCTACCATATAATGTTATTCCTACGTGAACGTAATTATTCTTATACCTCGAAAATAACTCATTAGCGAGCAGAATGTCATTCATGTAAAACGTTTTTAAATGTGCTCCATTAGTGATCCTTTGGAACGGAATTTTTAATTTCCGTGAATACGAAAAAATTCACTCTTGACCCTAGTTTTAAGTTGACATTTTGCTGGCTAAAATTCTAGCCTTGAAACTAACTCTGGCCTCGATTTAACATTCTATTGGCAATTTAAACTCTTGTTTCTCGTTTTCATTTGTACTTGTATTCCTATTTCTAGGTTGTGAATAACAAATAACTTTGTGTTTGTTATTCCAAGTCTAAAATAATGAGTATATATTTATTCCCGTCTCTAGCTTGCGACTTGCGAGCAGATCTGTATTTCTCTTTCCAAGTCTTATATAAGCAGCGGATTTGTATTTTTCTTGTATTTGTCTCTAGGTCGTAAACTGTAATAATTTTGTATTCTTATTTCCACAGCGTTGATTGCAGGTTCTTATTCCTGTCTTTAGGTCGAGAATAACGAGAAGATTGGTTATTTTATTTCCAGAACAGCGGAAAAAATGGCACAGCTTGTCATGCTCAAAGAAACCTCACACTCGCCCACCGCTGAGGTGATAAAAGACATCTTGGACAAATATGACGAACAGCTCAAATATCTCGCGAAGAAATTGGATCAGTCGGTGAGCTGAGGCTATTTTGAGTTGCTTCGCAAGTAATTGTGTAGTATTTCGAGTACGTTGACGTAAGAAGAGGACTAAAGGCTTGCGTAGGCTAACACGTTTTGCTGAGTTAGTGCGGTTGGTTTGGTTAAGTTGTAAGTAGCAGAATCGGGAGATCGTCTTCACTGCTCGAATACATTTTTATGGTTCGTAAGAAATATGAAAATGCAGTTGCACGATAACATTTCACCTCGTATGATAAGTTATTTTTTAAAAAGGTCGCGAAGCGAATGAATTGTCATTATTTATACCGGTGCGTGAATGACCAATTTACCGAGTGGTACACACATGGCCCAATACGCAGGGACCGTATTAACGTCAAATGTAGTGTGCGGTTTGGATACTTTTTTATGTATATCACAAATAAATTTAAATGATTATGTTCTATCCGCGAACGTCATGTCAATTTTAGGTGTAATACGAATTGGTGCAATCACACGTCTTGAAAGAAAAAAGTTTTTGTAATTCAGCCAAAGTTTTTGTAATTCAGCCAAAGTTTTTGTAATTCAGCCAAAGTTTTTGTAATTTAGCCAAAGTTTTTGTAATTTAGCCAAAGTTTTTGTAATTTAGCCAAAGTTTTTGTAATTTAGCCAAAGTTTTTGTAATTTAGCCAAAGTTTTTGTAATTTAGCCAAAGTTTTTGTAATTTAGCCAAAGTTTTTGTAATTCAGCCAAAGTTTTTGTAATTCAGCCAAAGTTTTTGTAATTTAGCCAAAGTTTTTGTAATTTAGCCAAAGTTTTTGTAATTTAGCCAAAGTTTTTGTAATTTAGCCAAAGTTTTTGTAATTTAGCCAAAGTTTTTGTAATTTAGCCAAAGTTTTTGTAATTTAGCCAAAGTTTTTGTAATTTAGCCAAAGTTTTTGTAATTCAGCCAAAGTTTTTGTAATTCAGCCAAAGTTTTTGTAATTCAGCCAAAGTTTTTGTAATTCAGCCAAAGTTTTTGTAATTCAGCCAAAGTTTTTGTAATTCAGCCAAAGTTTTTGTAATTCAGCCAAAGTTTTTGTAATTCAGTGAAAGTTATTATAATTCAGTCAAAAATTTTTATAATTTAGGCAAAAATTTTATTATTTAGGCTAAAATTTTACAATGCAGCCCAAATTTTATTACGTTCCCAAAATTTCTATTGGGCAGTCTGAGTTTTTATTGTACGGTCTAAGTTTTTATTGTACGGTCTAAGTTTTTATTGTACGGTCTAAGTTTTTATTGTACGGTCTAAGTTTTTATTGTACGGTCTAAGTTTTTATTGTACGGTCTAAGTTTTTATTGTACGGTCTAAGTTTTTATTGTACGGTCTAAGTTTTTATTGTACGGTCTAAGTTTTTATTGTACGGTCTAAGTTTTTATTGTACGGTCTAAGTTTTTATTGTACGGTCTAAGTTTTTATTGTACGGTCTAAGTTTTTATTGTACGGTCTAAGTTTTTATTGTACGGTCTAAGTTTTTATTGTACGGTCTAAGTTTTTATTGTACGGTCTAAGTTTTTATTGTACGGTCTAAGTTTTTATTGTACGGTCTAAGTTTTTATTGTACGGTCTAAGTTTTTATTGTACGGTCTAAGTTTTTATTGTACGGTCTAAGTTTTTATTGTACGGTCTAAGTTTTTATTGTACGGTCTAAGTTTTTATTGTACGGTCTAAGTTTTTATTGTACGGTCTAAGTTTTTATTGTACGGTCTAAGTTTTTATTGTACGGTCTAAGTTTTTATTGTACGGTCTAAGTTTTTATTGTACGGTCTAAGTTTTTATTGTACGGTCTAAGTTTCTATTGTACGGTCTAAGTTTTTATTGTACGGTCTAAGTTTTTATTGTACGGTCTAAGTTTTTATTGTACGGTCTAAGTTTTTATTGTACGGTCTAAGTTTTTATTGTACGGTCTAAGTTTTTATTGTACGGTCTAAGTTTTTATTGTACGGTCTAAGTTTTTATTGTACGGTCTAAGTTTTTATTGTACGGTCTAAGTTTTTATTGTACGGTCTAAGTTTTTATTGTACGGTCTAAGTTTTTATTGTACGGTCTAAGTTTTTATTGTACGGTCTAAGTTTTTATTGTACGGTCTAAGTTTTTATTGTACGGTCTAAGTTTTTATTGTACGGTCTAAGTTTTTATTGTACGGTCTAAGTTTTTATTGTACGGTCTAAGTTTTTATTGTACGGTCTAAGTTTTTATTGTACGGTCTAAGTTTTTATTGTACGGTCTAAGTTTTTATTGTACGGTCTAAGTTTTTATTGTACGGTCTAAGTTTTTATTGTACGGTCTAAGTTTTTATTGTACGGTCTAAGTTTTTATTGTACGGTCTAAGTTTTTATTGTACGGTCTAAGTTTTCAGGGAGCGACCATGATTTTTGTGCACATAATAAAAATATTTTTTACATGTACGAATGCTTAAGTCCTATCTGTCTATATTCTTACCAAGTTAGCCCCCTGTCCAGTACCTCAGCATGAAACTAACTGGATTTCCCACAGAAATTCACTTGCACGTTGGAGCTCGAAGAAAGGCAGCTGTTCACCATCGCCTGGCTGGTTCACATCCTCCAAAGCATCGACGACCAGCCGCCGGTCCAGTCTTTGGAGGACGTGAAATCAGCACTAATGTACTCCATGCCAAATTTTATTCCCCCTCCGCCAAACATGGAAGTTTCGAAGTTGAAGCAGCACCGCGCACGCTATGTAGGCTCTGTGCAGAAATTCGTGTTTGCATTACGGGTGACGAGGTGTATCATAAATACCCTAAGTCACCCTAGGTACTTGCAAGAATCGCAGGTCGAGTTGAACACCCACCTGCGAGACGTCTTCACCTGCGTCGGTGTTCATCTGAGGAGCCCTGTATTCAACAACATAGTTAGGGCAACTCAATTGAATATGCTGGAAATCGATGCCATATCGTTTCTCTCGAGCTTGGTGTTCTGCAAGATAATGCAACGGGTCCACAGTTCTGGGACCCTCAGTGTTGCACACCCGCCTGTACTAAACGTCCCTAAGAAATGCAGCATTTGTAACAGCTCCATCACGGCTAAATCCGGCTATTCCGTACTTCTGAACTGCCCCCACTCTTTCTGCGTTCCGTGCACGGAGGAACTTGCGACCGATTCGTGAGTATCGGAATGATGTAAAATATGTAAGACTTAGATTTGATCTCTACTTGTTGCAATGTTTCCGTCTGTTCTTCTAATTTTGACCGTCAGGGAGATGCAGCTGTTGTATTCATTGGAATTAGCGCTCTCATGAGGGAAAATGTGAAGACCCGAGCTGATGGTTAGGGGGACTTTCTTTTTGTTCAAATAGATTGTTTTTGTTTTGTTAAGGAGCCCAGTTTTTTAATTCACTACTTTCCTGTTTTTCAGCAGCTACTACTTTCTTCTTCAACTTTGATCTTGTCGCATTAAGTTTCATTCTGACCTACTGCATCTGTTCGCAGGAGATCCCTTAGGGAACAAGCACTGTGCATAGATTTCGACCAATCTTAATTCCGTACTTAGCACTGGACTGCGGCTGGTATAAAACTAAAGTTTAACGTTCAACTCAAATTTAAAACCAATTGCAGTAAGCAATGTTGTAAATGGCAAACATTAACTGGATCGTGCTTTCATTTAGTTTTGGTTAAGTATTCATGAAAGTTAAGTTTGTGACTACTGGTCGGTCCAGCAGCATTATGGAAATTCCCTCCGTGGCCACCGGTGGCGCAAGTCGCTGTCAAAGAGTTCATGATGCTTTTATCTTTACTCTCCATGGAACACCTTTGTTGTGGTTACGGAGGCCTAAAATAACTTAGCATTGAACATATTTCATTTGTCCGATCCATGCATCTACTGAAAAGGGCATGTAGAGGATTACAGAAATATCAGCGCATGCTTGCATTAAGTGAGCTAGATAAGAGCACAGCTAACATCAGCACCAATCGAATACAATCTAATGCGTTTTAAAAATCAGAATAAAATTTTATTTAGCTAACGTTAACGACAAGCAGCAAATGGCTCTACTATCTTTGTTCTTTTTTGCTTTAAAACGGGAAAATATCGCTAAGTCTGCCGAAAATTAATGTCAGCAGAAACTCGTCAACATCCTCGTAAGGTTCAAGCTGATCTTCATAAAAAAGTTTGATATAACAAATTACGGACTTCCTTCACGATTCTCAGCTAACTCTTTTCGTTGAGGTCCAATTTTCCAATACAGGGCGTCCTCAAAAAATGTACTCTTTCTTTGACTGGGCGATTTTTCATTTTAGGTGCAGTTAAATTTTCTCTTATTTATTTCTCAAACATGATGTTCTCTTCGTTGATTTAACTCATTATACTTGTTTCTATGTCAACGAGCCCCAATATCTGAGCAAAATACACGAGAAGTCGCTGGTCAAAGAGTGAATGTATTTTTTGGGACACCCTGTATCATAAAAAGGACAAATATTAAATGTGAACCAGAATGAGTGCATTTTGGGACACCATAAAAATACAAATATTATTTGCGACCCAATGTATGTATTAGCTCACTGATGAATCACAAGCATCTTTCCCTCCTCTTTGGTGAATTATCTTTTTTAGGATGACGGATCTGTGCAGCCAGAAGCCTTGCCAGAGCTGATTGGATTGCCCCTGTGTTCGGACGTTGTTCTGTAATTAAGGATATTTCTACCTTGTATAAAAATGGGACATTTTTGGTTGGGTGGGATCCACCTTGGCATCATGCAATGACTGCGGATTGTTTGGCTGGGAATGGAAATGGGAACATGACGAAAAACGACCATCATAAATCAAATCATATTAGGTCTAAGACACTAGGTGACAAAGCCACAACCAAAGAATGTTGGCTTTTCAGAATGGGTTTCTGGAGTAGATTTCCCTTCGCAATCCAATGGTATTCTGACATGAAATATGAAAAGTCTAGACGCAATCATATTCTGATACAAAATATGAAAATTCTAGAAGCAATCATATTCTGATACAAAATATGAAAAGTCTGGACACAATCATATTCTGATACAAAATATGCAAATTCTAGATGCAATCATGTTCCGGCTCAAAATATGGAAAGTCTCGACACAACCGTATTCTGACACAGAACCTAGTCTAGAACTGTGTAATGACTCACATGACAGCGAAAAATAGCCAAACATTCGGATTTCTTGATGCTGAAATTTGCTTTGCTTGCTTGAACAATTTGATCACTTCTGCTGCTTTCTTTGAACATCAAAATTCCAACTTGTTTCACCGTGCAGACAAAGACGGAAGCGATTAGATGGATATGTAATTGAATTTTAATTAGGCATTTGTGCACAATGATTTAGTATTGATAGATATGCGAGACTAAATAGATAAGATGAACATAAATGAGACACTGATTAGATAATCGCACATCAAAACTGATTGGGAAAATAAATAAGGTAATAATCGGAATAACATTAAAGGAGACACTGAATGTAATGCCTTTTTTCAGGCCAGAAGTGAATTTCTTTTTAAAATAAACTATGCTTAGTTTGTACCGCAGAATTACGGTAGGATATTGTGCAGCTGGTGTACATTATTCTAGACCTCCTCAGGGGGATACAATTATCGTATCTATGGGAATTAGCGCTCCCAGAGGGACAATGTGAGGGCCCTAGCTGAGAGTTGGGAAGCCCTTTTTGTTGAAACCAAATGCTTTTGTTACAATAAGAACTATCTTTTTTCGGTTCACTGCTGTCCTGTTTTTTCATCACATACTACTTTCTTCTTCAGCTTTGATCTTGTTTCATGAACTTCTTTTTTATCTTACTGTTTCTATGCCCTTTCTGCATAGATTCCACGTTCCCTTAACTCCATACTAAATGGTGCCTTCTTCCTTCCTCTTTTTTGATCGCCATTGCTGCGGATAGGGAGGCTTAAACTAACAAATAATCTAATCAGGATTCTAGACCGCAACTCCATAGTTGTCTTCTTCTGACGAGTGGCTGTTCGTTAAAATTACTTCATTGATTGACAACCTGCAGTGTGAACATAAGACAGGCAGGATGTTTAGTTGGTGGGTTAGTGTGCTTACACAGTTGGTGGGTTTGAGTGTGTTTACACAGTTGGTGGGCTTGAGTGTGTTTACACAGTTGGTGGGTTAGTGTGCTTACACAGTTGGTGGGTTTGAGTGTGTTTACACAGTTGGTGGGCTTGAGTGTGTTTACACAGTTGGTGGGTTTGAGTGTGTTTACTACCCAGTTGGTGGGTTTGAGTGTGTTTACTACCCAGTTGGTGGGTTTGAGTGTGTTTACTACCCAGTAGGTGGGTTTGAGTGTGTTTACTGCACAGTTGGTGGGTTTGAGTGTGTTTACTACCCAGTTGGTGGGTTTGAGTGTGTTTACTACCCAGTTGGTGGGTTTGAGTGTGTTTACTACCCAGTTGGTGGGTTTGAGTGTGTTTACTACCCAGTTGGTGGGTTTGAGTGTGTTTACTGCACAGTTGGTGGGTTTGAGTGTGTTTACTGCACAGTTGGTAGGTTTGAGTGTGTTTACTGCACAGTTGGTGGGTTTGAGTGTGTTTACTGCACAGTTGGTGGGTTTGAGTGTGTTTACTGCACAGTTGGTGGGTTTGAGTGTGTTTACTACCCAGTTGGTGGGTTTGAGTGTGTTTACTACCCAGTAGGTGGGTTTGAGTGTGTTTACTGCACAGTTGGTGGGTTTGAGTGTGTTTACTGCACAGTTGGTAGGTTTGAGTGTGTTTACTGCACAGTTGGTGGGTTTGAGTGTGTTTACTGCACAGTTGGTGGGTTTGAGTGTTTATTGCACAGTTGGTGGGTTTGAGTGTGTTTATTGCACAGTTGGTGGGTTTGAGTGTGTTTACTGCACAGTTGGTGGGTTTGAGTGTGTTTACTACACAGTTGGTGGGTTTGAGTGTGTTTACTACACAGTTGGTGGGTTTGAGTGTGTTTACTACACAGTTGGTGGGTTTGAGTGTGTTTACTACACTGTTTGTGGGTTTGAGTGTGTTTACTACACAGTTGGTGGGTTTGAGTGTGTTTACTACACAGTTGGTGGGTATGAGTGTGTTTACTACACAGTTGGTGGGTATGAGTGTGTTTACTACACAGTTGGTGGGTTTGAGTGTGTTTACTGCACAGTTGGTGGGTTTTAGCGTGTTTACTACACAGTTGGTGGGTTTTAGCGTGTTTACTACACAGTTGGTGGGTTTTAGCGTGTTTACTACACAGTTGGTGGGTTTTAGCGTGTTTACTACACAGTTGGTGGGTTTTAGCGTGTTTACTACACAGTTGGTGGGTTTGAGTGTGTTTACTACACAGTTGGTGGGTTTGAGTGTGTTTACTACACTGTTTGTGGGTTTGAGTGTGTTTACTACACAGTTGGTGGGTTTGAGTGTGTTTACTACACAGTTGGTGGGTATGAGTGTGTTTACTACACAGTTGGTGGGTATGAGTGTGTTTACTACACAGTTGGTGGGTTTTAGAGTGTTTACTACACAGTTGGTGGGTTTTAGCGTGTTTACTACACAGTTGGTGGGTTTTAGCGTGTTTACTACACAGTTGGTGGGTTTTAGCGTGTTTACTACACAGTTGGTGGGTTTTAGCGTGTTTACTACACAGTTGGTGGGTTTTAGCGTGTTTACTACACAGTTGGTGGGTTTTAGCGTGTTTACTACACAGTTGGTGGGTTTTAGCGTGTTTACTACACAGTTGGTGGGTTTTAGCGTGTTCACTACACAGTTGGTGGGTTTTAGCGTGTTTACTACACATTTGGTGGGTTTTAGCGTGTTTACTACACAGTTGGTGGGTTTTAGCGTTACTACACAGTTGGTGGGTTTTAGCGTGTTTGCTTAGGTACGTCTAACCAATACCATGGGGATTGGCCTCCCCGAGGGAAAATATTCAATCACTTCGGCTACCAATAGGAAGGACTTTAGGGACTTCTATTACTCGTGCTCATTGTTTTTTTTTACAGTTAGCAAGCTCCCCACACAATCTCTTCTATGTTTTTCCTAACTGTCCTTTCCTGACTCGATGTTTATATTCGTAGGTATTTTGTGCGTGAAAATACCTTGTGCATAGGTTCCTTAATTCCTGAAGTCCAAACTCTTTCCTCGCTTGACGTCATCTTTACTGTGAACAAGGCAGTCTTACACTACAGCCACCGCAAAAAGATTCGGACCTACCCGCAGCAGTAACCCTTGGATTTTCCCTTCTCTTTTTAGGATGTTATTATGCGGCTTATAGACGATCAAGTAAATTGTCAATATCATTGACTCAATGTATTGATGAGATTTTTTTGCCCAAGTCAATAAATTGACTGTCGTCAATCAAGCCCACAGACGATCAATTAAATTGTCAATTTCTTTATTGTCAATTATATTTATCTTTATTGTCAATTATATTGACAATAAATTGACAATGATGAATATTGGCTATTTAATTAATCGTCTTTGGGCTCGATTGACGACCGTCAAATAATTGACTTTGAGTGCAACAAAAAATCTCATCAATATACAAGTCAATGATATTGACACTTAAATTGATTGTCTATGGGCCGCTTTAGAAGTTTTTCGAGTGTGTCCAGGGATGGGTTTGTGCTCAGGACAAACGTCGAGTGGGAGGCCGCGAGTTGCGGCCAGCAACGCCATCACCGTAGACTTGGCTCGGCCAGAACGCTTCACGATCTCTTTAACTGGCACATTTTCTTGTCTCCAGGCTATAATCCTAACTTTATTCTCTCGGGATTAATATTTTAAACCATGTTTAAAGCATTGGAGGCAAACCATAGGCCAGAAAAGCTGTAACTCCAAAATCCTGGGCACAGTGGTCAGGAGCAAACCTATACCAAATCTTCTTCAGCCTCTCAACCAACACTGAGGGGCCAGGCAGCTCGCCATGTAGTGCACGTACTCGCTGAGAGAGACACTAGATGCCCACAACACCCGACTGTACGGCCTACTCATTACAAATAACAAACGTACCTCGGTTCCACACCATTTTGCCGGGTGGGTCCAAATTTTTTTTTGCGGTGACTAATATAATAACAGCAACAATAATAAAAAAGATAACCATGACTATAAATTTACTTCTTCAGAAATGGGAAGTACAGATTTCGTGCAGACCAGTTTTCAAGCGGCTAAAAGAATGCATTAATTAAATCGTTTCAACTATTGATTGAAACACTTTTTTCATATGAATCAATTCTACTCATTTCAGAATACATTTTTTCTATTTGTTTTTTGTTTGCTCTCTGTTTGCTCTCTGTTTGCTCTCTGTTTGCTCTCTGTTTGCTCTCTGTTTGCTCTCTGTTTGCTCTCTGTTTGCTCTCTGTTTGCTCTCTGTTTGCTCTCTGTTTGCTCTCTGTTTGCTCTCTGTTTGCTCTCTGTTTGCTCTCTGTTTGCTCTCTGTTTGCTCTCTGTTTGCTCTCTGTTTGCTCTCTGTTTGCTCTCTGTTTGCTCTCTGTTTGCTCTCTGTTTGCTCTCTGTTTGCTCTCTGTTTGCTCTCTGTTTGCTCTCTGTTTGCTCTCTGTTTGCTCTCTGTTTGCTCTCTGTTTGCTCTCTGTTTGCTCTCTGTTTGCTCTCTGTTTGCTCTCTGTTTGCTCTCTGTTTGCTCTCTGTTTGCTCTCTGTTTGCTCTCTGTTTGCTCTCTGTTTGCTCTCTGTTTGCTCTCTGTTTGCTCTCTGTTTGCTCTCTGTTTGCTCTCTGTTTGCTCTCTGTTTGCTCTCTGTTTGCTCTCTGTTTGCTCTCTGTTTGCTCTCTGTTTGCTCTCTGTTTGCTCTCTGTTTGCTCTCTGTTTACTCTCTGTTTGCTCTCTGTTTGCTCTCTGTTTGCTCTCTGTTTGCTCTCTGTTTGCTCTCTGTTTGCTCTCTGTTTGCTCTCTGTTTGCTCTCTGTTTGCTCTCTGTTTGCTCTCTGTTTGCTCTCTGTTTGCTCTCTGTTTGCTCTCTGTTTGCTCTCTGTTTGCTCTCTGTTTGCTCTCTGTTTGCTCTCTGTTTGCTCTCTGTTTGCTCTCTGTTTGCTCTCTGTTTGCTCTCTGTTTGCTCTCTGTTTGCTCTCTGTTTGCTCTCTGTTTGCTCTCTGTTTGCTCTCTGTTTGCTCTCTGTTTGCTCTCTGTTTGCTCTCTGTTTGCTCTCTGTTTGCTCTCTGTTTGCTCTCTGTTTGCTCAACTTGCTTTTCCATGCTACCTTCCAGGCACAACTGCCCCGAGTGCGGCAAGCTTGTTAACTTCTGGCTGCCGAATGACAAATGGCAGAAATGTTGGCAGTGGGCAAGGGATCATGTCGCGAAAAAGCTGAATTCCGTTTCACCAGCAGATTCTGTAGCTCAGGAGTCGACCGAAGCAGCATTTCTTTTCGGAGAATATGAATTTTCTGGAAAAGTAGTGCACCTTGCCGGAGGAGAGACGGCGATGGCCGTTGAAAAGGCGGCGATGGCCGTTGAAGAGACGGCGATGGCCGTTGAAGAGACGGCGATGGTCGTTCAAGAGACGGCGATGGTCGTTGAAGAGACGGCGATGGTCGTTGAAGAGTTGGCGATGCCCCGAGAAGAGGCGGCGGTGCCCCGAGAAGAGGCGGCGGTGTCCCGAGAAGAGGCGGTGATGCCCGGAGATGAGGCGGCGATGCCCGAAGATGAGGCGGCGATGCCCGAAGATGAGGCAGCGATGCCCGAAGATGAGGTGGCGATGCCCGAAGATGAGGCGGCGATGCCTCTAGAAGAGGCGGCGATGCCCCTAGAAGAGGCGGCGATGCCCCTAGAAGAGGCGGCGATGCCCCTAGAAGAGGTGGCGATGCCCCTAGAAGAGGTGGCGATGCCCCTAGAAGAGGCGGCGATGCCCCTAGAAGAGGCGGCGATGCCCCTAGAAGAGGCGGCGATGCCCCTAGAAGAGGCGGCGATGCTCCTAGAAGAGGCGGCGATGCCCCTAGAAGAGGCGGCGATGCCCCTAGAAGAGGCGGCGATGCCCCTAGAAGAGGCGGCGATGCCCCTAGAAGAGGTGGCGATGCCCCTAGAAGAGGCGGCGATGCCCCTAGAAGAGGCGGCGATGCCCCTAGAAGAGGCGGCGATGCCTCTAGAAGAGGCGGCGATGCCCCTAGAAGAGGCGGCGATGCCCCTAGAAGAGGCGGCGATGCCCCTCGAAGAGGCGGCGATGCCCCTAGAAGAGGCGGCGATGCCCCTAGAAGAGGCAACGATGCCCCTAGAAGAGGCGGCGATGCCCCTAGACGAGGTGGCGATGCCCCTAGAAGAGGCGGCGATGCCCCGAGAAGAGGCGGCGATGCCCCGAGAAGAGGCGGCGATGCCCCGAGAAGAGGCGGCGATGCCCCGAGAAGAGGCGGCGATGCCCCGAGAAGAGGCGGCGATGCCCCGAGAAGAGGTGGCGATGCCCCGAGAAGAGGCGGCGATGCCCCGAGAAGAGGCGGCGATGCCCCGAGAAGAGGCGGCGATGCCCCGAGAAGAGGGGGCGATGCCCCGAGAAGAGGCGGCGATGCCCCGAGAAGAGGCGGCGATGCCCCGAGAAGAGGCGGCGATGCCCCGAGAAGAGGCGGCGATGCCCCGAGAAGAGGCGGCGATGCCCCGAGAAGAGGCGGCGATGCCCCGAGAAGAGGCGGCGATGCCCCGAGAAGAGGGGGCGATGGCCCGAGAAGAGGGGGCGACGGCCCGAGAAGAGGGGGCGACGGCCCGAGAAGAGGGGGCGACGGCCCGAGAAGAGGGGGCGACGGCCCGAGAAGAGGGGGCGACGACCCGAGAAGAGGGGGCGACGACCCGAGAAGAGGGGGCGACGGCCCGAGAAGAGGGGGCGACGGCCCGAGAAGAGGGGGCGACGGCCCGAGAAGAGGGGGCGACGGCCCGAGAAGAGGGGGCGACGGCCCGAGAACAGGTGGCGATGCCCCGAGAAGAGGCGGCTATCCCCCGAGAAGAGGCGGCGATGATCACAGCCAAATCACTTCTCCCAAATTCAACAGTTGGTGCGAATGCAATGAGGGCGATTGTCTTCCTTCGGAGTGCCGGATTTTTGATGCCGGATTTTTGATGCCGGAATTTTGATGCCGGAATTTTGATGCCGGAATTTTGATGCCGGAATTTTGATGCCGGAATTTTGATGCCGGAATTTTGATGCCGGAATTTTGATGCCGGAATTTTGATGCCGGATTTTTGATGCCGGATTTTTGATGCCGGATTTTTGATGCCGGATTTTTGATGCCGGATTTTTGATGCCGGATTTTTGATGGACCATGAAAGCCATTTTGTTGACTTGGTCAGATTTTTTAAATAATTTACCTCGTTGCAGAAGGTGCGTACGTTTATCGTCAGTTTGACTCGACTTCGAGCTGTCTTCTTGAGGTCCATTTATTTATTATTTTTTTACAGGGAAGTCGAGTTCCAAACATCCAGCATCTATGCAGGGGTGCCAATTTTAGAATTATCTGACGAGTCGTAAAATTTTGCTAGAAAAAACTGAAACTTGAGTTGGCATAAAGTTAGCACGTATCGCAGCCAAACCTTCAGGGCTTTCACTGCGGGCTGTACGTACCACTACAACAAAGTTAACTTTTCGAAAGTCTGTCCCCTGGTCTTCAGAGGCGTTGGTTGTGCAGATATGGTCTGCAATAACACTAAAATACACTAATACAAGGCCTATAACAAGGATATCTTGTATATACGATCTTGAAACTTCATATATTTAAGAACATATTAAGGTGCAGAATAATACAAGGTGCGACAGGTAATCCTGCATTTTTGAGGAGGCTTTGGGAGCCTAAAATGCAGGATTGACTGTCGCCCCCTGTAGTTGGAAGTAAATAAGTACCGTACGAGTATTTCCCGGCACGGTTTATCATTTCTATCGAGATTTATAGCGACTGAACCACTTCGTGTACTTTAAACGAAATTCCTTTTATGAGTTCTACGAGTTTGCAGATCATATGCGTGAATGTAAGGGCAGTTTTTATACCATTTGTGTAAAACATGTGCCGATTTCTACGAATAGTGGACGTGGGGGCAGTTTTTATTCCATTCGTGTAAAAAATGTGCCGATTTCTATGAATAGTGAGAGTAAGGGCAGCTTTTATTCCATTCATGTAAGACATGAACCGATTTCTATGAATAGTGCGAGTAATGACAGCCTTTATTCCATTCGTGTAAGACATGAACCGATTTCTATGAATATTGAGAGTAAGGACAGCTTTTATTCCATTCATGTAAGAAATGAACCGATTTCTATGAATAGTGAGAGTAAGGACAGCTTTTATTCCATTCGTGTAAGACATGAACCGATTTCTATGAATATTGAGAGTAAGGACAGCTTTTATTCCATTCATGTTAGACATGAACCGATTTCTATAAATATTGAGAGTAAGGACAGCTTTTATTCCATTCATGTAAGACATGAACCGATTTCTATGAATAGTGAGAGTAAGGACAGCTTTTATTCCATTCATGTAAGACATGAACCGATTTCTATGAATAGTGAGAGTAAGGACAGCTTTTATTCCATTCATGTAAGAAATGAACCGATTTCTATGAATAGTGAGAGTAAGGACAGCTTTTATTCCATTCATGTAAGACATGAACCGATTTCTATGAATAGTGAGAGTAAGGACAGCTTTTATTCCATTCATGTAAGACATGAACCGATTTCTATGAATATTGAGAGTAAGGACAGCTTTTATTCCATTCATGTAAGACATGAACCGATTTCTATGAATATTGAGAGTAAGGACAGCTTTTATTCCATTCATGTAAGACATGAACCGATTTCTATGAATAGTGAGAGTAAGGACAGCTTTTATTCCATTCATGTAAGACATGAACCGATTTCTATGAATAGTGAGAGTAAGGACAGCTTTTATTCCATTCATGTAAGACATGAACCGATTTCTATGAATATTGAGAGTAAGGACAGCTTTTATTCCATTCATGTAAGACATGAACCGATTTCTATAAATATTGAGAGTAAGGACAGCTTTTATTCCATTCATGTAAGACATGAACCGATTTCTATGAATAGTGAGAGTAAGGACAGCTTTTATTCCATTCGTGTGAGATATGAACCGATTTCTATGAATAGTGAGAGTAAGGACAGCTTTTATTTCATTCGTGTGAGGCAATCGCCAATTCATATAAATAAAATCATATACGTGCGTGGCATTTTAATTATGGGACAGGATGTTAATTTTTACTAAATTGTTTGACTTCTGACTTACAGTAATTTTTCAACTTTTTAATCCGTGCACTTGTGAGACATCCTGAAAACTGCATTTATGCTTGGTGCATATTATTTGATCAATTCACATCAGATATTTATTTTCATTTTTGTTGTTTTAGCTTGATGTACTCTAGCTTCTAGAAAACTATCAACTGAACGGAGCCCTTCTTTTTTCTCTCATTGGAACACCTTTGTTTTGGGAGACTAAAACCAATTCAAAGCGATGCTGACCATTAAATTTTCTACATGCTTTGTTTTTGTTCGTCTCGATGATACCCGTTTCTATTGAAGTGTTTGGTGACCTGAAACTAAATTTTATTTCATTTTAAAAACACAACAATAAAATGCATCACTTGAGTTGCTTATTCAGCATCTTAACCGAAGGTTGGTATCCTATTTTTTAGCACGTTTACTTTTCACTTTTTTTTCTGTGTTTTTTTTTTGGGGTGAAACTCGGGGGTGAAACTCACTCGGTGGTGAAACTTAGTTTGTACCTTGGCGTGTACTTTTTAATTTCCTGTGTTTATTTTGGCGATCCTCATAGTGTGTTGTACGTGTTGCGTATGTCCTATATACATTTATTCTTTTAGTGACAATCTGAAATGTGTTAATATCTTAAGGAGCCTATAGACGATCAATTAAATTGTCAATATCATGGACGCAATGTATTGATGAGATTTTTTGCTCCATAAAGTCAATTAATTGACGGCCGTCAATCAAGCCCACAGACGATTAATTAAATTGTCAGTTTTTATCATTGTCAATTATATTGACAATAAAATTGATGGTCTATGGGCCGCTTAATACAACTGGTAGCAAGTAATTTGAGTCGTTGTTGTATTACAGATTTGATATTTTGTTACGTACGGTCATTAGCCTTTGGACCCATTTCGGAAAATATGTAGCATTGTTGGGCGTGATTCCCCTTTTCTCTTGTATGAACTCCGGGGATTTTTTTTGGTTTATAGATCAACTCTGATAATAGAGATTGGCTTCATTAAGTGAAAAACCAGATTCAACTGAATTTTGCGCGTTTGAAGAATGACTCGCTAGATATTTTAAGGCCAAAACTATTCGAAATATCGAAGCAATTGATCTGATTATAAATTCTGCCGTTCAAATTTTGAATACTTGAATTTTCAGCTTTTCATTGAATTCATCATTTTCTCAAAATTGGTCAATTGAGTAACTCCGACCAGCATGTTAGGTAACTTGTGCTCTGAAGCTATTGCTCCATGGGGGAATGTGTAAAGTTCCAAGCCGAAGGTTTGGTAGGCCTGCTTTTTGTTGAAATGGAATTTTTGTTATTTTGTTATGGAACATTTTTTTCGGTTCACAGCTGTCCTGTTTTTCTGAACAAACTACTTTCTTCTTCAACTTTTATCTTTCAAGAACTTCTTTCTCAACTTACTGTTTCTAGGAAACTGTGCATAGATTCCGCGTTCCTGTAACTCCATACTAAATGGTGCCTTCCTCTTTCCTCGCTACGGAACCCTTATTTTAGCGGTAATGTAAGCTTAAACTGACATCTAATCTAACTCATGTAAGCAGAAAAACATTGATCGTTCGACGTTCTTAATTCACTTCATATGTTAAATAAACTTCCGGTTATAGCTTTATGGATATTAATTTGTGCATCATTTTCATTTCGCTTAACCAGAATTATTCGAGTTAATGAAATTATAATAGAAAAGCGTTGAGGCGTGGGTTGTAGCTTACACAAGTGACTGCATCTGCTAGTGTTTTTTCGCCGCCCACATCAGGAAATTACACCGAGCGAATTCACCAGCGAACGTTCTTTCGCCGCCCACATCAGGAAATTGCACAGCGAATTCACCAGCGAACGTTTTTTCGCCGCCCACATCAGGAAATTACACCGAGCGAATTCACCAGCGAACGTTCTTTCGCCGCCCACATCAGGAAATTGCACAGCGAATTCACCAGCGAACGTTCTTTCGCCGCCCACATCAGGAAATTACACCGAGCGAATTCACCAGCGAACATTCTTTCGCCGCCCACATCAGGAAATTACACCGAGCGAATTCACCAGCGAACGTTCTTTCGCCGCCCACATCAGGAAATTACACAAAGCGAATTCACCAGCGAACGTTCTTTCGCCGCCCACATCAGGAAATTGCACAGAGCGAATTCACCAGCGAACGTTTTTTCGCCGCCCACATCAGGAAATTGACCACTCGGATGCAAATCATCTGAGCTAAATTCATCTCTCCTCAATCAAAGTCTCGCTGCCTCGGGTGCACCAGCTCTTTTTGATTACTTAATGCGCTGCTATTCATGATCATAGTGACGGTAGCACATGTTCTCCAGTGTGCTCAGATGCTGGTGCCTGGTATGCGGGGCGCGAGCCTCAGCAGTAAAGCCTGATTTTCCCAGTAATGTTTTCAACAAAAGAGTGAACTTCCACTGTTGAATATGTCTGAGGACCTATTTACAATATTCCTTGTTGTGAGCTCTTATTTACCGGTCCACCTGCCCACAATTTTCCCTGATAATTCTTAAGGAGGCGTGGGAGTAAAAAGGTTAATAACCACTGAACTATTGCATAGCTCTAGACCAGTAGCTCTTAAACTTTTTACTCCCACGCCCCCCTTAAGAATTGTCAGGAGAAATTGTGTGCAGATGGACCGGTAAATAAGAGCTCACAACAAAGAATATTGTAAACAGGTCCTCAAACATATTCAACACTGAAAGTGTACTCTTTTGGCCGAAAAAATTACTGGGAAAATCAGGCAAAACTGAGAAGGCTTGCACCCCCCATGAAGAACCACTGATCTAGAGCAGCCATTCTCAACCTTTCCTCAATCATTGACCCCCTCGGCTTTATGTATTTCTCCATTTACCCCCTACTCTCATACAAAGCCCACACACTTTCTTTGCGTTCTCTCTCTCATCTTATTAGATTAAATTTAATTGAATTGTTATTATTTTAATTATCAGGTGCTTCAGTTATTTACCCCCGATTATATAATTTTTTGCCCTCTAGGAGTACATTTGCCCCTGGTAGAGAACCTCTGATGTAGAGTCCGAATCCCTTGCTAACTCTTTGACTACGGCTGGCAAAACTGAAGTTTAATATCCAACCAAACTATAAGATCAATTGTAGTGAGCCATGTTGAAAATATCAAACATTATAACTTGATCGTGCCGTTCTTTAATTTTTATACAGTATTTATTAAAATTGAGCCTGTGACTACTGGTCAATCAGTAGTATTTTGGTTGAAACCTCCCTCAGTGACCACCAGTGGCTCATGTCGCAGTCAAAAGCGTTAAATTTCAAAAATATACTTAAAGTACAAGGATTATTATGGGATACGCGTTGTTCACTGTGCACTGTAAAACTTGTATACTTTTGAAATGTTTAATTAATTTCAAGCCTTTTTAAATTACGATGAGTTTTGTAGAACTGGTGCTGTTAACTAGTGACTGTAGTAATCAATTTAAATTTGAAAATCTTTTAACCTAAAATGGTTTTAAGCGAAATTGGTGCTCCTTATAATGCATTTCAGACCATTAAAAATTAAAAAAAAAAGATTCAACAATAATGCATATTTTCTCGTTAAAGTTTTAACGCTCTCGGAAGGAAAGTGTGAGGTTCCGAGTAAAGTAGGGCTTCTTTTTGCTGAAATAAAATGTGTTTTTTGCTTTAAGGAACATATTTTTTCAGTTCTCTGCTGTCCTTTTTTCAGCACCTCGGACTTTCTTCTACAACTTTTATCTTGTTTTCAAACCTTCCATCTGAACTTGCTGTTTCTATGCGAACAGGATCCAGTGTGGAAACACACCTTGTACGTAGATTCCGCATCCGCTTAACTCCATATTAAATAGTGCCTTCATCTTTTTTCGTTTAAATTTCTTGGTTGTGGTAAAGGAAGCTGGAACTAAGTTATACTCAATCTCGTCTAAGTTTGAGAATTTATACCAAGTTGGAGAATTTATACCAAGTTGGAGAATTTATACCAAGTTGGAGAATTTATACCAAGTTTGAGAATTTATACCAAGTTTGAAAATTTATGCCAAGTTTGAGAATTTGTGCCAAGTTTGAGAATTTGTGCCAAGTTTGAGAATTTGTGCCAAGTTTGAGAATTTGTGCCAAGTTTGAGAATTTGTGCCAAGTTTGAGAATTTGTGCCAAGTTTGAGAATTTGTGCCAAGTTTGAGAATTTGTGCCAAGTTTGAGAATTTGTGCCAAGTTTGAGAATTTGTGCCAAGTTTGAGAATTTGTGCCAAGTTTGAGAATTTGTGCCAAGTTTGAGAATTTGTGCCAAGTTTGAGAATTTGAGCCAAGTTTGAGAATTTGTGCCAAGTTTGAGAATTTGTGCCAAGTTTGAGAATTTGTGCCAAGTTTGAGAATTTGTGCCAAGTTTGAGAATTTGTGCCAAGTTTGAGAATTTGTGCCAAGTTTGAGAATTTGTGCCAAGTTTGAGAATTTGTGCCAAGTTTGAGAATTTGTGCCAAGTTTGAGAATTTGTGCCAAGTTTGAGAATTTATGCCAAGTTTGAGAATTTATGCCAAGTTTGAGAATTTGTGCCAAGTTTGAGAATTTGTGCCAAGTTTGAGAATTTGTGCCAAGTTTGAGAATTTGTGCCAAGTTTGAGAATTTGTGCCAAGTTTGAGAATTTGTGCCAAGTTTGAGAATTTGTGCCAAGTTTGAGAATTTGTGCCAAGTTTGAGAATTTGTGCCAAGTTTGAGAATTTGTGCCAAGTTTGAGAATTTGTGCCAAGTTTGAGAATTTGTGCCAAGTTTGAGAATTTATGCCAAGTTTGAGAATTTATGCCAAGTTTGAGAATTTATACCAAGAAAATGCCAACATGGCAGCCTTGACAAGTAGCTGGTACTGTCTCCATCGATCGTAAACTAAATAATGGGATTGTCTTTACGGAAATTTTCAAAAATAAAATGTTAAATAACATACAAAAATGAAATAAATGATCACACCGTAAATATTCTACAATGCTATTTTCTACTAAGTTATTCCACTAACTATGATTTTTTTGTTACACTGGAAGTTTAAAAATATGAAATAATTAATCCAGTGTGGTGTTCGGTTGAAAGAACTAACAAGATAAGATGAAGTTTTCAATCACTATTTTACGACTTTCGTAAAAAACTGCTCGTGTGGAAAGTGTAAAATTGTTTTCCATAAACTTATAAACTTTTCCCTAAACTTTTCCATAAAATCAAGACATAGATAACAATTGTGATGAACTAAATAGTTATTTCATCGAGACACAAATCACAATTGTGATGAACATAGTTTATTCATCAAGTCCTAAGTTAAAATTGTGGTGAAAATAATAATATATTTTGCAATTCACAGTCGTGATGAATTTCATACTGAATAATTACTTCTCTCAACATCATACACCAAAAAGAAAACCTTATATCGGTTCAGAACGCGCGAGAGTGTCCTGGATTTCGAAGCAGGCCATTCATTACGGGGACGTAAAAACTGTATTGAGTTTGAACGAAAAATTTAGGAAGAGAATTTTGCTCCGACCAACAACAGCCAGTTCAATAAACCTCGCCTCTGCTCTGTAGCTTTGCCAGCGCAGTTCTGGAGATCGTAAACGGGATCCGGTTGCTTTGGCACAACGGTATTGGGCTTCTTTATGGCCAGGTTTAGGTCCAAGCTTCCTTTTGTTATCCTGAATTAGGTGTTTCTAGCATGGTTCAATCTGCACCGTTGTTTATGGGTGTACTTGCGCTGCGAATGTGATCTATCTTACATTTTAGCTGCGTTTTGTAACTCTGAATTGGGTGTATCAGTATGGTTCAATCTGCACCGTTGTTTACGGGTGTATACTTGCGCTGCGAATGTGATCTATCTCACATTTTAGTTGCAGTTTGTCCCTCTGAATTGGGTGTATCAGTATGGTTCAATCTGCACCGTTATTTATTAGTGTACTTGCGCTGCAAATGCGATCTATTTCACCTTTGATTTGTATTTTGATGTTGGGTCACTTGTTTTGCTCAATGCAAAAGCTGGATAGTTAGATAAAAATAATTTTCATAGATAGATGAAAAGGATGGTTTTCATAAATAAGTAAGGCAGTTTTTATAGATTGTTAGGTAAACATAGTTTTTACATATTGTTAGATGAAGACAGTTTTTTTGGTCAGCTGGAAAATTTCCTCTGAAAGGACTTCTAGTGTTCAGTTTTGGTTCAAAACATTTTCTAACTAAAGCTATATAAGTGATTCTTGCCGGAGTAAAAACGCCACACACCTTTATGGTAGATTATTGAGGAAGTTAATTATTTATCAGTGGAGTACATTTGAGTTCAAAAGAGGTCTCTAAATCTTCAGGATTTATGCCATGCATGCGAGTGTCAACTGAAATTTCAGAGTGCACGCAACTTACCTTGAACGATATACACTCGTCCCATGTTGAGGAATTAATGCTGTACTAGTTACCCAGAAAATAAAGCCTGTATTAACAATTTGAAATAACATCTATAATAAAAAAATGGATATAACATCTATATTAAAAAATTGAAATAACGTCTGCATTAAAAAGTTTGAAATAACATCTGTATTAAAATAATTGAAATAGCATCTATATTGAAATAATTGATATAATATCGATATTAAAAAATTTGGAATAAATTCTATATTAAAATAATAGGTATAACGTCTAAATTAAAAAAAATTGTGGTAGCGTAGATTATTCCATGGGGCCGACGTTTTCAACGTCATAGAACAGAAGCCTTGAATTCGAGAATGTACCGAGGAAAATATGTCTTTTTCCTTCGTTGAAATTGCTTTGACTTGGAGATGTTGGATCTTTCAATAAGATATGATCCGAAATGAAACACGGAAGTAATTCCCAAATATTCTAATCAGAACAATGTGAATGTATTGGTGAGAAAAATTGAATTTGAGAGCATTCAAAGGCAAATGCCTTGAAATGGTGGATCTTTCAGCGAGAGAATGATCCAAAACAAAACGCTTAAGTTATGCTCAGATATCAATGTCAGAACCATGTGTACGTTGTGGCAAGAAAAATCGTTCACCAGATTTGAATTTCATAGAAACCTTTTCGGTATTAGAAAAAAAAGTAAAATTAATGTCGAGAATTCATGGAAAATCATTAATATAAATGTAAATTGCAAAAGAAAATACTTCACCATTCAAAAGTACTATGGTACCCTTTCAGGCAGAGGTGTGAGGAGAGAGTAAGAGAGCGTAAATGGTATAGGATATTTTAGTATTTACGAAATCAAATAATTTTTTATTGTTATATATAAATATCCAGCAAATTTTTGTGGGATGCAAATACCTGAATCATTTACATCTGACTTACACGAAAAATAGTTAATTTTTTCTCAAAATTCGTTTTGCGTTGTGCGAGTGCCTGAGAGGGAGTTGTTGCGACTAAGTTCATATTCGGAGGGTGTTTGCGATGAGTTCCATATCGCTATTCATGAGATAGTCAATTTTGCATTTCAATTTATTTTTCATAAAAAATACAATGATTATCGAACGAAATTATCGGCTGCAGCGCTGCAACGCGTTTCAGATATCGATGAAAGACAAAGTTATATGAAGATTATCGATTATCAAAGTTATAGAAAGGGATTTTCTGTTGAAAGTTTTTTTCCAGCATGACGATTAAATGTTTTACTACATGCCTGCACACTGAAACACCGCCGTTAGTGAACTGTGAGGAAGCTTTCATCGCAGAAACTTCATAGTGAGATTTTGTATTATATTTCTTCAGAGAGGAGCTACTGCAATTTAATGAACTGAAAAAAACTTTCATCATGGTGCCGAGGGTACATCCTAACAAAATTTTTATTATATGTCATCACACAAGAGCTACTGATATTAATTAACAGACCGAAAAATTTAACGCAGTTGCGCAATGTTATATTATCTTAATTCCTGAATTGAACTGTCATTTTACTAGAATTGAAATTGAATACTCATATTTTAATTGAAATTGAAGAGCAATTTTTCAAATAATTGGGCCAGAAAATCGAAGGAGTTTTTCAATCGAATTTGAATAGTATTTTTCAATAATAAGCCAGAAAATCGATGGAGTTATTTGATTGAAATAGATTAGTAATTGTTATTTGAATGAAATAGATTAGTAATTGTAATTTGAATGAAATAGATTAGTAATTGTTATTTGAATGAAATATATTAGTAATTGTTATTTGAATGAAATATATTAGTAATTATTACTTAATTGAAATATATTAGTAATTGTTATTTAATTGGAATAAATTAGTAATTGTTATTCAATTGAAATAGATTAGTAACTGTTATTTAATTGAAATAGATTAGTAACTGTTATTTTATTGAAATAGATTAGTAACTGTTATTTTATTGAAATTGATTAGTAACTGTTATTTAATTGAAATAGATTAGTAGTTTTTCCAATAACAAGGCCGTAGAACCGATGGCGTTATGAACTTCGATATCGAGCGACCGGAATTTCTAGCCACCCCCGCATCGGCCTGCAATCGAGTTAGGGCCTGGAATTAAGCTTGATGACAGCCAAAGCGGCTCTTCAGAGCCTCGGAATCTCGCTGGAAAAAAATCCCTTTGCGCTAAGTAGGAGAAATTAAAGAAATGAATGCAATTTAAAATCAGTTTGCTGGAACTGAATTTAATTTCAAAACAATTTGAATGATATGAACCAAATTACAAAACAATTTGATGGAAATGAATCAAGTTAAGCAACTATTTGATGGGACTACTTTACGTAAAATTTGAGAGCAATTTTGATTAAAATTAATTGAGTTAACAACTCTTTAGTAGAAATACTGTTGATAAAATCCTGGAACAATTAAATAGAAATTGATCAAGTTGAAAAAAAATCATCAGTAAATGGATTGAATTTACCCCTCAGGAGGATACAACTATTGTATCTATGGGAATTTACCCCTCAGGAGGATACAACTATTGTATCTATGGGAATTGGCGCTCCCAGGGGGACAATGTGAGGGCCCGAGCTGAGAGTTAGGTAGGCCTTCTCTTCGTTGAAATAAAGGGTTTTTGTTTTGTTAAGGACCACCATTTTTCGGTTCACTGCTGTCCTGTTTTTCAGCACCTACTACTTTCTTCTTCAACTTTGGTCTTGTTTCATAATCTTCTTCCACAACTTGCTGTTTATATGTCCTTTCTGCGTAGATTCCGAATTCCTTAACTCCATGCTAAATGGTGCCTTCCTGCTTCCTCTCTTTGGATTGCATTTGTTGTTGCGGGCAGGGAGGCTGAATTAACGACTACTCTAATCTGGATTAAATTTAGGAAAATTTAGCCGAAATGGATCGAATTCAAGAGCAATTTAATGAATGTGGACAAAATTTAAAAACAATTTAACACAAATGAATGAAGTTAAATTTTTATTTAAATAAATCGGTTTATTCAACCCATACGACTTTTCAGTGTGATCGGCTTACTCGAGCAATGCAAGAACTCAATGGAAATAAATTTACTCAGGCCCACAACAATCTACTTCAAATAAATTAGCAAACGTCATGAACGTAAAACCATTCATGATTGAACATTAAATAGTTCGTGATCTAGAAAAACACAAAAGGGAATAAACGATCTCTAGAGTTGTGCAATACTTTGAGCAACAAAGGTAAATTTAAAACGAGGCTGCAGCCGAAGAAATCATTTACTGTGAGAGTAAATAAAGTTCAAATGAGTTTAGTTTAATAGTCTGGGAAACAGATGATTTGGGTTTTGACGATAATTTTCTTGCGCCTCTTGGAGACAAGAGGAGAGGAGCCTCGGGCCAGGCCCTCGCAGACAACTGGTCCGTGGGGTGCTCCAGGACTTCGCCGCGCCAAACACAGCGGCTATCGCTGCTCAGAGAAATGACTGAATGTAATGTATGCAAAGTCAGGCTATCTTATAAGAGGTATAGTTATAATCTCGCCAAAGTTAAATTTAAGTCAAAATAAAGTAACGTCGTTAAATGTAAAGATTTAGTGGAATGCTTAATCTGATTATCCTTTAGCCAATAAGAATAAGACAAGGAAAACGGGCAAGACGATGCGTCCAATCTACCAGCTCTCGAAAATCGACTCCAGCAAGCTATCGGTCGACCAACCTCCGCAGAGCCTCGACGCCTTCCCAAGTTGGTGCGCAGAGCAGGTGGAGAGGCCACAGCTCGGCAGCAAACTGTCGCGTCTCGGGGGGGCGCAGCCAGTCCGTCGCGCTCCAAGTCCCCGAAGGAAACCCGTCGACGAAGCGAAGCCTGAAGAGTCGCGCAAGCCACCGAGGATTGGGTAAATAGGCTAGGCAACGTAAGACGCAGCAGCTCAACAGAAAACGTGCGCACAGTGTGAAGGTCAAGTGATCTGTGGGAGCTGAGCGATATATTAGCGAAGTCAGCTCTCGTGCCAAGTAAAGGGTCAAACCTGAGAGCTACTGAGATCGCACGAGAGCTGGCATTATAAAAATAACTTTATTAACTATCAACTTTTAAAAGCATACATTTTTGGATTTTATTATTCATTTTTAAAGCCTTTGCACACAAAACACAGTCATTCTCTATACGTGCCATCGATCAGTTTTCATTAAGTATTTATGAAAATTGAGTTGGGGACTTATGGCTGGTCAGCAGCATTATGGAAATCCCCTCAGCGGCCACTGGCTGTTCACGTAGAAGCCAAAGTGTTATTAATTGTTTAACAATTATTCAAGCAACGAAAGTTTTTCTTTTAACTATTTTATTTTCGAATGTTCATTGCATCACGTATCGTGTAAGCAGTGTCAGTCATGAGTGGGAATTGAGTTCCAGTTGTGGAACCTTACGGAATAGTTAAATTTCTTTACGTGTAAGTTGGTTCAGGAATGCTCCTAGCAAAAAATTTTTGCACTAAAACAGAGCAATTCATTAAAATCCATATTTCTGTCTAATTATAAAATGCAACGTTTCGACATATCAAACGTCATTCTCAGGCTGGAAAAAATACAGAATAATTTTCAGTCTCATTGGAAAAGACGCAAAAACTAACACTGAAGTAATATAGACTAGATATGTAACTCACATATGACGAAAGCGACTAGACAAAATAATTTTTTTCTATCACAGAAATAGTAGTATGACTAGATATATTGTTCAAAAACCTCAATGTTCACACGAGAGACAAAAGCAAAATGGTCGAGCAGCTTCGTCGCACCTAGCCAGCTGAAGTTCTGCGAAACAGTTTGAGAGCGAAAAAATCATTAGTGTTTTCATTAAAAGGGAAGGTTAAAGTTCATGAATGTTTAATGCTTCAATTATTTGAATATGATCTGTTTTAACAACAATGTAAAGAATTTTGGTGTTAGGGAACAGATCTTCATTGGATGGTTTGCAACTATGGCCAACACGGAAATGATTGAAAATGGACCTTGATATTTACGAGCTGTTAATCTTTGCTTCAGGGTCATTCTGGTCATGTCAATGTAACGTTTATCAAGAGACTTACTTTCTCTTCTGTTACATTTAAATTGATAGATCACACTGGCCTTGTTCAGATCGTTGACTCCAGATGTAGACAGATTATTTATTACTTATTGGTCACTGATTTCACGATTTTTATAATGCACGCAAACTTTAATAGAAGTTTCTGGATTTATTGGTTCAACTAAGGTTTTAACAATGTTTTTAAAGACTCGTTCGTCAATTTTGTAATTATTATGCATTTGATTTTCGTAAAAAAATATTGATACGGGTTGCATTCACTGAATTATTGTCACTGCTCATGATTCGGTTCAAAAATTTATCTATAGTTTTATCAATCAAGGTATTAGGAAAGTTGTTATTTACACGTAAACGTTTGATTCGAAGCATTTCAGAATGAAAGTTTTCCCAATTAGTGCAAACTTTATGAGCTCTATTTATCAAGGTGTGGATGACGTCATCTTTATAGATTTACAGAGCTTCACAATCGTAGTTAATAGTTTCACCAGAATGGGAAGGTTTGACATGAACGGATCTATGGAATGTACCGTTAAAAGCTTCAACTAGACCATCCATCCTGCACTCCAAGAGGCCAAGACTTGAAGCTGCATGAGCTTGTACTCAAAGCCTCGCTAAATCCCGACTGAACAACAATTAGACCATCCCATTTCTGGATATTCTGGCTCCTATTTCTGGTCCTGTATATTAAACTCCACTTTCTGGATGTTCTGGTAAAAAGCACTAAGGCAACTGAGCACTTTCTAAAAATAGGAGTTGACCAAAAATCCAAGGGTTGCTGCTGCGGGTAGGATTCTCTACCCAGACCTACTTGGACCTAGGGTCCGGGTAGGTCCGAATCTTTTTTGCGGTGACTGTTTTCAAGATATTGAATCATTAATAAGAAAATATTGAAATGTGCTCCGATGCTATACACACAATATAGCTTTACCACGTTCTAATTATAATTATCAAACAAGGTGCACAGAAAATGTACTTACTCTTTGACTGCACAGTACCTGTGTGTTTTGTTTTGACATCGGTATTTATTGACATAGATACATGAGTCTGATGGATTAAATTAATGAAAAGAATATATTTAAAATTACTAAATGTTATTAGAAAACTTAGTCGGACGTAAAACAAAAATTAAATATACAAGAATAACCGTCAGTTAAGAATGAGAACATTTTTTCGGGCCCCCTGTATATCCAAAGCTGAAAGCAACATACCTCTTTTCCTCACAGAAAAGTGACCCTCACTTTTCCTCACTGAAAAATTACCCCCACTTTTCCTCACTGTAAAATTGTTCTCATTTTCCTCACTGTAAAGTTACCCTCACTTTCCCTCACTGTAAAATTTCCCTCACTTTCCCCCACTGTAAATTTACCCTCACTTTCTCTCAGTCATAATTCGAAGATCGGGGTAACTTTTGGCGTTTCTGTGGGCATTGTCAGGGAGTTATCATATTTTAGCCCTCAGTCATTTTAATTCAACGACTGCAATCAGCATTTTGCTGATGCATTCGATCCGTAAGAAGCCCGTCTGAGAATGTGCTGACCATTTGCCTTGTCCCTCCAGATCCCATCTCATATGTTAAATTATACTTCTTAGCCCCGGTTGCTCTGGCCTTGGCCTTTCTGATCATACTATACGTGATTACATCCTATGTCGACTCTTTCGTATCTCATCTTTTAAATTATAGGCTAGTTCTTAGCCTCCACTGCTCTGGCCTTGGACTTTCTGATCATACTATACGTGATTACATCACATGCCTACTCTATTCGTATCTCATATATCAAATTATTCTTCTTAGCCTCCACTGCTCTGGCTTTGGACTTTCTGATCATACTGTACGTGATTACATCACATGCCTACTCTATTCGTATCTCATATATCAAATTATTCTTCTAAGCCTCCACTGCTCTGGCCTTGGATTTTCTGATCACACTATATGTGTGATTGCCTACTTTGTGCGTGTGCTTCTCTTAGAAAGCAAGCGTTTAGTTTGAAAGGGGCCCAGACACCAAACAATGCAGTGGTTAGGTCTTCACGAACGTGTATTGTCACGTATTCAAACCTAACCTGAGCTGCCTGGTAGCATCTTCCCGTTTAACTATAATTTTCAATCGTTGGGATACATTAACAAAACTTGCCCCGATATTCACTCCATGCAACGGGAGCTTGAAAAATCGTAGAACCTCGTGTGTTCAGTTTTGAATCATTGTAATAGCTCATAAAACCAGTTACGACTTTTCTTTCCTACAAGGGGAATATAAAGAACCGTAGAACCTTGCTGTTTTCAATTTTCCGCTGTTGTAACGTAATAAAACACGCTACGACTTTCCCTTTATGGAAGAGGAGCATTAAAAGCCGTAGAACCAATTTGCGTTCAGTTTTGCGTCGTTGTAATAAATTTATGACACATGCAACTTTCCGTTCAAGGAAGAGGAATACATAACGTCTTTACACCTAGTCAGGTGTTGCTTGAAGAACCCTGGTTTCAAACGCGATAATTAATAAGAAAGTCTGAGACCCCCAAGCACTGGCTAAGTTAATAAATATTGGCTAATAATATGTAAAAGTTGATAAATACTGGCTAATAATATGTAAAAGTTGATAAATATTGGCTAATAGCATGTAAAAGTTAATTATTATTGGCTAATAATACGTGAAAGTTAATAAATATTAGCTAATAATATGTAAAAGTTAATAAATATCAGCTAACAGCATTTGAGAGTTAAAAATTATATTTTTACCGTGGAATTCACGATGAAGTGGAAGAGGCAAAAACAAGCAAGTTCAAAGTAAAACGCACAATTTCCACACATACAGCTGACAACAGATTTGCACGTTGCGTGGTACACGGTGGAGATTTTTTGATTTATAACCCAGCCCAATACAGCATTCGACGTGAGATCACTTAGGCCCACATCTTATTCCAATAGCCGATATTGAAATACACTTTAGTGTCTTGTACATAATGGAGCTTTGTTGTAGGCACCAGGCTTTTTTCGTATCGGATCAATGGATTACGATATCGACTTCGTGCGCAATTGAACTTTGGGTTTTCATTTCGATGTGTTGAAAAAAGTTAAGGCCATGAATATTTCAAGTTTAGGATAAAAAGTAAGACTGGAAAAATCGTAGTCTTGTATATTTTGAATGTAAACACTGTTTTTCACTTCGACGTGTTGAAAGAAGTTAAGGCCATGAATACGTCAAGTTTATGATAAAAGGAAGACTGAAAAAGTCGTAGTGATGTATTTTTTGAATGAAGCGCTGTGTTGAAAGATGTTAATTCCATAAATGTTTTGAGTTTATGATAAATACCAAGACTCATAAACGTAGCAGTGACATGTTTTGTAAGTAGAAACAATTTTCTTTAATTAACTTCATTTATACATCTTATTGTTAAGGATCTTAACAGAAGGAGAATGCATAACCATCTACACTTGAATAACAATGAAAGGTAAGAAAAATAAGTATTATCTCTATTCCGCCAAGTTCTTAACCAAGTTCTTACATTTAAAAAAAAATTAATATTGCTTAAGCACAGTTGCATGTTTTACCGCAACTATGATAATAGATGTTTCGTATTATCGTTAGATAATTATCATGTTGTGTGATAATGATAATGTTTAATAGTGTTATGGTAATAACAATTTTTATATTTTGTTCGGATATTTGGTTTAAACAATACACATACTATTACCATCCGATATGTTATGAAATGACAACGCATTGACTATTTGGCCTCGTGTTAAAATAAACTGCGTTAACATTAATTAACTACAAAAACACTGCATTTGTGTTTCTGAGGTAGAAATAAAACACAATTTTTATAAGATTGTTTGAACTTAAACCTATCTTTTTATATCAAAAGCCATATTGCTCCTAGAGCTTACGTCAATATCTTCACCTAGATCCTTCTTTTGATCTACCTGAAGCACTGTATCTAACTCGTACGTGAAACTTGAATGTTCTCTGTTGATGTGTGCAGACATGTTACGTTATGTTGCGTGCGTATAGATCTCCGCACCTACACAACATCTGGTTGTACGAAATAAATCAGCATTTAGGTAGTGTAATGTTGTAAAGCAGGGCCAGAAAAGGTAAATAATTCAGGAAGTGATTGCGTTAGCAAGAAAATGAAGTAATGAACGAATAAATCAGCATTTAGGTAGTGTAATGTTGTAAAGCAGGGCCGGAAAAGGTAAATAATTCAGGGAGTGATTGCGTTAGCAAGAATATGAAGTATTGAACGAATAAATCAGCATTTAGGTAGTGTAATGTTGTAAAGCAGGGCCAGAAAAGGTAAATTATTCAAGGATAGATATGGCTAACCAGAATTTAAAGTATTGCACGGGTAAATTAACGTTCAGTTAGTGTGTAATATATCAAATTAGGACCGAAAGGATAATTATTCCATGGTATTAAAGGTCTGCGTAATGTGTGAAAATAGAACCAAAAACGATGAATATTTTATATTATTTTGGATGTGTGAAGTGTATGAAAGTAGGACCGAAAAGAATAAAATTTTAAATCATTTAGATTGTGTATAATGTATGAAACTAAGACCACAAACAGTAAATATATAAATGTTTGAATCATTTTCCCAGAAGTACAATCACTGTACGAATTAGAATTAAGGTAGTGTGTTATCTATGGAGATGGGATTGGATGAGGCAAATTGCTTAACGATTGATTCAGTTTACCAGAAACGCATTGGCGTTTCAATTGGAGGGAATTAGAACTGTGCTTCATGAGTAATGAAATTGTTTACAAGGTTGACGATCTGTTTATCTTAGCAAATACTCTATTTAAACTCGATTTTTCACGTTTTGTTATGCGTAGGCTTATTGTGAGCAACATGCAGTCAACAATTATTGAGAAGAGTTGGTTTCATATTATTTTTTCTCTCTTTATCATGCAGATTTTCTTTTGAACAGCGCTTCAATTATGACTACGCTGATATTATTTAATTATGGCTACGCTGATTTCACTAAATTATAGGTACGCTGCAGTTATTTAATTATAGCTACACTGATCTTATTCAATTATATCTACGCTGATGTTATATAATTAAAGATACGCTGATGTTATTTAATTATAGGTGCGCTGCAGTTATTTAATTATAGCTACACTGATGTTATTAATTTATAGATACGCTGATTTCAATTAATTATGGATATGCTGAAGTTATTTATCGAGCTCTTACGAAGTAACACGTAAAATTTGTACCTGCACTCTACTCATTATGGCATTGTCATTTAATTTTTTTCAAATCAGTATACTGCTGCATTTTTAATGCGTTAAATTAATATACTGCTGCATTTTTGATACTCTCAATTAGTATACTGTTGCATTTTTAATACGTTCAATTAGTATACTGTTACATTTTTATTACGCTCAATTAGTATACTGTTGCATTTTTAATACGCTCAATTAGTATAATGTTGCATTTTTATAACGCTCAATTAGTATACTGTTGCATTTTTAATACGCTCAATTAGTATACTGTTGTATTTTTAATACGCTCAATTAATACTCTGCTACATTTTTAACACGCTGAAACTAGTACTCTGCTACATTTTAAAATACTCAAATTATTACACTACTGAATCGTTCATAAAAATTTAAAATTAAAATTTTTATTTGAAATGGCTTGGAAATAGGGGATTCTTTTGGTGAATGAGTATTGCGCACTTTATTGACTGTATTAATGATAACTGAATGAAATTATTACGGTTTGAAAAGCAAAAAGTGAGCGGATCTTCACGTAGAAATTAGAAGCTCCTTTGGCAAAATTTTTTTCTCATATCAAACTCTTTTCAACACTTTAAAATTTTGCTCATATTCCCAGTCCAACTTTTTCGCCGGAGCATGCATGTTTTTCGCCGCCCAGGCGAATTAATTACTTGGGTGGTGAAAAACATGCACACAGGCAGCGAAAAAATTTGACTGGGTTAAACAAGATTCAAGAATTGAGATTTTTTGAAAATTATTTGAAACCTGCGAACTGAATTTTGCACAATTCAGCATGTGGAGAACACATTTATTGTACGATTTTTTATATGAAACCATATTTAGCACAATTCCCAATACGAAGCGACATTTTTACAAGGTTTATGAATTTGTGATCGCATTTAATACGATTAAAACGGCAGGTTCTCCATTTTAAAGCGCAATTTTTGATTTGAAATCCTAATTACCATAATTCACCATTTGAAATAACCTCGGTTTATTAAATTGTGACATAATTTAACATGATTTAAAAAGTAGAGGACCCTCTTTTCACACGGACCAAGATGTTTGGAGAGTAATTACCCAAATCCTCAAGGTAGAGTACACATTGTTCACACGGTTCATGAATCTAACGGCATTAAAAACCTACACACCTACTTTAAAATCGGAACTCTGGGCCTATTGCTCACCACGACAGAAAAAAAGAAAACAATAAAACGAAAGAAAAACAGGTTATTTTCAATAAAAAGAGCACGGCGAGAGATCATCACGCATTTTAATTCGATCTCATAACCTAAGGCAGTTTGTTTGAACATAAAGCAGTTTGTCTCCAATAAAAAGAGCAATATCATCACACTTCTTTCATTCAGCCTCTTGACCTCTCGCTGATCACTGCGAAAAAAAAAGAAAGAAAAGGGAAGATGAACAGTTTATTTAAAATAAAAAAAGCACGGCACGCGACCAAAGAAAGAAAACCAGTTTATTTCCTAGAAAAAGATCACGATCATTACACTTTTCCCACACAGCAGAACCCGGGAGGGAGTTTTCCTGACAAGCTAAAGTGCATACTTCTTCTAGAGCGGCTCTCAATGGAACCAATGCCTTTGACATCTCCGTCTACATTGGAAATGGGTGATTATGGTCAAAATGGAGGAAATTATAGGGGTAATATGCTTGATTATGGGTAAATTGGGTATAACTGTTTGCATAACGGTCGTTGATTTGGGGACAGCAAAGGGTATAATTACTTACACAAAAGCCGTGTTTAAAGACACAACTACTAAAAAGCGCACAATCATCAGAATTCTTCTATATAGCTCATCACACGATCATCTCACTTCTTCCATACAGCTCACCACACGATGATTCCACTTCTTCAATACAGCTCACCACACTCCTCCTCCTCACCACACCCAGGATCAGTTTCAGACAAGCAGATGGCAGCAGCGCACGCACCCACCAGAGCGGGTCTCAATGCAACCGATGACTTCGACGCCCCGTCTTCGTGCCAGAAATTTTCTGGAGTTCAAAGCGCCTCTAAAGCGGCATACCGATGAACCGATGGCCGCGATTTCTTTGGAAAAATTGGAAATTCTTCCATGAGCTCGAATTGGAGTCGTCTTCAATGACGCGCTGGTGCTGCAGCTGTTATTTATGGGGCTGTGGTCGTGTGGAGGGGGTATTTATGGCGGCAACGGTATAGGGGTATTTATGGGTGTGATTTCAGGGTATTTATGGGTGCGAATGTTCAAGGGTATTCATGAGTGCGACTGTTTCAGGGTATTTATGGGTGCGACCGTTTGGGTGTATTTATGGGCGCGACTGTTGGTGTATTTATGGTATATTATGGAAGATTTATGACATATTATGGAGGATTTATGGCATATTCTGGTGTATTTATGGGTCTACGACTTCTTTATTTCTAGGTTTGAGGGTGGTATTTTTGAACGCAGTTTGCATAAATATGAGTGAAATGGGTGTAGTTATGGGAGGAAAGAGCGTAATTATGGGAGAAGAGGGGGTAATTATTTAAACAAAAAGCGTAATCATGAGAGCAAAGAGTGTAATTAGTGGCAGAATGGCCATAATTATGGTCAAAACGGACATAATTATGGAAACATCGGGTGTAATTATGGTCAAAATGGGTGTAATTGTTTGCAAAACGGGCTTTAATTATGGTACATCGAAGAGTATAATTACTTGTGTAGCAGCAGCCGTGTTTAATGGTACTACAGGCTTAACTATGAGCACAAAGGGCGTAACTATGGCAGCAACGGGTGTAATTATGGGTGACACGGACATACTTATGAGAGGAACGGGTGTAATTATGGGTAATACGGGTGTTCTTATGGAAACATTGGGCGTAATTATGGGTGAAATGGTTATCATTATGGAAGCAACAGGCGTTAATATGGGGATAAAAGCGTCATTATGGAAGCAAAGGTTTATAATTATAGACGTCACGGACGTAAATGTGAACACGCAATTACTTTTAATAATAAGTGGTTCGGACGTGCAGCTGACACATTCGCTGTATTTATGAGGTAATAGTATAATGTTCATAATATGAATTCATGTGTTCGTTGATTTTCAGACGCTCATCAAAGGAGAGTTCGTGATTTGACGCGTAACCTCAAATTTTTGTTGGAAAATTTCTAAAACTTTGGCATTTTTGGAATTTGTTTCGAGACTTAAAAGGGCATTTTGTTCGCGTGCCCGCTTTTTTCACCTATGCGCTAGAATTTTTTACGATATTACGGTTTTTGGTAAATTCAGCTGTTCAAATTCAGCTGTTCAAATTCAGCTGTTTGTGACGAGAGCCGAAAGTTTATTTTGATTTATGACGTAAGCCAAAACTTTCTTTTAGTTTCTGTGACACAGAATTTTCTCTCGCTAACTTAAGTGCAATATTCTAGCACATTTAAAACTTTCAGCATATTTTCTCACGACATATATCATAATTGTACAATTTCCAGTTGCTATCGCAACTGCAATGTCAATGCACATCCAGAACGTACAGCGGTTTTCTGATGACAAGCAGTTTAGTTGAATAATATTCAATCGCTACTTTAACTGCGATGGTCTTGCATGTTTAGAATATTCAGCATTTTTTCTCACGCCATATAGAAAAAACAAGCAATTATCAGTCTTAAATTTTACTTCAATATTCTTGTGCACTCAGAACTTTCAGAATTTCTTTCGATGACATAAAGCCAAAATTAGACAATTTTCAGTCGCAAATTTAACTGCAATATTCTTCTGTATTCAAAACATCCAGTATTTTTTCCGATACCATTTGGCAAAACTGTATAATTTTTAGTCGTTAATTTACGTGCGATATTCTTGCACGACGAACAGCAAAATCGGGCAATTTCCAGTCCCGAATTTCAGTGAAATATTCGTCTGTATTCAGAACGTTCCATATTTGTTCCAATAACATATGGCACATAAGCATAATTTTCAGTCGCTAATTTACCTGCGATATTCTTGCACGACGAACAGCAAAATCGGGCAATTTTCAGTCGCTAATTCAATTGTAAGAAACTCGTATTTTGGAGCCTGAGACGGAGGACTGAGCGTCTTTGATATCATCTGCGGGGTTGCACAAGTTCGAAATAAATTCCGGCGTACACAACAAATTTACGAGCTTGTCTCATCAAAAGCATCTTTCATCAGGGGCATTGACTGAGTTTCCTGAAGATTTTCTTCTCATTCGAGCAGAAAGTTGGCGCAGATTTTCCGGCAGGGTGGACGAAATCCGTGTGACGGTAGCGAAAACACCCGCAAATCAGTCTCACGGAATCTTTTCTGTGGACTTGAAGGAAAACCGAAAGAAAAGATCAGTCTCGTAGGACAAGAGGATGTGGGTCTTATTGTAATTTGCTGCTTTTAATAGCACTAAATTCGTACACGGTAAGTAGCTTCTGAATTGTTAGTCACAAGCGTACAACCGGCGTAAAAAATGCTTTCTTTCCGAATTTGAGTCATTATGAAAATGGCGAGTTAATTTAGATAAAAATTTATTCGTCTTTAAAAAAAATCGAGCAAAGTTTCACTATTCTTAACAATATTGAGCAAAATTTGAATAGTCTTTACAATATTAAGCTAAGTTTCACTCTTCTTTGCAGCACCCAGCAAAATTCCAGTCGTCTTCAGAGCTCTGAGCAAAATTCCTGGAGTCTTTACAGCACCGAACGAAATTCCGGTAGTCTTTACAGCACTGAGCAAAATTCCGGTGGTAGTGTTTACAGCACTTAGCAAAATTCCGGTAGATTTTACAGCACTGAGCAAAATTCCTGCAGTCGTCACAGCACTGAGCAAAATTCCTGCAGTCTTTACTCTGCCGTGTTCTAATTGGACGCAAGATTGACAGGACAGGCGATCGCGTCGGGTATTTTAGGCAGTCTTTTGCAATCTGCAGGAATTTTAAATTCTTTTTGCGACGGGCTCGCGGAGCGATCTTTTGGTGCGGATTGCGCAGCCTTGAGAGGGTTTTTGTCCAGAGAATATTTTTTATCGCGTGATGGGAAATTTATGTTCACAGTTTATCTGTTAATGACATTTCTCACAGCAAAACATCTGAAGTGGAAAATAAACATCGCTTCTCGGGTAAAATATGAAAATTGAAAATAAGAGTTTTGTTTACTGAACAAACTGGAACTGGAACAATAGAAATAATTCCCCGAGAAAAATAAGGTGTTGACGTATAGGCAGACAAATCATAGCCTGGCTTGCCAGATCGGCCTTTTTCTTGTCAAATTTCTTTAATTTAGTATTTAGAAATATTACGAGTTTTAGTCTTAAAATCTCTATTTGAAAGCCCTGATCATAAATATTTACATCCATCAATGGGGCACAATTATTGAGAGAATGAGCGTGGCTATTGGTAGAATGAGCGTAACTATTAGTAGAATGAGAGTAACTATTGGTAGAATGAGAGTAACTATTGGTAGAATGAGAGTAACTATTGGTAGAATGAGAGTAACTATTGGTAGAATGAGCGTAACTATTGGTAGAATGAGCGTAACTATTGGTAGAATGAGCGTAACTATTGGTAGAATGAGCGTAACTATTGGTAGAATGAGAGTAACTATTGGTAGAATGAGCGTAACTATTGGTAGAATGAGAGTAACTATTGGTAGAATGAGAGTAACTATTGGTAGAATGAGCGTAACTATTGGTAGAATGCGAGTAACTATTGGTAGAATAAGCGTAATTATTGGGAGAATGAACGTAACTACAAGAAGAATGGGCATAGTTCTGAAAAGAATGGAGGTAATTATGCGCAGAAAAGGAGTAATTGCGTTTTCAACAGACGTAATTATGGGTGCCACGGTCCATAACGGAGAAAATATGGTTGGAACGTGGGTTATTACGATTATAATCAGCGTAATTATGAGTGCGGCGGAAGTAATTATGGGTACAGTGAGTGGAAAAATTGGTGGGACGAGCTCAATTATGGGTGCAACGGCGTTATTATGGCAACAACGAGCATAATTATAGGGGAAACAGGCGTAATTATGGGTACAAAGGCGCGTTATTATGGGTAGAACGGGTTCAATTATGGGCACAACGGCGTTATTATGGCAACAACATACATAAGTCTGTGTGGAATGGGCGTTATTATCGGTACAACGGGTATAATTATGGGTAGAACGGGGGTTATCATAGGCACAGTGGGCGTAATTATGGGCATTATGTGTAAAACGTCGAAATAATCGCCGTAGTTATAAAGCAAACTACCACACGTGTTTGTTTTAGCAGATGCAATGAACCACGTAGAGCCGCGTTCTAAACGCAAGGTTCATTGAAACATTTTTTTTGGGCAAGCGTCTCTCGTCTGCAAAGGCTTTTCATTCATGGATGGAAATTTCGGAGTTTTCCTACGCAAGTCGGTCTGAAATACGGCACATCGAAGCCAAAATTCTCGCCCCAGTACTTTCAAACGCACCAAAAATTCTGACGCTCTAAAGCGACGTCGCGTGAATGCCCTCAAATGTAAGGTAAAGAAATAAGTTTTTTTAAGCGGGAATTCTGTGTTATTGCAGTGTCCGTGGACAGGGAAGATAATTTTGGAGTTTTCGTTGCATTTTAACGGAAATTTCCTAATAGGGAAAGTTATTTTAGAGTTTTCGTTGAGCTTTAATGAACATTACTGCAGGGAAAATTATTTTGGAGTTTTCGTTGCACTTTAACGGACATTTCCTTCTAAAAAAATCATTTTAGAGTTTTCGTTGAGATTTAATGAACATTACCTCTTAGGGAAAACTATTTTGGAGTTTTCTTTGCGCTTTAACGGACATTTCGTATATCTGACAGTACTGCAAATTTAAATTTAAATTTGAATTACTGTATGGAACTTACGGGATTTGCGGGCTGTGGTAAACATGATGATTTTTAGTAGTTCAACTATGCCAGAAAATGAGAGAAATAAGTAGATTTCCCGACTGGATTATTTTAAGTTTTAATTTTTTATGTGCTATCTAACGCATTACATTGTGCACGAACGAAATGTGCTCTGTTTGATTTTTGTTTATTAGATAGTTATATGTCATTTATTATATTTTGTCTATTATTTTCTCTATTATGCCATTGTATTTTGTCTTTTATTTTTATATTATAATATGTCTATTTTATTTTGTCTATGATTTTTCTATTATATTTTGTCCATTTCATTTTGTCTATTATTTTTCGATCATATTTTTTCTATTGTATTTGGTCTATTAGATCATGTTGTGCATTTAATTTTCAAAACAGAGTGTCTGTATTTCACGGAATGAAAGCTTTAATGCGTCGTGAAACTGGACAGAAATGTTAATTTTTATATTAAGATATTTTTATTATGATATTTCCGATTGTTTCAGAAATGTCAATTTTCATATTAAGATATTTTAATTATGATATTTCCGATTGTTGCAGAAATGTTAATTTTTATATTAAGATATTTTAATTATGATATTTCCGATTGTTGCAGAAATGTTAATTTTAATCCTGCTCTACTAAGAAGTTGCTCCTGTTTCCATGTGAGTTTCACAACGGGTGTATAGAAAATACAGGGCTCGAGGGTTATTTGAGGAAATTTTCAGCGTGTTGAATGAACAACAAAATTTCTGTGCGCGAGGGTTATTTGAGGACATTTTCAGCGTGTTAAATAAACAACAATATTTCTGTGTGCGAGGGTTATTTGAGGACATTTTCAGCGTGTTAAATAAACAACAACATTTCTGTGTGCGAGGGTTATTTGAGGACATTTTCAGCGTGTTAAATAAACAACAATATTTCTGTGTGCGAGGGTTATTTGAGGACATTTTCAGCGTGTTAAATAAACAACAACATTTCTGTGTGCGAGGGTTATTTGAGGACATTTTCAGCGTGTTAAATGAACAACAATATTTCTGTGTGCGAGGGTTATTTGAGGACATTTTCAGCGTGTTAAATAAACAACAATATTTCTGTGTGCGAGGGTTATTTGAGGACATTTTCAGCGTGTTAAATAAACAACAATATTTCTGTGTGCGAGGGTTATTTGAGGACATTTTCAGCGTGTTAAATAAACAACAATATTTCTGTGTGCGAGGGTTATTTGAGGACATTTTCAGCGTGTTAAATAAACAACAATATTTCTGTGTGCGAGGGTTATTTGAGGACATTTTCAGCGTGTTAAATAAACAACAATATTCCTGTGTTTGGGGGTTATTTGAGGATATTTTCAGTGTTTTAAATAAGCAACAATATTCCTGTAAATTTACATTCATTTAAGTTTAATTTTAAACAAATACACCTGACGCTACTTCTTTACCAAATTATTCTACGAAACTATCTCTGTCTTCAATGACTGTTTCGGGTTTGAAAATGTTGAGAAGCTGAAATTTTCGTCTTTATTTATTTCGGGCATTGCGTGGACAATGGCTGCTTCCAGTAAAGCTCTGGAACTGTGGGGATGTCGATTAAATCTCCTTTCTAACTAGGTCTCACAAGTAATTATCCATAGGTTACATGATGTGCTCAACATACTGATGAAATAGTGGCAGGATTATTCAATAATCTAATCGAACTATTACATGATGCAACATACTAATGAAGTAGATACATGATTATTCAAAGATCTAATCTAATTAGTACATGATGTGTTCGACATACTAATGAAATAGATACATGATTATCCATTAATCTAATCGAATTTGTATATGATGTGTTAACATACTAATCAAATGGATACATGATAATTCAAAGATCTAATCTAATTAGAACATGGTATTATTAATATTTTCTCAAGTCAAATTTAGAGAGTCAGCATCTTAAAATTCCTTAATGGTTCTTTCAGCAATTTCCATAATTTTCCCATCCAAAGAACACCACATTTCACAGCCACTGGAGTCAAAATTCGTGTTAAGGGGCTAGTTTTCGGGTGATTTGACCATATCAGAAGTACCTGGACCTACAAACTTTGCTGAAACCTGGCGTTAAAACTTGTGAAGCGTTCACTGCTTCCCTCAATGCCAAACTTCGAAGTTGAGGGGTCGCCTTCTAGGAGGAAATTCGAGACGGTCAAATGCTGGCGTCGGAGTCAGGTACTTCTGATTTTGAGACGGTCAAATACTGGCGTCGGAGTTGGGTACTTCGGATTTTGAGACGGTCAAATGCTGGCGTCGGAGTTGAGTACTTCGGATTTTGAGACGGTCAAATGCTGGCGTCGGAGTCAGGTACTTCGGATTTTGAGACGGTCAAATGCTGGCGTCGGAGTTGAGTACTTCGGATTTTGAGACGGTCAAATGCTGGCGTCGGAGTTGGGTACTTCGGATTTTGAGACGGTCAAATGCTGGCGTCGGAGTTGAGTACTTCGGATTTTGAGACGGTCAAATGCTGGCGTCGGAGTCAGGTACTTCGGTTGTTTAGACGGTCAAATGCTGGCGTCGGAGTTGAGTAATTCGGATTTTGAGACGGTCAAATGCTGGCGTCGGAGTCAGGTACTTCGGATTTTGAGACGGTCAAATGCTGGCGTCGGAGTTGAGTACTTCGGATTTTGAGACGGTCAAATGCTGGCGTCGGAGTTGAGTACTTCGGATTTTGAGACGGTCAAATGCTGGCGTCGGAGTTGAGTACTTCGGATTTTGAGACGGTCAAATGCTGGCTGGCGTCGGAGTTGAGTACTTCGGATTTTGAGACGGTCAAATGCTGGTGTCGGAGTTGGGTACTTCGGATTTTGAGACGGTCAAATGCTGGCGTCGGAGTTGAGTACTTCGGATTTTGAAACGGTCAAATGCTGGCGTCGGAGTTGAGTGCTTCGGATTTTGAGACGGTCAAATGCTGGCGTCGGAGTTGGGTACTTCGGATTTTGAAACGGTCAAATGCTGGCGTCGGAGTTGAGTGCTTCGGATTTTGAGACGATCAAATGCTGGCGTCGGAGTTGAGTACTTCGGATTTTGAGACGGTCAAATGCTGGCTGGCGTCGGAGTTGAGTACTTCGGATTTTGAGACGGTCAAATGCTGGCGTCGGAGTTGAGTACTTCGGATTTTGAAACGGTCAAATGCTGGCGTCGGAGTTGAGTGCTTCGGATTTTGAGACGGTCAAATGCTGGCGTCGGAGTTGAGTACTTCGGATTTTGAGACGGTCAAATGCTGGCTGGCGTCGGAGTTGAGTACTTCGGATTTTGAGACGGTCAAATGCTGGTGTCGGAGTTGGGTACTTCGGATTTTGAGACGGTCAAATGCTGGCGTCGGAGTTGAGTACTTCGGATTTTGAAACGGTCAAATGCTGGCGTCGGAGTTGAGTACTTGGGATTTTGAGACGGTCAAATGCTGGCGTCGGAGTTGGGTACTTCGGATTTTGAGACGGTCAAATGCTGGGGGTCGGAGTTGAGTACTTCGGATTTTGAGACGGTCAAATGCTGGCGTCGGAGTCAGGTACTTCGGATTTTGAGACGGTCAAATGCTGGCGTCGGAGTTGAGTACTTCGGATTTTGAGACGGTCAAATGCTGGCGTCGGAGTTGAGTACGTCAGATTTCGATATTCTAGGACAGGGTTCCTAACAAACAAACAAACATCGGCATCTAGGAATGCTTTATTTCCAATCAAGCCTGAAACATATCACTTTGTACATTGGTTTTTCAAATGCCTTATAACTAACACCAGTACGCCATTACGCTTTCTTATTACGCTTTCATTACGCTTTCTTACGCTTTCTTTCTTACTTTATTATTTGTTGAAACCGATGACCAGCACAAGGGTGCAGTTGAGCTTAGAGTTGGTTATATAAAAGTCCAGATATAAAATTCAGTTAGAGAAGATGTTACTAGCTTCAATACCGCATCAATTAATTTCATGTTAACCATGCACTGGCTAGTATCCCATCAAAAAACACAAAGCAACAGTAAATGAATTGAATAAAATTAACCGTTCGAAATCTGGTTTATTATATAATTAATACCGTTAAATTAAAGTATTCTCATTAACCGTTCCACATTAACTCTCATTAGATTAGCGCAAGATCGTCAGATGACTCGACATATCGGCAACTTTCTTCTTTATTTGAAGCGGGAAGACATCGATTGGTCATCTCTCAGGCACATCATTTCAATAAATGTCCTCTCTATTTAACACGTAGGTGCATCGCGTTTCCGCGGTTGGTTTGATCAGGTCATAGGTAGCAAAATTTGGAAAATCTCCTTCACTGCCTGAATACATTTTCATCCTTCCCACGAAATATGAAAAATACAATTGCACGCTAACATTTCACCTCGGATGATAACTTATTTTTTGAAAAAGACTGCGAAACGAATGATATATTGCTTGGATGTTCGCAAAAACTACGTGAATGAGCAATATACCAACTGGCACACACACGTCCCAATACGCGGGGACGCGTTAAGGGAAAAGAATGAGCTGCAAAAACACAATAAATTCCCGGCTTTTTTGAGCATTCAACGGTATCATGGCTACGGGTTCAGGGATAATGGAAACGATCCCGAGAGCGGCCGACGGAATGAGGAAATTGCCACATTTCGCTATTTGATGCACTGTTATAGGTGGGCAATAAAGATGGCGGCTCCCTCAGGAGCACTTTGATGAAGCCTGCATCAGTTATTGACTTCCTCAAAATATGGATCGCTGCAACTGGATCTGTGTGCTGCAGATAGCAGCATTCAAACGGCGTTGTTGCCATTTTCGGGTTGCATTCTGTTGTTGAAATGACAGATGGATCATGTGTAGCTTGTAGTGTTTGTTTCTGTTTAAATAACGCGTGGTGAATTGCAGCGTTTGTTTCTGTTGTTGAAATAACGTGTGGTGCTTGCAGTGTTTCTTTCTGTTTTTGAAATAACGCGTGGTGCTTGCAGTGTGTGTTTCTGTTGTTGAAATAACGCGTGGTGCTTGCAGTGTGTGTTTCTGTTGTTGAAATAACGCGTGGTGCTTGCAGTGTTTGTTTCTGTTGTTAAAATTACGCGTGGTGCTTGCAGTGTGTGTTTCTGTTGTTGAAATAACGCGTGGTGCTTGCAGTGTTTGTTTCTGTTGTTGAAATAACAGATGATACCTGTTAGTTCTAGTTATGTTTTATTTTTAGTGAGTTAAAATAAAATAATTTTGAAATAAAAAATTAAAAATTTGAATTAGATTGCCTAGTGTTTTAAGTGTTTCTTTCATTTGACATCTCTTAAATAAGATGGACTGGATGCTCCTTCCACTGTGTTCATTTCCTGACTAGCATCGTGAAGCTTTTCTCATAGGCTCATTATATACGAGATTTTATATATATCGAAACGCTCATTGAAAATGAGATATTATTTACATAGAAACATCATGTGAGGTTTTATACATAGAAACGTTCCTTATGTTATATATCTGTAGAAATGCTTTTTATATTATGTATAGAAATGCTCATTATATTATATATATATTTGGAAACGGTCATTATATTAGATGTACTTATGAATGCTCATTATTATATATGGAAACGCTCATTATATTATATATGTATAGAAACGCTTATTATATCATGCATATATGGAAACATTCATTATATTAGATATATATACAAATGCTCATAATTATATGTGTAAAGAAACGCTCATGACAAAGCCAGAGTGGTTTATATCTTGGCGATTTGCCCTCGAGGTATGGCTGACATTTGTTCCAGCAAACAATAGTTCCTTGGTTCGCATAGTTTCGGCCTCACAAAATTATTTCCATCAGTTCTTTTTTTTAAACTACACATGAAAACCAACAGCCTTTAATACCAAGAGGCGGTAAATAAAAAGCAATGAATGTTGTAAATAATCCTACTTTATCCTTTATCCTTAAAATACCACACATATTAAATTTATTTCGCATAAGTAGATTTTGAATCCCTTCCTTACAAAGTATTATTACCAAAAATTGTATGAGAAAAACAGGGCTTAATTCTTGTTTGGATGAATTTATCTGTTATGATCTTTAACTTTATTTTGCAGCAGCACCTCTTGAAAGTTTTTGAAGGGAATCTTGAAAATTTAAATTCACAAAAACTACATTTCTCTGAGGTGAATTTCTCTATCATGATCTTTCACTTTATTTTGCAGCAGCACCTTTTGAAAACTTTCCGAAGGGAATTTTGAATATTAATAGTCGCCAAAAAACTTCATTTCTCTGGGCTATAAATCTATGGCACCCTGACAGCTTAGATGGAAACTGAGCAGAAAAGAGGGAACTCGGTCCCAGACTTGGAGTTTTTTTAATAAAGTTTCTGGAAGTTTTGGCCGAAGTGTTGCCTAATGATCGCTGTTCCAGATCAATCAAGAGTGACGAGTTCTACACAGGCGAAATTTTTTGCGGCCTGTTTCTGAGTTTTTTTCGAGGTAAAATGCCAAGCAAATTTTTATTTTTGAAGACTGATAAGTCGATATCAAGGCAATGAAGAATGACGAGTCCTAGACAAGCGATTTTTTGAGGGCTGTTACAGAGTTTTTCTTTTATAGCAAAATGTTAAGTACAGTTTTAATTTCCAAGATAACCAAGTCGATACAAAGGCAATCAAGGATGACTAATTTTAGGCACGGGGAATTTTTCAGGGCTGATTCTGAGTTTTTTTTTTGCGTTAAAATATCTAATAAATTCAAGATTTTCAGAAAAAATAATTATAAGACAATGAAGAGTGTTTACTTTTTAACAGATAATTTTTTAAGGCTTGTTTCTGAACCATCTGGGCGCAGAAATTTAAGACTTCAGGGGGATTATGGTTTAATTAAAACAATTTCGATACAACGAAGATTTATGATTTTGTAAAGATTGAAGACAAATGAGAGTGATTAATTTTAATTGATAATTTTCTTAGGCTTGTGATGAACAACTAAGGATTATCGTCACTGAAATGCTGCAGAATAAAAGGGTATTTTTAATTTTAACCCCCCCCACCCCCCCTTCGGTTGATGATCATTCAAGTAACAGTGCTAAAAATTGCACGTATCCAAACCATGTTAATGACAACATTTAAGAATTTTGAACCCAGCTGACACACATTGTTTATTATTTATGTGGTTGCTGCGGGAAGTGTTGAAGAGTAAACATTTCTTGAACTTTTCGTAATGATGTTATATTAAAATTAAAATTGAATAATATTGCTTGTAAATAAATTATAATATTACGTTAGCATCCAACCAAGAATTTAACTCAGTCGTCTAAAGTAAAATCTGAAATATAGAATACTTGGAGCGTGTAATCTCCCAAAGAGACAGATTTTAATTAAATGTTCCCTCTAAATTAATATCTGGTAACAAGAAACCTCTTTAAATTTTCAGAAAAATTAATTGGCTAAGAATTTATTCAGCAGTGCATTTGTTTTTAACCTTCCAATATTTTTCAGAAAAATATTGAAGTTCTTGGAAAAACTTCAGAGTTATAAAAAATGTTAATCTATACTATATTAAGAGGGGGTCTTTCTGTCTGTCCGAAGCCAGCCTGCAGTGTGTGATGAGCTTATCTGTGATACAAGCATCATCAACTCCACAATTTCCAATGCATTAATCCATCAGATTCGAGTAGGAATGAATATCACGTGAATTATTAGGAAATAGGAACGTGTGTCATGGGATTTGTCGAACTTTATGATACATTTTTGACGGGCCGTGTGCGCTGGGCCTCATCAAATCTCGAGAGATTGAATATGTTTATTTCTTGCGGCTTTTCTTTCATTTCGCTTTTTTCTTATATCTAATAAAGGGGGGTGGACTAATGGAAATAATGTGTTAGGAAGGAATTGTTTTCCTATTTTGCTAGTAGATTTTACAGAAATTACAAAAGTAATTACAGTTTACCTCCTTATTCTCATAATTTTTGCACTCACATTGCCAATGGCACAACCAACGTCATAACAATTATTTTTATTAAATCCACCCTTATTTATACCATCATCATTACAACCCCCGCAATTACAACCACCATTACAACCACCGTCATTACAACCACCATTACAACCGCCGTTATCACTACCATCGTCATTACAACCACCGACATTACAACCACCGTTATCACTACCATCGTCATTACAACCATCTTCAAAACAACAACCTTCATTAAAACCACCATTGAAGCAACCGTCATTATAATTACCGTCATCAGAATAATACTCACATCAGGCTGTCGCCATCACAGTAAGGCAGGAACTGCCACTCGCCAGTGGACTCCAAAGAACAAATAAGGGAACAAATCTAACAAGAAATACAATATATTTTGTCAATTTTTCAGTCTTCTTGGTCGTTAGAGCATATTGAGCGCAAGAATGCCTAAGAGTCTCGCTGGATAACAATAAATCCTCTACACATCTGGATCTTGTTTTCAATTTAAGTTTTTTGTATTTCTCTCGTAAAAAAAATAACGGACATACAATCAAGAAATGATATTTTCCAGGATCCGTTTGCGTGATACCTCACAAGAAACGTGGGAAAACCGAACTAAAATATCCTCCTATTATCTTAAAATATATCGGAAACTAAAATATTTATTTACTATCTTAAAATAAATCGGAAACTAAAATATTTATTTATTAGCTTAAAATAAATCGGAAACTAAAATATTAATTTATTATCTTCAAATAAATCGGAAACTAAAATATCTTCATATTATCTTAAAATAAATCGGAAACTAATATATTTATTTATTATCTTCAAATAAGTTGGAAAGCGAGAAGAATTATCGCTGTCGGAACTTCCAGAGCCGACAACCGGGCCGAGTTCACGTCTAAATTCGTACGACAACTTGGGACTCCATTTCGCAGTTGTGAAGCTCAAAAGTTTCTAATTGAGGTTCGTCTGCAGAAACGCGGCCTCGGAATAAACAGAAATGCAGCCATTCTATGTAGAGCGACGGCCTCCCATGGAAGACTACAACCGTCGGTCGAGTTAGGAAGCGTGTACTAGAAAAAACACGTTATTTTCGGCTTACAGATTGACCGTCTCTTGGGACGAGGAACGCTGGATGGAAATCTTTCGGTCCTTCACCAATAGGGATGAAGTGGATGGAAATATTTTAGTACTTCACCAATAGGAATGAAGTGGATGGAAATCGTTCGGTGCCTCACCAATAGGAATAAAGTGGATGGAAATCTTTCGGTACCTCACCAATAGGAATGAAGTGGATGGGAATCTTTCGGTAACTCACCAATAGGAATGAAGTGGATGGAAATCGTTCGATACCTCACCAATAGGGATGAAGTGGATGGAAATCGTTCGATACTCCACCAATAGGAATGAAGTGGATGAAAATCTTTCGGTACTTCACCAATAGGAATGAAGTGGATGGAAATCGTTCGGTACCTCACCAATAGGAATGAAGTGGATGAAAATCTTTCGGTACTTCACCAATAGGAATGAAGTGGATGGAAATCTTTCGGTACCTCACCAATAGGGATGAAGTGGATGGAAATCTTTCGGTACCTCACCAATAGGAATGAAGTGGATGAAAATCTTTCGGTACTTCACCAATAGGAATGAAGTGGATGGAAATCGTTCGGTACCTCACCAATAGGAATGCATGGACGTCTTTCGACACTTCACCAATAGGAATAGAAAGAATAGAGTTCTTTCGGTGCCTCGACGAAGTTCAAGCTAATTTTTCACTGTAACTTCTTTCAACAGTTACTGAGGCTTCTCTCAGTAGGTTCTAAGATTCTATCAGCAGCTACTGAGCCTTCTTCAGCAGCTACTGAGCCTTCTATCAGCAGCTACTGAGCCTTCTTCAGCAGCTACTGAGCCTTCTTCAGCAGCTACTGAGCCTCCCACGGGGCATCTGCGGCTTATCAGAGCGCTGACGCGCCAAAATTAAGTCCATCAAAGACCGTGTCGCTAATTGCTGGAGAAGCTTCTCTGTCCTGCAGTGCTGGGTATAAGTCTTGGCATTTTTCTGGGTAAATATCACAAATCTTGGGGTTTTCATATGAAATTTGGTCTTACGAATCACTCAACATCTCACAGCCCTGCATGGTTACCGTATATTGATTGTTTTTACGGTTGAATTTTTTTTCTTACTTTTTGCCTGTGACAGTATGCTATCTCTTGCTCTTTCTTACGGAAATCTCATTTTAATTGCAAAGAGTATAAATAACGAGCTGTGAATGGTTTCAATTTGGCTCAGAACTTATAAAATAAGCCTCAATACATTACATTTTCTTACCTGCAGAATGCGTCTCTTCTACGCATTTAGATTGGTGATGGTGAAATTAAAGAAAAACAACTCTTGTAAGTTTCTGGGCATTATAATAGGTAAACACCTGACCTTCATATAGTATATTCCACATATCAGTATTAAAGTATCAAGATCTGGGGAGAATTACGCAGAAATTATGCCCGCCTCAGCTTCGTCTTCACTAGACGAGGTTCGAGACAATTAGGCGCTGACTAAACGCTTATATAGAGGAGCGAAGTGGCTTGCTCAGATCGACTCGAGCTTGATAGCTATTCCTATCTAAAGAAGTTGTACGTGCGTCAGCAATTAATGGAATGTAGTAACTTGTTGGGATCAACTAGAGTTTGACTGCTATTTCTTTAAGAAGTTGTACCTGCGTCAGCAATCAGTGGAGTGTAGTAACTTGACCATACTACACTAAACCAAAGCTTGATTGCTATTTCTAGCCAAAGTTGTCGATGCGTTAGCAATTAATGGAATATGGCAACTTATAGGGATCAACTTAAGCTTGATTGCTACTTCTATCTAAATTTGTCCTTATTGGAATGAAGTAACATGTTGGGATCAACTAGTGCTTGATAGTAATTTATTTTCACTGCTGTTCTTGCATCAGTAGTTTTGGAATGTAGCGAATTGTTGGGATCAACTAGTGATTGATTGTAATTCATCTACACTGATGTTCCTTCGTCAGTAGCTATTGGAATGTAGCAGCTTGTTGGAATCAAGTAAAGCTTTATTGCTATTTATCTACACAATAATTGGTTCTAGTATTCGTAGCTAATGGTTTTATATGTTTATTGAAGTTTTTCATGGAATTTTCAATGCCAATTTTGAACGTTTATTGTTTATTCATCTTCCCAAAAGTTGTCCCTGTATGAGTGGGATTAATGGCTTTACACATTAATTGTTCTTTACCTTCAGTTGTGGCCTAACGCCTGAAATAATTTCTTATTGCAATCTATAACGCTCTGCGTGTTTCTTTTGAAATCATCTGCTGTTTCCAGGTGAAAAACCTGAAATATGAACAAATAAGTGACCTATATATGAATAACCTGAAGTTTTTTTTTACGCTTCGAAAATTTATCAACGATTGAAAAATTTAGTCCCAACTTTTGAGGAAGTTTGATTACGATTATATACATATTTTTTTGGCAAACCCTTATCAGGAAAAATCCTGCATAATCAACTGAAATTTAGAAAAAAACAACTACCTGCGAATGAATTTTGAATTCAGTTGAGGATATTAATAAATCTATGACAGTGTAGGCATGTAGGGAAAACGAATGTATCCGAAGTCCAAAAGTCTTCCATCGCAGCAAACATTGCCTGCAGCGCTGCTTAACAAAGTCCAAAAGTCTTCCATCGCAGCAAACATTGCCTGCAGCGCTGCTTAACAAAGTCCAAAAGTCTTCCATCGCAGCAAACATTGCCTGCAGCGCTGCTTAACAAAGTCCAAAAGTCTTCCATCGCAGCAAACATTGCCCGCAGCGCTGCTTAACAAAGTCCAAAAGTCTTCCATCGCAGCAAACATTGCCTGCAGTCCTGCTTAACAAAGTCCAAAAGTCTTTCATCGCAGCAAACATTGCCTGCAGTCTTGCTCAACAAAGTCCAAAGGTCGTCCATCGCAGCAAACATTGCCTGCAGTCCTGCTTAACAAAGTCCAAAAGTCTTCCATCGCAGCAAACATTGCCTGCAGTCTTGCTCAACAAAGTCCAAAGGTCGTCCATCGCAGCAAACATTGCCTGCAGCGCTGCTTAACAAAGTCCAAAGGTCTTCCATCGCAGCAAACATTGCCTGCAGCGCTGCTTAACAAAGTCCAAAAGTCTTCCATCGCAGCAAACATTGCCTGCAGTCCTGCTTAACAAAGTCCAAAAGTCTTTCATCGCAGCAAACATTGCCTGCAGTCTTGCTCAACAAAGTCCAAAGGTCGTCCATCGCAGCAAACATTGCCTGCAGTCCTGCTTAACAAAGTCCAAAAGTCTTCCATCGCAGCAAACATTGCCTTCAGTCCTGCTTAACAAAGTCCAAAAGTCTTCCATCGCAGCAAACATTGCCTGCAGTCCTGCTCAACAAAGTCCAAAGGTCTTCCATCGCAGCAAACATTGCCTGCAGTCCTGCTTAACAAAGTCCAAAGGTCTTCCATCGCAGCAAACATTGCCTGCAGTCCTGCTTAACAAAGTCCAAAGGTCTTCCATCGCAGCAAACATTGCCTGCAGTCCTGCTTAACAAAGTCCAAAGGTCTTCCATCGCAGCAAAAATTGCCTGCAGTCCTGCTTAACAAAGTCCAAAGGTCTTCCATCGCAGCAAACATTGCCTGCAGTCCTGCTTAACAAAGTCCAAAGGTCTTCCATCGCAGCAAACATTGCCTGCAGTCCTGCTTAACAAAGTCCAAAGGTCTTCCATCGCAGCAAACATTGCCTTCAGTCCTGCCTAATAAAGTTCAAGAGGACGATCGCATGGCGAGGCGCAGGGAGGAAGATTAAAAAAATAACAAAGAATTGAAATTAGGGCGAGGAAGCGATCAAAGAGAATATTTTATCGGTTTTGACTTTCATTTCTGACGTGAAGGTTCAGATCTTACCACTGCCAGAGGAGGGACTCTTGCATAAATACATATGAATGAATTTAAAATAGAGATTCAGCAATGAAATGCCTTTTTGAAGCGTAAATTTAGAGTTTGTAGGAAGTACTGAAGATATTTTTCTGTACTCTGCAATCAGTTACGGTTTGAAATGCAGAACCGACTGTATTTTAACGCCACTGTAATAATTATTTTTCGCCTTGGATTTCTTGATGTAAAGCGAGGAAAATTGTCATGTATTCATTAATTATTATTATTATTTTTCAGATATATTTTAACTAATAATGCCGGTTTTGAATTTAGTGAAGTAAATTTTCAACCATAGCATCGACAGCGTTTCTTCTGATTTAAAACGTGTAAAATTATAAGGATAAAAATCGGTCGAGTACAAGAAGTTAAATTTCTAGTTTTACTGCAATAGCCGCCAGTTTTTTTATCATCGAGCTGAAAACGCTCTTGACACTTTGGCTGCTGCAGGTAAAACTGAAGTTCAACATTCAACTCAGATTTACAGTCCATTGTAGTTAGCTATGTTTAAAATAGCAATTACTAACTGGATCGTGCCTTCATTTAGCTTTGATTATGAATTTATGAAAATTGAGTTTGTGGCTTCTGGTCGGTCAGCAGTGTTATGAAAATCCCCGTGTACCACCGGCGGCTCACGTCGCAATCAAAGTGTTAACGGTATTTGTATTTAAATATGTCACATATTATATTAAACAATCATATACTGTATTAACAATCTTTCTCTCTTTCGCCGTAGCAAAATTTCACGTAATCAGTTGTACTCGAGTTGGATATTGAATAGAGAATATAAAATAATTTCCGTGTTCATTCCTTCCCTTCGGCTGAGAGAGCTCGGCAAGAAGTTTCAGTGTAGAATAACTACTCTAATGAATAAAAATGTCATTAAGTGTACGCAGAATCGAAGGTTTATTTGAGAGCAATAAAAGAATATACTCGTAATTTCAAATAGCATCGTTGAACTATAACCTCATATTAAATCATAGAATAATATGTTCATATTGAACCAGGGAATAAATAGTTCATATCCCATGGTTAAATAATATGTTCACACAGAATGAAGGAAAATAACTATATATCAAGTTCAAATAAAATTTAGGTCTTATTTTTGTTATCAGGTTTTGCCAGTCGAAGCACGTGTTCAGTGTAGGTTAAGACCTCAAACGGTATGATTTACTTCCTATTTTTTTAAAAACATCTAATATCTCCTGCAAACTGTATCACAATTTCCATCGTTCGCCCCAAGCTTTTGAAATTAAATAAACACATAATAAAAAAAATTGAAATGTTTAACAGGCACCCAATATCTAAAATCGAAAATTTAACAAGGACCCAATACCCGAAACATAGAAAGTTTAACTGGCACCCAATACCAAAAACTTGAAAAGTTCAACAGACACCTAATACCAAAAGCTTAAATAGTTTAACATGCACCAATAACCTATACAAAAATCATAGGAGTGGCAAGTAAACCTAAGCAAAACTTATAATAGTGACTAAGACAATAATGTTTCCTATAAAATGAGACTAAATAGAAAACTCTATGTTTAATAGTTCCTGAATAATGGCGATTAAAAAGAGTGGATATTTTTTGGGGGGTGACCCTGTATATCTACACAACAATCTCAGACACAACACAATCAGAGCTGAGACTCTCGACCGACTCATATACAGTATATACGTTCCACAATAGCCCAAACCGAGTATTTATTTTCCCGCATCAGTAATACCCGTAATCATTTTCGGTATCAGTAGTAATCAGTAATACCGCATAATTTTGCTAGAAATGAAATACTTATGATATTTTCATGATGGTATTACTGGTACCGGAAAATAAATACTTGGGTCGGGTTTTTGTGGGACACTATATTACTGAGTTGAGGATTGAGCGCTCCGACTTTAAAAATTTGTTATTCAATATAAAAAATAAAATCATAAAGCTCAGTCTCTCTGAGACACACCTCCAAGCTGGCATTTCTCCGTCCATTGTTTTCATATTTGAATTTTTAAGCCAAAATGTTGTGCGTTTTAAAGTAAAATTCGGCCTTTTAATACTTGCTGGGGCTCCTTTAAAAGAGGATTTGGCCCTATGAAAGCAAACTTTGGTCCTTCATAAAGGGAATGTGAACCTTTTAAAATTATATTTAGATGTTTCAAAATTAGATGTGGCCCTTCATAAATAGAATGTGGCCTTTTTGAAATTATATTTAGATGTTTCAAAATTAGATGTGGCCCTTCATAAATAGAATGTGGCCTTTTTGAAATTATATTTAGATGTTTCAAAATTAGATGTGTCCCTTCATAAATAGAATGCGGCCTTTTTGAAATTATATTTAGATGTTTCAAAATTAGATGTGTCCCTTCATAAATAAGTAAATAAATTTTCGTCTCTAACTCAAAATTCTTTGGCGCCTTATCGACGACTTATCGTCGCAATAACCGCAATTTACTGTTATTTATATTTTTTCACTGCTCGAGTCTGACCGATCACTGCAGAAAAAAATCCGCTCATTTTCAGTATCACAGATACGTTTATCGTACACATAAGTTCTTAGAATTCTCAGATTTTTTGACGCGACTTTTGCTTTTTACTTCACGACAATCAATAAGCGTCGACTATCGCATTAGTTGTGCGAACAATCACGAAAAACTGTGCAGATGGAAAGCAATGCCAATAATGCAAAAAACGTGGACCGTAAGCTTTTTGAAATATAAATTTATTTTTCAATGAATATGCTACGTGAAACGTAAGTTCATCGGGAAACAGGGAAGTGTTGAACAATTCGAGGGAACGAGTGAATTTTGTTAAATCGGTAGAGTTTCAGGAAAATGAATGTTATGAAATTAGAATATAAAACGTCATAAAATAAGAATTTAAAAGTTAAAAAATTAGAATTTAAAACGTTAGAAAATTAGAACTTAAAACGTTGGAAAATGCAAATATAAAACGTCAGAAATTTACAATATGAAACGTTAGAAAATAAGAATATAAAACGTCAGAAACGTACAATATGAAACGTTAGAAAATTAGAATATAAAACGTTAGAAAAATAGAACGTAAAACGTTAGAAAATTAAAATATAAAACGTAAGAAACTTCCAATAAGAAACGTTAGAAAATTATAATATAAGCGTTAGAAAATTAGAACATAAAACGTTAGAAAATTAGAACGTAAAACGTTAGAAAATTAGAATATAAAACGTCAGAAACTTACAATAAGAAACGTTAGAAAATTAGAATATAAGCGTTAGAAAATTAGAATATATAACGTCAGAAACTTACAATATGAAACGTTAGAAAATTAGAATATAAAACTTCAGAAACTTACAGTGTGAAACGTTTGAAAATTAGAATATAAAACGTTAGAAAATTAGAATATAAAGCGTTTGAAACTTACAATATGAAACATTAGAAAATTAAAATATAAAACGTTAGAAACTTACAACATGAAACGTTAGAAAATTAGAATATAAAACATTAGAAACTTACAATATGAAACGTTAGAAAATTAGAATATAAAACATTAGAAACTTACAATATGAAACGTTAGAAAATTAGAATATAAAACATTAGAAACTCACAATATGAAACGTTAGAAAATTAGAACATAAAACGTTAGAAAATTAGAATATAAAACGTTTGAAACTTACAATATGAAACGTTATAAAATTAGAATATAAAACGTTTGAAACTTACAATATGAAACGTTAGAAAATTAGAATATAAAACATCAGAAACTTACAATATGAAACGTTAGAAAGTTAGAATATAAAACATCAGAAACTTACAATATAAAACGTTAGAAAATTAGAATATAAAACGTTTGAAACTTACAATATGAAACGTTATAAAATTAGAATATAAAACGTTTGAAACTTACAATATGAAACGTTATAAAATTAGAATATAAAACGTTTGAAACTTACAATATGAAACGTTAGAAAATTAGAATATAAAACATCAGAAACTTACAATATGAAACGTTAGAAAGTTAGAATATAAAACATCAGAAACTTACAATATAAAACGTTAGAAAGTTACAATATAAAACATTAGAAACTTACAATATGAAACGTTATAAAATTAGAATATAAAACGTTTGAAACTTACAATATGAAACGTTAGAAAATTAGAATATAAAACATCAGAAACTTACAATATGAAACGTTAGAAAGTTAGAATATAAAACATCAGAAACTTACAATATGAAACGTTAGAAAATTAGAATATAAAACATTAGAAACTTACAATACGAATCGTTAGAAAATTAAAATATGAAACGTTAGAAAATAAGACCGTAAAACGTTAGAAAATTCGAATATAAGACGTTAAAAACTGACCCAATGAAACGTTAGGAAATTAGAATATGAAACTTTAGAAAATTAGAACATAAAACGTTGAAAAATTGAGAACTTTAAGTTCCTGCTTCTTTATAGCTCTATGAAATCTTGCCTATAACGCCCCTTTGAAGTTTATCATTAGAGCTCATGAATAATGGGATTGCTCGTAAAATTTGAGTAAAAAAATTGCTCGTGATCTTTGGAATAAATTAATGTTAAGAGTGGCATGCATGAAGTATATAATAAGTGGAGCTCAGCATTTATAATAAAAAAATACGGTACAGAGGTTTGAGGGGCTAGTTTGTTTATAAAAAACTTGCATGAGTAATCTCATTAAATGCGTGCCAAAAAGTATTGAGAAAATTCGATCATAGATTATACTAAAATTAAAATATTACACACAGTAACACAGCTTAGTTAGATAGAATACACTGTAACACATCTTTGTTAAACAAAATACACAGTTACACATCTTAGTAATATAAAACACACAGTCAGTCACACAGCTTTAGCAACTCGACGCACAGCTTCATGAAGAAAAATACACAGCTCACAAAATGCACATCTACATAGGTTTCAAAAGCTGATCACACAAATTGCACAACTACACAGGTTTCATAACCTAAGAGATGACTAAACAAAATGCACAACTACACAGGTTTCATAACCCGAGAGCTGATCACACAAAATACACAACTGCACAGGTTACACAACTACACAGGTTTTGCAACCCAAAATACACAGCTACCAAGGTTTTGCAACCCAAAATACACAACTACACAGGTTTTGCAACACAAGAGTTAATCACACAAAATACACACCTACACAGGATACACAACTACACAGGTTACACAACTACACAGGCTACACAACTACACAGCCTACACAACTACACAGGCAACACAACTACACAGGCTACACAACTACACAGGCAACACAACTACACAGACTACACAACTACACAGGCTACACAACTACACAGGCAACACAACTACACAGGCTACACAACTACACAGGCAACACAACTACACAGGCTACACAACTACACAGACTACACAACTATACAGGCTACACAACTACACAGGCGACACAACTACACAGGCAACACAACTACACAGGCTACACAACTACACAGGCAACACAACTACACAGGCTACACAACTACACAGGCAACACAACTACACAGGCAACACAACTACACAGGCTACACAACTACACAGGCGACACAACTACACAGGCGACACAACTACACAGGCTACAGAGAACTACACAGCACAACACAGATCTGCTTCACAAGTTCCCGCGCCGGAAGCAGCAGGTTCGTTTGTTTGTCTCCTGAGCGACAGTAATTAGGCCGCTCTCAGGGGGCGCAGTTGAGGCAGGACTGATTAGCCCTGACTGGAGGTGGTGACTGGTGCTGATGTTGATCGGATGGTAGCTATTGGCTGGTATTGGTCGGATGGTAGCTATTGGCTGGTATTGGTCGGATGGTAGCTATTGGCTGGTATTGGTCGGATGGTAGCTATTGGCTGGTATTGGTCGGATGGTAGCTATTGGCTGGTATTGGTCTGATGGTAGCTATTGGCTGGTATTGGTCTGATGGTAGCTATTGGCTGGTATTGGTCGGATGGTAGCTATTGGCTGGTATTGGTCGGATGGTAGCTATTGGCTGGTATTGGTCTGATGGTAGCTATTGGCTGGTATTGGTCGGATGGTAGCTATTGGCTGGTATTGGTCGGATGGTAGCTATTGGCTGGTATTGGTCTGATGGTAGCTATTGGCTGGTATTGGTCTGATGGTAGCTATTGGCTGGTGTTGGTCTGATGGTAGCTATTGGCTGGTGTTGGTCTGATGGTAGCTATTGGCTGGTATTGGTCGGATGGTAGCTATTGGCTGGTATTGGTCGGATGGTAGCTATTGGCTGGTATTGGTCGGGTGGTAGCTATTGGCTGGTATTGGTCTGATGGTAGCTATTGGCTGGTATTGGTCTGATGGTAGCTATTGGCTGGTATTGGTCTGATGGTAGCTATTGGCTGGTATTGGTCTGATGGTAGCTATTGGCTGGTATTGGTCTGATGGTAGCTATTGGCTGGTGTTGGTCGGATGGTAGCTATTGGCTGGTGTTGGTCTGATGGTAGCTATTGGCTGGTATTGGTCGGATGGTAGCTATTGGCTGGTATTGGTCTGATGGTAGCTATTGGCTGGTATTGGTCGGATGGTAGCTATTGGCTGGTATTGGTCGGGTGGTAGCTATTGGCTGGTATTGGTCTGATGGTAGCTATTGGCTGGTATTGGTCTGATGGTAGCTATTGGCTGGTATTGGTCTGATGGTAGCTATTGGCTGGTGTTGGTCGGATGGTAGCTATTGGCTGGTGTTGGTCTGATGGTAGCTATTGGCTGGTATTGGTCGGATGGTAGCTATTGGCTGGTATTGGTCTGATGGTAGCTATTGGCTGGTATTGGTCGGATGGTAGCTATTGGCTGGTATTGGTCGGGTGGTAGCTATTGGCTGGTATTGGTCTGATGGTAGCTATTGGCTGGTATTGGTCTGATGGTAGCTATTGGCTGGTATTGGTCTGATGGTAGCTATTGGCTGGTGTTGGTCGGATGGTAGCTATTGGCTGGTGTTGGTCTGATGGTAGCTATTGGCTGGTATTGGTCGGATGGTAGCTATTGGCTGGTATTGGTCTGATGGTAGCTATTGGCTGGTATTGGTCGGATGGTAGCTATTGGCTGGTATTGGTCGGATGGTAGCTATTGGCTGGTGTTGGTCGGATGGTAGCTATTGGCTGGTATTGGTCGGATGGTAGCTATTGGCTGGTGTTGGTCGGATGGTAGCTATTGGCTGGTATTGGTCGGATGGTAGCTATTGGCTGGTGTTGGTCGGATGGTAGCTATTGGCTGGTATTGGTCGGATGGTAGCTATTGGCTGGTGTTGGTCGGATGGTAGCTATTGGCTGGTATTGGTCGGATGGTAGCTATTGGCTGGTATTGGTCTGATGGTAGCTATTGGCTGGTATTGGTCGGATGGTAGCTATTGGCTGGTATTGGTCGGATGGTAGCTATTGGCTGGTGTTGGTCGGATGGTAGCTATTGGCTGGTATTGGTCGGATGGTAGCTATTGGCTGGTATTGGTCTGATGGTAGCTATTGGCTGGTATTGGTCGGATGGTAGCTATTGGCTGGTATTGGTCGGATGGTAGCTATTGGCTGGTGTTGGTCGGATGGAATCTATTGGCTGGTATTGGTCGGATGGTAGCTATTGGCTGGGATTGGTCAGATGGTAGCTATTGGCTGGTATTGGTCAGATGGTAGGTTTGGCTTTTATTGGTCAGATGGTAGCTATTGGCTGGTATTGGTCGGATGGTAGCTATTGGCTGATGTTGGTCGGATGGTAGCTATTGGCTGGTATTGGTCTGATGGTAGCTATTGGCTGGTATTGGTCGGATGGTAGCTATTGGCTGGTATTGGTCGGATGGTAGCTATTGGCTGGTATTGGTCGGATGGTAGTTACTGGCTGGTATTGGTCGGATGGTAGTTATTGGCTGATGTTGGTCGGATGGTAGCTATTGGCTGGTATTGGTCGGATAGTAGCTATTGGCTGGTATTGGTCAGATGGTAGCTATTGGCTGGTATTGGTCGGATGGTAGCTATTGGCTGGTGTTGGTCGGATGGTAGCTATTGGCTGTTATTGAACAGATGGTAGTTATTGGCTGTAATTGAATAGACGGTAGCTATTGGCTGTTATGGATACTGATTAGCCGTTACTGGGAGGCGGTGACTAGTGGCTGGTATTGGACGGATGGTAGTTATTGGCTATTATTGAAGACTGGTTACCAGTCACCGAGAATCTGTAGCTATTGACTGTTATTGAACAGACGGTAGCTATCGGCTGTCATTCAGCACTCAATCATTTCAGTGTGGAAGATACGTGATTAAGATACTTCTAAAGATACTAGATTAAGTTAGATGAATGGTTGATGTAGATAATTGATTAGCTTTGCCGTTAATTTGGACCAATAACCATCACATTCGTTGTCTTTCAGCACCTTGAAAGTTAGTTTCCAAAGTTTTTATGTTTAGTGAATTCAAATTATGGTCGATGTAAAACATTTCTCTGATGTTTTAATTCTCTAAATCGACTTCGAAATCAATCAATTCTCTAACTTATTTGATTCATTCGACTTCGATATACGCCATTTCTCTAACCTAATTTAGTCTTTAGACAATCAACTCTGCAAAAACACCTAGAATCTTAAATTACAATACACCAACAAATACAAAACAAGCGCGGATTTTTTCTAATGATGAGCATATTTTGCTCCAGTACAAAATGCTAAAAAATTACGAACAAATGCTGATTTTTTCTCAAATGATTAATTGTGGCACATGGGGTCATAATATTATTTACCTGACATTTTTCTCACCAGAACATCATTATTATTACCATTATTATTATTATCTTTATTAATATTTAACCACTTCAATCGTTAAAACATACCAAGGTCATGTTTCATATTGTGAACATGGACTGCGTTTTAACATTGCCTGTCATTTACGGGCAAGATTAATATTGTTTGAAGAAGGATTGTTTTAGTTATTACCTGAGCCGAGAGTTATGTGAGCGACCTTTTTTATGAAAGATGTTCAGGATCACGCCCCGGTTTTTTATTGTTTTGTTCAGGGTCATATTTTTTCCGTTCACTGTTGTCCCGTTTTCAGCACCCATGAATTTCTTCAATAAATATGAATTTTGTTTCACAGCCTTTCTTCTCAACTGACTGTTTCTACGCGCTGGGATCTTGAGTGGAAGCCCCTCTTATGCATTGATTCCAGGTTCTCTCAACTCCACACTAAATGGTGCCTTCTCCCTTCCTCTTTTTGGAACAACCCATTTTGTGGTTAGAGAGGCTGAAGCTAACTGATACCAACTATCTTTTATCTAAAGTTGACTCCTGTATTCTAAAATGTCATCAACTTCTATGCCTGAGACATTATTCTATACACCATATTTGTAAGTCTAATTTGACTCCCAAGGCTTAAATTCAAGTTTACTTTAACGCTCAAGAACCTGAAAAAATCTCCTTTCGCCCATCAGTTTCTAAAATTTATTGAAGGCGCTCAAGCGCGTACAATTTTTCTTCATGAGTCCCCTTGTACGCAAGAATGCATGTCATTGGAAGGCATCGCTCTGCTCGATGACGAATTTTTCTCCCAAGAGGTTCTATTTGCAGCCGCCGCTCCGCCAGAGAGCTTTTTTTGAGGCGCTGACGTCACTATTGCATCCTGCGGCCACCGCCAGTCTCTTTTGGGTGTCGTGAGGGAGGGAGTGGGCCGGGGTGTGCTGAAGTGTGACGGGGGTGTGCCGGAATGTACCGGGGTGTGCCAAGGTGTGCCAGGGTGTGCTGGATGTGTACTGGAGTGTGACGAGGGAGCTGGGAGTGTAACGAAGTGTGCCGAGGTGTGACGGAAGTGTACCGGGGTGTGACGGATATGTGCTGGAAGTATAACGAAGCTTGAAGGAAGTGTGGCGGGGTGTGACGGATATGTGTTGGAAGTATAACGAAGTGTGATGGAAGTGTGGCGGGGTATGCCGGATATGTGCTGGCAGTATAACGAAGCTTGAAGGAACTCTGGCAGAGTGTGCCGGAAGTGTAGCGGGGTGTGCCAGATATGTGCTGGAAGTATAACGAAGCTTGAAGGAACTGTGGCGGGGTGTGCCGGAAGTGTGCCGGGGTGTGCCGGATATGTGCTGGAAGTATAACGAAGCTTGAAGGAACTGTGGCGGGGTGTGCCGGAAGTGTGTCGGGGTGTGACACGCGTGAGACGGAGATGAGACGAATGTGTGACGAGGTGGAGCAGAGTGTGAGGAATGAGTGACGTGATTAAGCTCTGTTTTTTTTAATTGAATTTGTGATTATGAGTGAATTTGCAGTAAAATGGTGTAAGTTGTACACTATATTCTGGAAATTTTTCCACACCTCTACACAGCAAAAAATTATGATAGTTACCATGAAACTTCCTCGATTCACTGACCTTCACAAATTCATGTATGGTTCACACACGGAAGTGTTAATTAGTAGAGGCTGTTAATAAACTAAAGGTACAGGCTGCTAATTTGATAGATCGGAAACAATATAGGTTAGTTCGCAGCTTGTAAGTGTAATTATACCCTTTTCACCACCTGCGACTGGTACAATAATTCTACCCTTTCACCACCTGAGGTGCGTACAATGCTACCCTTTCTCCGTCTGCATTCAGTACAATTCTACCCTTTTCCACCCCTGTTCCATTTAGTCCCATCAGCAGCAGGCTGACAAATCAATTAAAACGGATCTATAAGACGGAGATCATTAGGCCTCATAATTATAGTGCCCTAGTGAGCTTATGTGACCTCCATAATTACATAGCGAGGTCTGACAAGCTCGCATTTGGCTGAAGACACATTGTCTTCTTAACAGCTGTGATAAAAGCACACACAAGCACAAACAAGCACACACAAGCACACACAAGCCCACACAAGCACACACAAGCACACACAAGCACACACAAGCACACACAAGCACGCACAAAGCACACACTAGCACGCACGAAGCACACAGAAAGCACACACAAACACACACAAACACACACGAAGCACACACAAGCACGCACAAAGCACACACAAGCACGCACAAAGCACACACAAGCACGCACAAAGTACACACATGCACACACAAGCACACATAAGCACGCACAAAGCACACACAAGCACTCACAAAGCACACACATCCACACATAAGCACACAAAAGCACACAAAAGCATAAAAAAGCACACAAAAGCACATACAGGCACACAAAAACACGCAAAAGCACACATAAGCACACAAAAGCACACAAAAGCACACAAAAACACACAATGGCACACAGAAGCACTTAAAAGCACAAAAAGCACACAAAGCACACAAAAGCACACAAAAGCACATAAAAGCACACAAAAGCACACAAAAGCACACAAAAGCACTTAAAAGCACACAAAAGCACACAAAGCACACAAAAAGCACACAAAAGCACATAAAAGCACACAATAGCACACAAAAGCACATAAAAGCACACAAAAGCACACAAAAGCACACAAAAGCACACAAAAGCACACAAAAGCACTTAAAAGCACACAAAAGCACACAAAGCACACAAAAGCACACAAAAGCACATAAAAGCACACAAAAGCACACAAAAACACATAGAAGCACACAAAAGCACACAAAAGCACACAAAAGCACACAATAGCACACAAAAGCACATAAAAGCACACAAAAGCGCACAAAAGCACACAAAGGCACACAGAAGCACACAAAAGCACACAAAAGCACACAAAAGCACACAAAAGCACACAATAGCACACAAAAGCACATAAAAGCACACAAAAGCGCACAAAAGCACACAGAGGCACACAGAAGCACACAAAAGCACACAAAAGTACACAAAAACACACAAAAGCACACAAAAGCACACAAAAGCACACAAAAACACACAAAAGCACAAAGTAGACCGCATAAAATGCTAACGAGCTGCCAGATGACAAAGAACTCGGTAACGATCGGGCTTGCGGAAGAATAGACTTTAATGTTGGTATTTTATCATTTACTTTAAACTCTAAAGATAGACAGATTTTCGTTGCTTGGGTAAAACTCAAAACTCAAAAGAATTTTGCTAAGTATTTTCAAAAGGAAATTAGTGGAGGATCAATTCTTAATTGACAATTTTCTGTCTTAGTTTTTAAGTTTTAAAACATTCTTGGTTTCTCATTAGCAGTTTACTTCGGCTTTTGTCGTTATTCACTAAAGCATTTTTGGAAGCATTTTTCTCTTCTATCATTTTTTTCTCGCAGAAAATTTCTGCTCATCACTTCATTCAGTTTTTTCTTTGATCTTTTTCAGTCTCCTTTTTTCGTTTCTTAGACGTTTATCGGTTTGCCTTCTTTCCAGCCATTTTCAGGCCAGTTTTGTCACTTTCTTTCTAATTCGTGAAGTTTATTTAACCATCCTAGCTGAAATTTTTTCTAGCCTTTTTCTGCTCGATTTTTCCAGTTATATCTTGACATGCTTTTTTTCCTTGCTGGTTCCTTCTAAGATTTATTTTCCTACAGATACTTTTGTTGATTTTTTCTAAGCCACACTTTCCGTCCTAGAGTGAAGGCACGGAAAGAGAAGAAAGAAAGAAAATAAAAACTACGCACTTACATAAAAAAATTAATGCATGAAATGTATCACATGAGATTTCAAAAATTTCTTATCATAAAAGTCCTTAATTTATAAACAAACTATACGCAATACTGAAGCGGAACGTACAGCAGTCTGAATGATCGTCAAGTAAAAATTCCGTTTCCGGAGAAGACGAACTTCAAACAATCTTGAAAAAGATGATTTCACCCAAATAAAATATTTAATATTAGACGCTCCGACTATTTTAAAACCAGGGGATGTGAGTGAACTCTTTTTGATTTATTTAAAGAGGCTTTACGGAGCCTGCAACAGCTGGGCCCTGCAATTGGAGCTCGATACCGAAGAGCTAATGTTTTTGTATGACAACGATAAAACTTTCAGGTGTCATTTGAGATGATATTTTAGGATAAATAATAATCTAGGATTTTTATTCAGGGATAAATAATTAATTCTGTCAAGGTACTATAAAGTGAAATACTTGTTGTCCGGCTGCTGTAGAGATAACGAGGTTTATGTAGGAAGCAAATTGAATACAAAACGATGACAATTATGTTGGAGTGGTGAAATCCTATGAAACTGAAATGTGACCATTTAAATGAAAGCATGAAATAAATACAGTTGAAATAAAATATTGAAGCCCTGTTAAAATTAAACGAAATCACGAAACATGACACCCATGTTGCCAGCGAATCAAATTCAACTATGCAAAATGCCGCACTGTTGCTTCAACTATATTCTTTTTATTTGATAATACGTTTTTTAATGTTACTTTTCTGATTCAAAATTAAAGTTAACATGGGAGTTACAAGCACAGGAGCTAAACTTATAATAAACTCAGAAAGTGTATAACCCATTCTCAATTTAGCATGAAAATATTAGAGCTGAATTTAACTTCGCAGTGAGAAAATAAGATCCAATTATAAAAACCTTCAACACGTATGAGAATCTAGCCGAAATTTGTCATCTTGTATAAGAGCATAATTTGCAATCATCAAGCTTGAGAGAAAAGTATTAAATTACCAACAAGCATAAGTCGCAGGCGAAATCATCATTAAGTATGAGAGCGAAATTGAAATTCATCATCAAACATGTAAGCTAAATTACCTACTGAACGGGTTTGATGCAGTCCCTAAGGCGCTGCAATAGGATTTCGTCGTCTGATTCATGTTCAGATTTTGTCATACTTCTTTTTCTTCGTCTGATTTAATTATAAATTATGTCCAACTTTTTTGTCGTCTGATTTATGTCCATATTTTGTCCTACTTTTTTCGTCGTCTGATTTCTTTTCAGATTTCATTCAGCTTTCTTTCGTTGTCTGAATCATTTACAGGATTCGTCATTTTTCTTTCGTCGTCTGATTTATGTAGCGATTTTATTCCACTTCATTCTGAATTCCCTCATTTCATGTGCTCCTATTCCTACATTGTCCGTTTTTCCTTTGGCTTGTCATTATTAAGCAACATAAAAATTTCATTTTCAAATTTTACGTACATCAATCGTGTGTCATTCAAAGAACAGAAAAAAGTAATTTTTAAACATGGAAACTGCTCGTGAGGTAATCGAGTTTTCGAGTGAAGTTTGGAGTTTAGCGCAAACAGTCATCAATGTTAATCAGGGAGATACGAGCTCGTAGTCTGCTTTTCATTTAACACTGAAATTTTTCAAGTAATTACTGGAAGCGTCTCGTCGGCGTATGCCTGCTTTATTTTTGAAAGCTCAAATCATGAAAACAAATTTTCCTGAAGAGATATTTTCAATGAGCAGTCTAATTTATCCTTGTGAAGAGGTTTTCTTCCATGATTTCTTTCGTTTATTTCTAGAGACAGTACTTTATAATGCTACGATAATTTTTTCATCTCGCTAATTTTTCTAACGGTATAATTAGATAGAGTGCGCATCTGATATCAGATGTCTAAGAAAAGATCTAATAAGAAGCACTTTTTATTATAAGCGCTATGAATTGACATTACGAACTACAAGTTGCAAGAATCGAATACATTTCCATTGTTGATGTATATGAAGCGTTTAGCTGTAAAATCACAAGTTAACATTTTACATTCACGACCATTGAAGTTTAGTGTTATAATATGTGTCTTAATTGAAGCATTAAAAAACATAGAATTTCGTTAAATCTGCCCTTTTCTATCCTTTTTATTCACCTTTCGTTCGGCGGTCGAAAACTGCATCATGTGTTTTAAATGACTTTCTTGCACTCGTAAAATCAATCGAATAAAATGATCTCACTTTCATGAAAGTATCAACCTATCATTGCACATCCATTCCTTAGTATGTACGTGAATGATCACCGTGAAAATTTTTCCATATAATTTAAACTATCTACATTGATTTCCACTGAAAAATTTTAACTCCCTGCACTATAACTAATGGAAAAGAAAATAAAAAATTAGCTTTTTTACTTATACTAACAGAATTACTATTGTCATTGACAAATTTGAAGCATGAAAAGTCGCCAGATATTGTTGCTAGTTCATTTTAATCCTTGATAGCACAAATAACACAAAATTAAACGGTGTTCAATTGACATTCTGAGCGATGTTGACTTTCAGTGGAGCCATGCGATGGTGTACGTAATGCAAATTATGTAGAATCTCTTCTTAAAAAGCGGTGAAATTCACAAAAGCCAGCCTATGATAATTTTCAGGACCTTTTCTTCACGGCCAGTCCACGATGGTACGACTAGGTTAGTTGAGCGTTTAGTTACTCAATTCAGCCATTCTCAAGAAATTAAATGAATTCCTATGTATTCAGAGATGCTTAAAATGAAAAATTAGTTAACAAGTCAATTTTCTTCCTAGACCATTTAATTTATTGATTGTTTCTATTCAACACCCATCTAATAGCTTTAGATAAAAATTACAAATTTCTATATTTTTTTTCAGGACTACAGATCTCTAAAAATTGCGAAATAGATTCAATATTCCGAACCTATTTATGACTTTCAATATGAAAAACATGATTTGCTATAATTTTCACCAAGATTTACCGTTTTTAATCTCGATGAAGTGCATGTTTCCTTTATGAGCTGAGATCTGTTGCCCGAAGGGAGCGTAACTTTGGCTGCAGTTTATCCTCGTGTCCTCAGGGAGCAATAAACGCGGACGCCAGCGGCAAGAGTGACGTTGCCGTCTGAGACGTGGGTGCTCCTTATTGGCTGGCAGAGTTAGAGTGCCTTGATTGCGGTGTGTTTGGAAGATGCTTGTGTCTCTTATTGGCTGCCCGATTTAGAACGCGTAGTGTGTGGTGTGTTTGGAAGATGCTTGTGTCTCTTATTGGCTGTCTGAGTTAGAGCTCGTAGTGTGTGGTGTGTTTGGAAGATGCTTGTGTCTCTTATTGGCTGTCTGAGTTAGAGCTCGTAGTGTGTGGTGTGTTTGGAAGATGCTTGTGTCTCTTATTGCCTGTCTGAGTTAGAGCGCGTAGTGTGTGGTGTGTTTGGAAGATGCTTGTGTCTCTTATAGGCTGTCTGAGTTAGAGCTCGTAGTGTGTGGTGTGTTTGGAAGATGCTTGTGTCTCTTATTGGCTGTCTGAGTTAGAGCTCGTAGTGTGTGGTGTGTTTGGAAGATGCTTGTGTCTCTTATTGGCTGTCTGTGTTAGACCTCGTAGTGTGTGGTGTGTTTGGAAGATGCTTGTGTCTCTTATTGGCTGCCCGATTTAGAACGCGTAGTGTGTGGTGTGTTTGGAAGATGCTTGTGTCTCTTATTGGCTGTCTGAGTTAGAGCTCGTAGTGTGTGTGGTGTATTTGGAAGATGCTTGTGTCTCTTATTGGCTGCCCGATTTAAAACGCGTAGTGTGTGGTGTGTTTGGAAGATGCTTGTGTCTCTTATTGGCTGTCTGAGTTAGAGCTCGTAGTGTGTGGTGTGTTTGGAAGATGCTTGTGTCTCTTATTGGCTGTCTGAGTTAGAGCTCGTAGTGTGTGGTGTATTTGGAAGATGTTTGTGTCTCCTATTGGCTGCTCGATTTAGAACGCGTAGTGTGTGGTGTGTTTGGAAGATGCTTGTGTCACTTATTGGCTGTCTGAGTTAGAGCTCGTAGTGTGTGGTGTATTTGGAAGATGCTTGTGTCTCTTATTGGCTGTCTGAGTTAGAGCTCGTAGTGTGTGGTGTATTTGGAAGATGCTTGTGTCTCTTATTGGCTGCCCAATTTAGAGCGCGTAGTGTGTGGTGTGTTTGGAAGATGCTTGTGTCTTTTACTGGCTGCCCGATTTAGAGCGCGTAGTGTGTGGTGTGTTTGGAAGATGCTTGTGTCTCTTAATGCGGCCTGATTTAGAGCGCGTAGTTTGTGGTGTGTTTGGAAGATGCTTGTGTTCCTTATTGGCTGTCTGAGTAAGAGCACGTAGTGTGCGGTGTTCCTTAATGGATGTCAGAGTTAGAGCGCGTAGATAGCGGGGTGTTTGGAAGATACTTGTGTCTCTCATTGGCTGCCTGATTTAAAGCGTGTAGATTGCGGGGTGCTTAGATATCTTTTCATTTTTGCGGGATCTGAAAGTTCTACGATATTAGTTCATACTAAGCCTTAAAAAAGAAATTTACTTCGAAAGAAAGTGAAAATACAGCTTGGAGTATTAGATCATGCTCAGGTTCATTTTTTGAAAGTAATTTAAAAAGCCATTTAGACTGAAAAAACTAAAATTTATTTATTTAACTATCGTCGTACTTACTTTTGGTGACCTCATTTTGATGCCCTTCAGGAGTATTCACGATCCAGAAAAGAACAATTAACATTCTGTCATTGGTTTCCGAGCACCCAAAGAAGTGTACATCCTACTTCGCACAATTGCATTGGCTACCTTTCGAGAACCGCACTTGAAATTCTCCCCCTGAAAAGCTTTCAGGCGTTCCAGTACGAGTAACATCAAGCTGCGCGAGGTGTTCCAGCCGACCAAACCCAAGCTGGAGCTGGAAAATGAGTCCGTTCAGAGAGCAATAGGATCCAGACCCTGCAAAGCCTGGAAATTATCGGCCAGCCCGCGGCTGCTGGTGCCACAATTCGGCCACCTCTGGATTACGACGGGTGATTTGGCGTGCTCTGAGGGCCTCCATGTCTAAAATTTACCGCCGCTGTTCAGAAATTTTGCAGTTTTGTCCGCCGATATCTCATCGAGGATGAGGACTTTACGTGAACGTCGCTCCTGTGTCCTAACGAAAAAATAACGCGTAGTTCATAGGCTTGTTGCCAGATTTTCAAAGATTTTTATGATAACTGTATTTTCTTTACGTGACTTTACGTGAATGACGCTCCTGTGTAATAACGAAAAAATAACGCGTAGTTTAAAGGCTTGTTGCCAGATTTTCAAAGATTTTTATGATAACTGTATTTTCTTTACGTGACTTTACGTGAATGACGCTCCTGTGTAATAACGAAAAAATAACGCGTAGTTCAAAGGCTTGCTGACAGATTTTCAAAGATTTTTATGATAACTGTATTTTCTTTACGGGACTTTATTATGTATCTTAATGAGAAAATCGCATCTAGTTCGAAGGAATTGGTGCAAGATTTTAAATTCTTTTTATCGTAACTATATTTTCATAGAGATACTATTTGCTTGTAAATTTAGATACGCTTCATACAATTTGGCGCAATTCGAAACGAAATTCAGCCAAATTGCAGGTGGCCAAGTCGATTTAAAAATCTTACCCTATTAAATGAATCGTGACGACGACGTGAGTTGTTAAATAATCTGACTTCTAGTTTCGAGTAGCACGCCTCGCTGTTGTAGGGTTATTGTAATGAAGGGTTAACGTCATGGCAGACTAATTTTAAATCGACTTCATTAAAACCTATTCTATTTCATTAAATGGACGAATCGATTTCATTAAAACCCCTCTCCCTTATTCGAGCGTATCAATTCACACAAAAAATCGATAACAGCAGCTCGCTTCCTGCTACCGTTTATCTAAAGTGAGGGAGAATAGTTTTAAGCCAAAAAAGTATCTCTATAAATTTCAAAGCTATAATGAAGCTAGCTCTGAAAGTCTCGGTGATTATTTTGAGTTTTAACCAAATGGTTCCAGAATTTTAATAGATATGAATGGTATATTTCGCACAGCCCAGGGCGCTAATATGGAGAACGCAATAAAAGGAAAACCCTTGAAAAATTCGAACAAAAGACTCGCATAAAGCGGCGGTAGAATGCTTTTCATTTCATGTAGGAAATTTGCGTTGTATTTTGATTAGTTTAAATAGACCCTCAAGGAAGCCTTATTTCATTCAGAATTCTATGCTTTATTCAGCATTCTGCGTTTCATTCAGTATTCTATTCCTTATTCAGCATTTCATGCTTAATTCAGTATTCTAAGCCTTATTCAGCATTCTAAGCAAAACAATTCCCCTCATTTATAATGGAGGTGCAGGCTGCTTAGAGAGGATATCCTTTATTAAATTCAGAATGCAAAGCACTGCACTTCCGCCACAAATATCAAACTGTGAGTCCCAGAGAAAGGATTGTCTTGTATAATTTACCTTTCTATGCGAAAGAGCTTTCTCCTTGATTATGAAGCTAAAGGTTTACTGATAAACATCTGGGTGTGGAGAACTTCTGTGAAATATGAATGCTAACTCACAAAATTCAGTTGTTATTAATTTCTTCGTAGGAAACGGTTAACTGCATTGAAATATGAATGCTAACTCACAAAATTCAGTTGTTATTAATTTCTTTGTACGAAACGGTTAACTACATCGAAATATGAATGCTAACTCACAAAATTCAGTTTTTATTAATTTCTTCGTACCAAAGGACTGGGGATTTACGAACAAATGAACTTACCATGTTTTCGCTTTGTTCTTTGCGTTCATCTTTAAAGATTGATATTTTCTACAACGATTTTTTTGCAACGCGCTGCTGTAAATTTTCTCTAAATAGAAGATTATTTTACGAGAAACCTCACCACAAAGGTTAAGATAAAATAAATCAAATAAGTTGCAAAATCAAATTCTGTTTTGATTGAAGCCCGAAGCGGAAGACGCAGAGGCTTATTAATATTCTAGCAATATATACAACATTAACATACTATTAAAGTTCCAGCCACGAATAATTAGGAACTTCAGGGGCTGGAATAGAGAATTTGACAAACAATAATCCTGCAAAATAATCAAGAAAATGTAAACAATAAAAATTTTCATCAACGATGTCTTCTATCCAAAGATTGATAGTAAGGACTATGTCGCTTCTAAACTTGAACGTTGGCTTAACACGTTAACTTATACGAGTTAAACTGAAGTTCAATATTCAACTCATATTACCGTTAATTTTAGAGATCAATTTTGAAAACAACGAACACTATACGAAAATTATTCGTATTATTAATTATTAGAAATTATTCGTTCGTTATTTTGAAAATAACGAACACTATACGAATCATTCCTTCATCTAATTTTTAACTGCATAGCAGAAAAGATATTCCTAACCTTTAATTTTCATTGGGTTTTCATGAAAAATGAGTTTATGACTGTTGTTGGGTCTGCAGTATTAAGAAAATCCCTTCAGTGACCACCGGTGGGTCACGTCGCAGTCAAAGTGTTAAAGTAGACCGCCGAGACGATGGAAATGTCTCCCAGTAGTGAAGATCTCTCGATGCGAGGGAGCGTTTGTGCTGAAAATGAAATAAGCGTATGTATAAATTCAAGTTTATTACAAATTAAAAGTGTATTAAGTTTATTAAAAAATAAAAAAATGAAATTAGCGTATGTATAAATTCAAGTTTATCACAAATTAAAAGTGTATTAAGTTTATTAAAAAATAAAAAAAACGAAATTAGCGTATGTATAAATATAACTTTATAAAATAAATAGCTTGACTAATTTAATTAACATCATTTACTCAGATGAATGAGTCATCAAATCGTCAACTTTCTCCCCTTATTTATTTTTGAAAAGAGTGCACTCACAAATGATTTTAGTGGTAAATCAATCAAGGAAAATTTCTAATTCATAAAATTAGTATTAGTAGTATCAGTATATTCTGCAGCATATTTTACATTTATATCAATTTTCTGTTTTTTTCCTGGAGTAATATAATCGTTTCAAATGCATAGATATTATGACATTATTTATTACTAAAATGATCACTGTTGTTAGTTAAAATAAGCAAAGCCAACCGTAACTGTAACGTAACTTTTTAAATATGAACTTCACGTTTTAATGGTGAACTTTAAGCTTTATCACGAACCTTGCACTTTCAACCTGAACTTTTATTCTGAATGTAAACATCGTATTTTAAACCTGGATTCTGCATCTTATTTTTTTTTTAAATTAAACCTAAACATTTTACGCCTGAACCTGGTGTTTTAATCCTAAACTTTACATCTTAAACCTGAACGTTGAGATCAAATTACATCATAAACCTGAACGTTGAGATCAAATTACATCATAAACCTGAACGTTGAGATCAAATTACATCATAAACCTGAACTTTGAGATAAAATTTCACTTTAAACCTGAATTTTGAGATCAAATTACACCATAAACCTGATTTTTGAGTTCAAGTTACATCAAAAGCCTAAGCTTTGAATTCAAAAGGTAAAACTTTACAATTCCAGACAGAGGTTTAGTTCCAAAGACTATCCCAGCCGCACTAGTCAGACGGCCATTGAGTTGCACCTCTCAATAAAAGTCAATCTCATCTAGGCGACTTATGTTCAATGAGTTTTTTATTCATGAGAGCTCCAAGTTTTTCAATTTAGATCACGCCTGCCATACGGAATGTTACCCCCTGGGTAGACAACTGGGGCTGGTTGTGGGGGTGGGGTTGGTTGTGGGGAGTGGAGTTGGTTGTGGGGAGTGGAGTTGGTTGTGGGGAGTGGAGTTGGTTGTGGGAGGTGGGGTTGGTTGTGGGAGGTGGGATGGTTGTGGGTGGAGGGTTGGTTGTGGGTGGTGGGGTGGTTGTGGGTGGTGGGGTTGGTTGTGGGAGGTGGGATGGTTGTGGGTGGGGGGGTGGTTGTGGGTGGTGGGGCTGGTTGTGGGAGGTGGGGTTGGTTGTGGGTGGTGGGGTGGTTGTAGGAGGTGGGATGGTTGTGGGTGGTGGGGTGGTTGCGGGTGGTGGGGTTGGTTGTGGGAGGTGGGATGGTTGTGGGTGGTGTGGTGGTTGTGGGTGGTGGTGAGGTGGTTGTGGGCGGTGGGGCTGGTTGTGGGTGGTAGGATGGTTGTGGGTGATTGGGTTGGTTGTGGGAGGTATGATGGTTGTGGGTGGTGGAGTGGTTGTGGGTGGTGGGGTTGGTTGTGGGAGGTGGGGTTGGTTGTGGAAGGTGGGGTTGGTTGTGGGAGGTAGGGTTGGTTGTGGGAGGTGGGGTTAGTTGTGGGAGGTGGGGTTGGTTATGGGAGGTAGGGTTAGTTGTGGGAGGTGGGGCTGGTTGTGGGAGGTGGGGCTGGTTGTGAGAGGTAGAGTTGGTTGTGGGAGGAGGGGTTGGTTGTGGGAGGTGGGGTTGGTTGTGAGAGGTAGAGTTGGTTGTGGGAGGTGGGGTTGGTTGTGGGAGGTGGGGCTGGTTGTGGGGTGTGGGGTTGGTTGTAGGAGGTGGGGTTATGGTGGGTAGGGTTGGTTCTTGGGATGAGAAGCTAGTTGTTGGGTAGAAATTGAGTCCGAGAACAATTGGTAGAGTTGTTTAACTCGTTGCTTGCTAAACGACCCAGCTATTGGTCGTTTGACAATTTTTAACAATCTTTTAAAATTAACAGTATTTAATGGACTCAGTTATCATTTGGTGTTCGTGAAATTGTTTAAAACTTTTGACTATAAATTTTAATTGAATATTGAACTTCAGTTTTACCCATCGCGGTCAATGTTTTAAGGTACGTATGGCAGAATGTAGAACCGAATACAACCAGTTAGTTCTCCATTTTCGGTATTATGCAAATCGTTTTACTTAAAAACGGGATGGCGTTTTGTAAAACTCCACGACAGCGTTTTTATAACGCCTGTACGACATGCAGTATAACGTCAATGTTCCGGACTGAACTTCTCGATGTATAACATCAGAAGAACGTTCTGTATAGCGTCAGTACATCTCTCTGTAAAACCTTTATAGCAAGCTCCGTACAACGTCAGTATAGTGTTCTGTATAACGCTTGTATAGTGTTCTGTATAACGTCTGTAGCAAGCTCCGTATGTCAGTACATCTCTCTGTATAACGTCTGTAGCAAGCTCCGTATGTCAGTACATCTCTCTGAATAACGTCTGTAGCAAGCTCCGTACGTCAGTACATCTCTCTATATAACTTCAGTAACAAGCTCTGTAAGTCAGTACATCTCTCTGTATAACGTCTGTAGCAAGCTCCGTATGTCAGTACATCTCTCTGTATAACTTCAGTAACAAGCTCTGTATGTCAGTACATCTCTCTGCATAACGTCTGTAGCAAGCTCCGTATGTCAGCACATCTCTCTGTATAACGTCTGTAGCAAGCTCCGTATGTCAGTACATCTCTCTGCATAACGTCTGTAGCAAGCTCCGTATGTCAGTACATCTCTCTGCATAACGTCTGTAGCAAGCTCCGTATGTCAGTACATCTCTCTGCATAACGTCTGTAGCAAGCTCCGCATGTCAGTACATCTCTCTGCATAACGTCTGTTGCAAGCTCCGTATGTCAGTACATCTCTCTGCATAACGTCTGTAGCAAGCTCCGTATGTCAGTACATCTCTCTGCATAACGTCTGTAGCAAGCTCCGTATGACAGTACATCTCTCTGCATAACGTCTGTAGCAAGCTCCGTATGTCAGTACATCTCTCTGCATAACGTCTGTAGCAAGCTCCGTATGTCAGCACATCTCTCTGCATAACGTCTGTAGCAAGCTCCGTATGTCAGCACATCTCTCTGCATAACGTCTGTAGCAAGCTCCGTATGTCAGCACATCTCGCTGTATAACGTCTGTAGCAAGCTCCGTATGTCAGCACATCTCTCTGCATAACGTCTGTAGCAAGCTCCGTATGTCAGTACATCTCTCTGCATAACGTCTGTAGCAAGCTCCGTATGTCAGCACATCTCTCTGCATAACGTCTGTAGCAAGCTCCGTATGTCAGTACATCTCTCTGCATAACGTCTGTAGCAAGCTCCGTGTGTGAGTACATCTCTCTGCATAACGTCTGTAGCAAGCTCCGTATGTCAGCACATCTCTCTGCATAACGTCTGTAGCAAGCTCCGTATGTCAGCACATCTCTCTGCATAACGTCTGTAGCAAGCTCCGTATGTCAGTACATCTCTCTGCATAACGTCTGTAGCAAGCTCCGTGTGTGAGTACATCTCTCTGCATAACGTCTGTAGCAAGCTCCGTATGTCAGTACATCTCTCTGCATAACGTCTGTAGCAAGCTCCGTATGTCAGCACATCTCTCTGCATAACGTCTGTAGCAAGCTCCGTATGTCAGTACATCTCTCTGCATAACGTCTGTAGCAAGCTCCGTATGTCAGTACATCTCTCTGCATAACGTCTGTAGCAAGCTCCGCATGTCAGTACATCTCTCTGCATAACGTCTGTAGCAAGCTCCGCATGTCAGTACATCTCTCTGCATAACGTCTGTAGCAAGCTCCGTATGTCAGTACATCTCTCTGCATAACGTCTGTAGCAAGCTCCGTATGTCAGTACATCTCTCTGCATAACGTCTGTAGCAAGCTCCGTATGTCAGTACATCTCTCTGCATAACGTCTGTAGCAAGCTCCGCATGTCAGCACATCTCTCTGCATAACGTCTGTAGCAAGCTCCGTTCGGCCTTTCGTTTTTTACAACGCTGCCACAGCTCCACTACTTTGTTCACTGTGATATCATAGCGATCCAGTTCTCATGTTCGTATAGACATCAAAAACTTTAAGGAACTCTCAATATTGTTCTCACCACTTGCTCTCACTTGTTCTCACCAATTGTATGGACCCAAAACTTACAACCTTAATACCACTACCGTATTACAGCCGTACCACAACTGTATAACAGCCGTACCACCACCGTACCACAACCGTATCACAACCATATCACAACCGTACCACAACCGTATAGCAGTCGTATCACAACCGTATAACAACCGTACCTTACCCGTACCACAACCGTATCACAACCGTATCACAACCTTACTTCAACCGTATAACAGCCGTACCACCACCGTACCACAACCGTATAACAGTCGTTCCACCACCGAACCAGAACCGTATCATAACCATATCACAACCGTACCTCAATCGTACCACAACCATACCACAACTCTGCCACAACTGTACCACAACCGTGCTAAAACTGTATTATTTCTCTACCACCATACCACCAAAATTTCATGAATCTAAGAAGATAGTTCACAACATCCTCAATTGCGTCACGAGCAGTTTTTCGCGCTAACATCATGAGAGTCTCATCAAACTTGGCAAATAAAACAAGTCATCCTTGGCATTAAACTCTCCCAACATTGCAGTTTCAGTGTCATGCAATTTGCCCGTCCCGAAAACGCTTTGGCAGCCCTTTGATAAAATGAGCGTATTATTTTTAAATCCATTTTATTGTGTTGCTTCAAGTAGGCCATTTCCAAAACTTTTGAATCGCTTTGAATTTCATCATGTACCAGGTAGTGAATCTGCGAATGTTGTTGAGTTATTTCGGCGCATCACTTTCAGAACCTTCAGAATCTACCAGTTCAATAACTACATATCTTTTCGGTTCGCTGCTGCCTTGTTTTTCAGCCCCTCTGACTTTCTTATTCAACTCTTATCTTGTTTCATGAACTTATTCCTCAACTTACTGTCTCCATGCACGGGGGATCTACCGTGGGAACACACTTTGTGCATAGATTCCATACTTAATGGTGCCTTCATCCTTTCTCTCTTTGAATGTCGTTGTTGTGGTTAGGGAGGCTTAATCTAGTAAATTCTGTGACCTTCATTGAATGTTTTATGTAAATCATGTAGTCCATTTGTGTTGATATCTGGATTTTTCGTGGTTTCCTAAAGACTAACGTTTCGTATTCCACGGTTCAGGCATTTTAATCTAAACTAGTAGTAGTTTTTTATTAAGTGTGTCATTAACACTTAATCTAGTTCAAAACAACGGCTTTCTACTCTTAGGCGTAAGGTCTTCGAGTTAGAAAGAATGTACTCTAATTATCTTTCCACTAAATAACCTATTTACTGCAGGACTTGACATTTTTATTTGCCAAGCTAGAGTGGTGGTGGCCATACACTTTTGAAACAAGTAGTTTATTCGCTTTTAATTACGTTTTTCTCGTTTTTATAGCATTCGCAGTATATTTCTTTATTGACCTCATCAATCTTACCGTTCCTTGTACCGAGACTTCTACCTAAGTTCGTGAAATTTCAACCCATAATACATGAGAACCACCAACTTTTGCTAGTTAGCGCATCTTTATTCAAATATCAAGAACAAAGAAACTCACCGGTGTTTTCGAATTGCTGTTTCAGTCAGTCAGTGATGGGTAAAAATTCATAGACGTTTCATTGGAATTGTATTAATGCTTTTAGATCTCTTCTCTTAACGAAGACATCAGTTTTATTCATGCAGTTACAATTTGTGAGACTGCTGAGAAACAATCAAGTCAAGTGGTTTATTTTAGAAAAGCGGCATCTAAAATAAAGCGGCACATCTTCAACACTCGGGATTTTTGCAAGTCTCCTTTGATTCACACAACACTCCATTTCGTCGACGAGTCTGAAGTGAACAACTTTGCTTGCTGTGTAGTATTGTCACGACAGATTGAGAACGTACGTCGCTTAAGAGTCGTTTGCTGCTCGCTAAAAGTAATTTTAAAAGCAAATGAAATTCGAATTTTTTGTTTTTAATTAATTACAGTAATTGATTTTAGTTTTTGGCTACAACTTATACTAGAGCAGAAAATACTGACTGTGTATCAATAACTATCACATTGAAATTATTATTACCAATAACTACCGCATTAAAATTATTACTGCTAATAACTATCGCATTAAAAATGTTACTACCAATAGTTAGCACATTCATATTATTTCTACCAATAACTGCCCTATCAAAAATGAAACTACCATATTAAAGGAACTGTTGTCTCGATCGCAATTATCACTTTTGCTGTGATTGAAATTTTTACATGTTACTCTTCAGTAAGTGTTACAGCTGTAAAAACTGTTATTTTTGAAACAACGACTCCTGCTGTAATTTTTACTCGTAGGGGAAAAATGACGTTTTATGCAGAACTTCAACATTTCTGCACTCTGTCATCATTCATGTTATTCATATTCATTCACAATCTTTCTGTTTTATATTGACACGCTGTCATCCTTCCCGATATTTACATTCATTCACAGTCTTTTTGCTCCAGTTGACACGCTGTGGTTATTCACATCATTCACATTCATTCGCAGCGGTGTAGTATTCTTTTAATTTAAAAAATCTACTTGGTATTACCAGCTTCTCATTCACATGATCACAAAATTAGTAATAGATTACCCTTTACAACCAATGTGCTCTTCGTAATCCAGTCAAGAACTTATGTGTTATGGAATAATTCTTAGATCCTGGGTACGTTAAACGTAGTTCAGGTTATTGTAGAATAAATAGAAGAAGGATTTTGTTGTTTCACGATCTCAACAAAAGCAAATGTTTAATTAAATATTCCTCGAATTCTCGGGAAATTAAACGTGTTTAAATTATTTCAAATAGTATTAAATGGATTTAGTAACCGGTTTGTATTAATACAATTCAGCAAGGTCGGTCTAGACGGTGCGTGAAATCGAAACAAAGCTGCGCTATGAAACATTTAGACGAACGATATTCGTGTTAATTTGATTTATCTAATAGAAACAGAACTGTATTACAAAAAACAAAGATGGGTGATATTAGAGCGAATTCGACGCAATGAGTCAAGACAGAACTTTACGAAAATATATCGACGGAAGTAATCGCACGAATTTGATGCATCAAATTGAAGCCAATTCTTAATTAGAATATATGGAAGAATAATTGACATTTGTGTGAATTTGATGCATTTTTAAGACAAAGCTGCGCTTAGAAACACATTGACGGGTGATATTCTTGAAGACTTGGAGCACGGAGTTGGAATGAAACTGCACAAGGAAATACATCAATGAATTACATTTTTGCCAAATTTATGCATAAAATTAAATCGTTTTTTAAATACATTTCAATTTTTATTTTTTCTTTAAACTATATTATTTAATTATTTAAAAATTAACTCCACTGCAAGATACACTGAAGGATGACATTCCTCTCAATCTTCAGTTAAATTTCCTGAAACAAGACCTAACTGCGACAAGTTCTTTCCAGTTGAGACGATTAACAAACGACCAAAATTGATCAGAGACGGCGGAGGTCATCATCTAGAGTCCACCCCATCTAATCTGTGACCGTTAGCATTACTATCTGATCATTAGCATTACAATCTGATCATTAGCATTAGAACTTCTGTGAAAGGTCAATTTTAAGCTGATGCGCCTCACTGGAAGCACGCTCGGTAATGGAAGTCAATTTCCTACTCACGAGACCACTATGGATCGACTCGTTTTAAATTGGATGTCATGAGAAAGCTTTAAGTTATGGTGCCTCGGTCTGAGTTGCCAAGTCTAACTTTTTCGCTTGAATGGTAATGCGTCTCTGCGATTTTTTATGATAATGGTGTTATATTGGTTAGTTGAACTTCTTTTTTACAGTAACGCAAATCCATGATTTTTTATTGCAATTGTGTTATAATGGTTATTTTTAACTTCTTTGCTGGAGTAACGTAAATCCACGGTTTTTTTTGGAAATAATATATCATCGGTTAGTTTAACTTCATTGCTTTAGTAACGTCAACTGTGAAACGTTTCAGTAATTTTTTTTTGCAAACGATGTCATATTGCTCTGTCTAACTTCTTCGCGTCAGTCTCGTGAACGTCTCAGTGATTTTTTTTGGAAACGATGTTATGTTGTTTATTTAATTTGTTCACTTCAGTATCGTGCATGGTGATACGTCTTATTGATTTTTTCTTGGAAATGGGGGCATAGGCTACGATAATCTTTCTAAATTCTGCTAAGCGGCAGTGGTGATGTCAATCATTGATGTGATTTGTTGCAGATGATGTCAATCATTGATGTGATTTTACGCAGATGATGTCAATCATTGATGTTACGCAGATGATGTCAATCATTGATGTGATTTTACGCAGATGATGTCAATCATTAATGTGATTTTTTGCAGATGATATCAATCATCGATATAATTTTTAACAGATGATGTCAATCATTGATGTGATTTTCCGCAGATGATGTCAATCATTGATGTAATTTTTCGCAGTTGATGTCAATCATTGATGTGATTTTTCGCAGATGATGTCAATCATTGATGTGATTTTTGCAGATGATGTCAATCATTGATGATATTTTTCGCAGATGATGTCAATCTTTGATGTGATTTTTCACAGATGATGTCAATCATTGATGATGATCGACTCAAATCGCTGTACCTGGCAGTATTTTTTCTCAAATTATGCGGTGTAAATTAATTGGCTTATGCTGTGATGATAAATTTTTGACTCTGTGCCCGATGTGCACATTTTCTGCTTAAGAAAACGTTCAGTACATGTACAAAAAATGTTCCACTCACACATGTATTTTGAAATATATCTATTAATTAAGTTGATCTATTTGATGGGTGAATACAATGTTGTTTTGTTGATATTTTGTATTTCAAATTTTACTCGTTTTTCAGGGCTTAGATTTAAAAATATAGCAGTTATTTTCTGCATACGTCACCTCAATGAGTGGTTTTGCTAAATTTTATACGTGGATGTCAAAAAAGCTGATGAAATGGAAGAATGAAACTTCGACTTATATTGGTAGGTTAAAATAAGTTCTTGATTAGATTTTAATTCACATTGTTTTGTAATTTTTCTTTCATTTTACAGTATAGCTACTTGCCCCATGTATTCCACCGATGAGGCTAGCTGAAAAATTGTGACTCAGGAATAGTTCTTAGGACAGCAAACGACTTCAGCCACCCCTCAGGGGGTACAACTGTTGTATCTATGAAAATTAGCGCTCCCAGGGGGACTATGTAAGGGCCCGAGCTAAAGGTTAGGTTGGCTCTCTTTTTGTTAAAATAACATAGTTTTTTGTTTTGTTACGGACCAACTTTTTTTTTGTTCACTGCTGTCCTGTTTTTTCAGCACCTACTACTTTCTTCTTCAACTTTGATCTTGTTTCATGAACTTCTTTCTCATCTTACTGTTTCTATGCCTTTTCTGCATAGATTCCACGTTCCCTTATGTCAGGGAAAACGCTAGCCCTTAGTTCAAAATGCCTACTAGGGCGAAGGATTGTTGAAGAACCGTATTTGAGGGCTTTCATGAACAAGATTTTATGTATTTATAATACTAGGATGAACAATCTCAGAAGGTAGTGACGTTTAATTTGAACGAAAGCAAAAGTTTAATACGAGGCAAAAGTTTAATACGAGGCAAAAGTTTAATACGAGGCAAAAGTTTAATACGAGGCAAAAGTTTAATACGAGGCAAAAGTTTAATACGAGGCAAAAGTTTAATACGAGGCAAAAGTTTAATACGAGGCAAAAGTTTCATGCGAGGCAAAAGTTTAATACGAGGCAAAAGTTTAATACGAGGCAAAAGTTTAATACGAGGCAAAAGTTTAATACGAGGCAAAAGTTTAATACGAGGCAAAAGTTTAATACGAGGCAAAAGTTTAATACGAGGCAAAAGTTTAATACGAGGCAAAAGGATAACACGAAGGAATAGAATAATCTTAACTTCTGTTGAACACGTAGGAAGAACACTAAATGAACACGAACTATACTGATTGAGATTACACTGAGACTGAGCTGCACTATACTGACATGGGCAATTGGTGCTCGTAAGACCTGAATGAAAAAAAAAAACTAAGATTGAAACCAGTGACAAGATTAGGGCATTTAGTATAAATCAAAGTATGCGCAAGTAAATTAAGATTATCGACAACAATTGAAACTCACCAATGACGGGGCAGGAGGATAGCGCAATACTAGGAGCGGCCTAGCAGTTGAACCAAGAAACAAACTAAGAAAAGGAATATTATTTAAGAAGACCGGATCTATCTACCGACACCTTAACTCCTTACTAAATGGTGCCTTCTTCCTTTCTTTGGATCTCATCCGTTGAGGATAGCGAGGCTTAAACTAACTAATAATCTAATCACGTCTTCAGTCAAACGACTTCAGTCTTTTGAACTCGCCGAGATTATATTAAAAAAATAATTTTTAATCAACAAAATTTTAGAATTGAGAAAACTTCTGATATGTATTTTGAAAATGCTTGTACTCTAACGGTATTTAACAAATGTAGGATTTTAAAACTCTAAAACAACTCGCAAGAATGAGAGATTCTTTCATCCACTTTAACAAAACAGATCAAAAAACGCTTATATTCTTTGTCCCCTAATACTTTATTTCTGTATTTTATTTCGATAAATAGTATTCCACGGATTGTCCATTTACTAGGGCACCCGTTATATAATTTATCAACAACAAGGTGTAATAACTTTCAGTTCTCAAATTCGTGAGGTTTTATTTTACCACAAGCTCGTAGCCTTAAATGATTTATAGGTTGACTAATTAATAAAATGCTTAATAAGTCGCTTTATTAAAATTAAAATAATGCTACATTAAAATGCTTTATAGGCTGACTCATTAATAAAATGCTTAATAAGTCGCTTTATTAAAATTAAAATAATGCTACATTAAAATGCTTTATAGGTTGACTCATTAATAAAATGCTTAATAAGTCGCTTTATTAAAATTAAAATAATGCTTCATTAAAATGCTGTATAGGTTGACTCATTAATAAAATGCTTAATAAGTCGCTTTATTAAAATTAAAATAATGCTACATTAAAATGCTGTATAGGTTGACTCATTAATAAAATGCTTAATAAGTCGCTTTCCTAAAATTAAAATAATGCTACATTAAAATGCTGTATAGGTTGACTCATTAATAAAATGCTTAATAAGTCGCTTTATTAAAATTAAAATAATGCTACATTAAAATGCTGTATAGGTTGACTCATTAATAAAATGCCTAATAAGTCGCTTTACTAAAATTAAAATAATGCTACATTAAAATGCTGTATAGGTTGACTCATTAATAAAGCCTGAAGCAGGTGTAAGAACTCGAGTAACCCAGTCGTTTTTAGACGATAAAAAGCCGGTACTAACGACAATAATTGGGTTACGATAAATTAATACCGTGTAGTGAGATCGTTTAAAAAGTTCCTACACAATACTGAAAAAAATTCATAGGAACTTTTAAAACAGATGTAAAGAAGAATTACATTATTAAAAATCCGCCAGAAATGTAAACACAAATAATATTTCAGAAACATATGCATGTTTACGGCATTATGATTTAATTTTCAGCGGTAAACCAATCTAAAATAGAGATTAAGATTTAACACACAGCTGTTCATGCGCTGCAGCTCGAGTGCAAGTACTTGGATTCGTTCTAAAATAATCTAGTATGCGCTTTATTCGTCAGTGGTAACCAGCTTACGATGATCATCAGCTTTTCATCCGTTTAAGTGAAAACTGCCAGTGTCTGGCATTGATTTGTTTTAAATATTCTAGTATTCACTCTTATTCGCCAGTGATAATAAGCCAACGATGATCACCAGCTTTTCATTTGTTTACGTTGCGAGTGCCTCGCGTTGCTATGTTCTAAAATATTCTAGTATCCGTTCTTATTCGTTGGCGGTAACTAGAATTCGACGATCACCAGCTTTTCATCTGATTACGTTGGGAAAGCAACCTTGGCAAAACGCAATGGAAACGACGATCGAGAAGCCATTCTGTGAGCAATATAGCTACTAATCAAGCACTGCTATTAGTAAAAAACGCTTTTATTCTTCGTCACCTAATACTTCATTTCTGTATTTTATTTCGTTAAATAGTATTCCACGGATTTTCCCTTTACTAGGGTAAATAGATTGTTCATTGTTAGCAAATGACCATTGATGTAAATAAATGTGGTCATAATTGCAAATATTAGATAACGCTGGGAGTATGAATGACACTGCCTTTGTAACTGACAACCTTCAACATTTGATATCTCGAGAGCACTGAATGTTCGGAATTGTAGTTGTGGCATGAAAAAAACAGTGCGTTTAATTTTATTTCTACTCTCAAAATTTCTTCTATTTGTTTTCCAACACTCCATAAAACGTTTTTCGGGAGAGGTAGAGTAACTGTTTAATCTATATTTTGCAAATTTCGAACACTGTGCATTATTTCTTCAGGGTTAGTTCAAGTATTCACAAAACATTATTTCACGATATTTCGTAACACTTTTTTTAGGACTGCATAATCTATTTTTTGAAATTTTGAACACTCCGCATAACTTCTTCAGGGAGAATACATGTTATCGCAAACTATTTCGGGACATTCTTTAGAAGGGCATAGAAAAATTCGCGTCATACCGCTAGGTGAGACCTTTCTTAAGAATAGAAGAGGTTTTGAAGGAGCCTCGCTTTGAAATCGCGAAGACTTTTTGCTACATCTGGAGTAGACGAAGATGAATGATCGCCCGCAAAATTAAACAAAAATTGAAACTTTACGAGTGAAGTTCTTTGAAAATCTTCTGCGGACTTGGAATACAAAATTAACGAACGAACGCTCGGTCCGGTGCACCGATGAAAATAACGCATTCTATCCCGGATAGATGTTATGTAGTATATATTGTTATATCCTATGTATGTCTATGCTAAGGAAACATTTTCCGGTATCTATACATAGTAGTAACAAAATTTTCCTAAGTGCCAAGCAGTTATCAGTAAAGGAAGTCGCCTTGAATATGATTACGATTTGTTCATAAGTTTAGAGTGTAAAAGATTGTTGGTAAAATAACTCTCAGGCACACCATTCACCTTGGAAACTAGCTGAATATTCATATACTGCTAACCTTAATTCCTAATGTAGCTTTACAGAACAAAAATTTTATTTTGTTCTGTAATTCATTTTGTTCATAATTTAAATTTGTTCTATAAACGAACTCCGATCATTTTTTTGTTTATTTCTTTAATCATACGCGGCCAACTTGTGGTTCTATGTCAAAATTGGGCTGAAATTACTCGAAGTTTGCATTTTAGGGTTAATGGGATGCAAAAACACCGAAGAGTTCACCCATGCAAACGTACGTGCTCAATTTAACGCATTTTAGCGCGTCAAGAAACGTTAATACATTATTAAAATGCTTTCCGCTTAACGCTTAGGTATGCGCACACCACATACTAACACATAAGCCCACTGATTAGATGATTGCACACTACTTTGATGATGCTCCTGTGCTTATGCGCAACAATATCAGTACGTTGAAATGTTAAGCCTAACTTTTAAATACCCACACTGTAATGAGTTCAAGTTGAAAGATTTTTTAGATGTTTACTTCCTCGTCATAAGCACTTATTTTCGCACGTTTACGTGAGGTATAATTCTTTCAATGCAATATAAATGAAACAGTGCCCAGTCAATTTTCTATCCCAGTCAATCTTCTTTACACCATCCTCTTTGGACCTCAAATTACACGTCCTTAAATTTCTCCAGGTGTTGTATTCGCCTCATGCACAACGCATAACATGAATAAATGGGTCTAATTTTCACTCCTTTAAACTGAAGTTAGCATAAGATGGTGTCATCATGGGGTTGTATTCACCTCGTGCATCAAGCCTAACATGAGTAACTGGTTCGAATTTTTACTCGTGTAATCCGAGGTCGGGATGCTTGTTCTTTCATTCATTGCGCATCTTCTCATGAAAATATGGAAGATGTTTGTAAGATGACGCATAACTCTAGGAGCAATTGTAGTGTGGAGCGGAGCAACGGATTCAAGCATATCTTGCATTGGCGCCTCAGGGAGCTGCTTCTGCTGCTGCTCATCTCATCGTGCCACTTAGTGTGTTTCCTTGCCTGGAAGGGATGAACATGCGAACTAAGTCCCATTAAGAATTTTAAAACTGAACCAAAGCATCGGAAATAAAATCGATAAACAATTAGTGGGACACAAACAATAATATACAAGCATAAATAATTATTACACAGGCATCGTTTCGGTCAGTTAAGAAACTTAACCTGCTTAGAGAGCATTTTATCTTGAAGTGGATGAACATATGCGAACAAATTCCCACTGGAAATTAGAGAACTCTACCAAAGCATAGGAAATAAAATATGAATGCACAAACAATTATTAGACAGGCATCGATTTGGTGGCTCTGGAAACTTGTCCCACTGAGAGTGCTTCTTTGTCTCTCAAGTTGATAAACGAGAGAACAAATTCTTATTTAAAATATGACAACTGAACTTAAACATAGGAGATAAAATACGAGGGAACAAATACAATTATAGGCATTGTATTGAAATCTGAGGGGTCATTTAAAGAAAATTTTGCTTTGTCATGCGAACGGAAATTGGTACATTGAATTTGATTTAAAATTTCTATGCCTTAATAAGCGTAAAATTCTACAAACTTGAATAAGTAAAAATTTTCCTATTAAGGGACGCAGATTGTATGTCACAAGCGTTTTTTTTAACTTATGAATCAAGGATATGCAGTAAATTAGGAATATTATGAAGGAAAATTTATTAATTCGTGATATTTATTTGTGCATCCCAGATTGGGAACACACAAAAATTGTAGGATATTCAACATATAAAACGCCTGAACAATATTAGCTATAATGAAACCCATTTATTGGATAAAACGTCCAAACTGTCGTTTTAAAAAGTCTTATTGTTTAATTATTCTTGCATAATAAGTGTTCCAATTGGTGAATTTATAAACATGATTTGAGTTTGAATGGTTTAGCTCTCCTTATTTTAGAATGAATGCTCAACTTCAAAATACGGTCGAAATTTCAGGTATTCATTTTGTCATACGCAACTCAAATTGTGCAGGAAAATGTTAGTCTCAGATATGCATACCTTGAATCAAATGCCGTATTAAATGACTAACTGGAATAATTTTTTTCGTTTAAGTTGGGGTTCGTGTTAACTCGTGGATTGACTGCTTTGTTTGTCAATTTTATTAACACTATGCGAATATAGAAATTAGAAAACTTTAATATATGAAATGTTATACTACCGTAAATTAAGAGACTGTTGCACGTCTCGTCGCAGAACGTTGATCAGATTCAGAGTTGATCAGATTCAAGGTTGGTCAGATTCAGGGTTGATCAGATTCAGGATTGATCAGATTCAAGGTTGATCAGATTCAGGGTTGATCAGATTCAAAGTTGATCAGATTCAGGGTTGATCCGATTCAAGGTTGAGCAGATTCAGGGTTGAGCAGATTCAAGGTTGAGCAGATTCAGGGTTGAGCAGATTCAGTGTTGATCAGATCCAGGGTTGATCAGATTCAGGGTTGATCAGATTCAGGGTTGATCAGATTCAGGGTTGATCAGATTCAGGGTTGAGCAGATTCAGGGTTGAACAAATTCAGGGTTGATCAGATTCAGGGTTGATCAGATTCAGGGTTGATCAGATTCAAGGTTGATCAGATTCAGGGTTGATCAGAGTCAGGGTTAATCAGATTCACAACGAAATTCATGATGTGAACACTCAAAGTTCACTAGGTAACTAGATAACTAACTACATGCACTAGGTAAAAACTAGAGCGGTACAATTCTTCTATTGTGGTACACTGAATAATTTCTTCAAGTTCACTTTCTCCATATTTCCGCTTGGTTTTTCATAAATGTGCATACGCTCTAAACATTTACGCAGAACGCTTTTCGATTGTTCTCCTCGATTAATTTTCTAATTAATTTGCCGCGTTGAAAATGAGTCCTGAATGCCTTGTATATTTTGCACAGTCGTATCTTTCATCTTCATTGCGCTGATGTGCAATAAGTGAGGCCGGCCACTCCCTAAACTCATTTCCAGGATAATTATCGGAAAATTGAAAGGCTTCTGCGGACTCCAAATTAATTGCTATCTCTTTAATGGACCCCCATCGGAAACTGATGCCATCGGACGACTTCGAAGTCTAGCGGGTGCCCCGTGGATACAAGGAGGCTCTGTGTTCCAATTGAAGTAGGCTTTACTCCACTTTAGCAAGAGCTTTTTATCCATTAATTACCTTTCATATCTAAGTTCCGTAGAGGGTCGTTCTTTGCTAAAGTTCAGAGCTTATATCTTCAAAGTTCGTGCGGGGAGTTGCTGTTTTCAGAAGTTCTTTATTGAGCGTAGAAGTTCGAGGGCATCGATGGTGGTAAATTTGAAATCAAGAGGCTACGGTTTCCTCGTACATCTCTCGGGAACTTCAAGCCTTTGAACCATTTGGGGCGAAAGAGAACAGGAGTTTAGAAAACACTTTTTATCGCGGAAGAAGTATTACAATGTGGATTTCGAAGTTCTTGTGTACTATATGCACTGTGAAATCGAGCCTGGAGTTATGAATTGCGATGCTGATTTCAGAATTCCTATGCACTCTATGCACTACGAAATCGAACCTAGAATTACGCATTAAAATGCTGATTTCGGAGTTTCTATGCACGTTATGCACTACGAAATCGCACCTAGAATTACGCATTAAAATGTTGATTTTGGAGTTTCTATGCACTATATGCACAACGAAATCGAACCTAGAATTACGCATTAAAATGTTGATTTCGGAGTTTCCGTGCACGTTATGCACTACGAAATCGAACCTAGAGTTATGCATCCCCTTTTGCAAACCTCAACGTACACGAATAAAATTAGTCCCGATTGTTCACTTACTACGACAGTTGATTCAAGTTATGGATGGTTTGTAATCACCAATCACTATAATTTTCATTCGTATAACATGAAAGACGAAGAATATCAGTTTATATAATTCTATCATAATATTGAACGTGTTTCGGAAGACTCGGTTAGTGAGTATGGTTTGTTCATTTTGAGAAGTTTGGACATTCGCACAGACGTTCGGACTATGGTAATAAAATACCCGTTGAAAATATCTATTCATGAAAAATAAATACTCTTTATTTTCCTTTTGATGCCGTATTTAAGCTTTCGGTGTTTCTTTCAGGAAAGCGAGTTTCGATTTTTGTGAATATTTCTTATGTTTTCCAAGAAAATGTGCTGAGAAACATCTCTAAATTTTCAAAATATATTGCATCCGTGTATAGAAAAAGCCCAACAATGAGCTTTTTTAATATTTACATCAGGTTATCGTCATCTTTCAATATTCAAAGACTAAACTGTTCTAATAGGAAATCATATGTTTAGAAAGTCATTGGACTTCTTTTTGTTATCAAGATCAAATTTTCGTACTCATAATTCCTCGAAACATTTTCCAAATAAAAATAGATGCTACAGAAACGTAGCTCCTCTAAGTCTGAAAAAACAGTCCATTTTTAATTCTTGTGAGAAAATATTTGAGAACACAGATTAGAATCACTCTAAATTAGAAAAAATGTCACATAAACGTTCAGCATAGAACTCAAATTCTCACTAAGCCACTCTCTATTTATTTAATTTTTTGGCGAGAGGAATAGCTCTTTGGAAATGGTAACCAGTAATTGAAACAGTTGATTAGAACCACTCTAAGGAGCAGGAAAAATGCCATATAAACGTCCAGCATCGAAAATAAACCTCGAATTTTCAATAAATCCCACTCTCTGTTTATTTACTTTTTCACGAGAGGCATAACTATTTGGTAATGGTTCCGAGTAATTGAAACAGCTAGTTAGAATCACTATAAAGAAAAAAAAGAATTCTCACTAAATCCCACTCTCTATTTATTTACTTTTTTCGCGAGAGGTATAGCGCTTTAGTAATGGTTGCGATCCCAGTCAAACTTTGTCCTCTAATATCTGCTGTCCGCGAATTATCGGGCATCAGAAGACTCCCATTCATCCAACTTCCTCGAGGCCCCCACGAGATGGAAGAGCCCAGAAAGGCGGCCTGCGCCAGTTAGCGGTCTTGGCCTCTAGCTGACCTGGAGCAGAAATTTCTATAGGGAATTGGGTTAGGGTATTTGGTGAGAAGTCAGATCAGGCTATATAAGCGTAAGTATGTTAGCATATGTGAGGTGTATGTTAGGTGTATAAGAGTATGTTAGCATACTTTAGGTGTATATGAGTATGGTGGCATATTACGTTAAGTTGGGTGTTGTAGAATTGGGTTAAGTTATTTTGGGAAAGGTCAGAGGAGGCTAAATAAGAGTATGTTAGCATTTTGAAGGTTAAGTTATGTTACGTTGGGCATTGTTATATATGGGGACAGGTCAGATGAGGCTAAATGATAGTATATTAGCATATGTAAGGTAAGGTTATGTTATTTAAGTTGGGCTGTGCTAAACTAAGTTATGTTAATGAAAATAAATAGTTGGGATAGTTTGGGTTAGATTATATTGAGAATTCTAGCTAGGTTAGACTTCATTATGTTAAGTTGAGCTACGGTCAATTAAGTCAGGTCGAGTAAGGTTAGGGCAGGTTAGATTAAATTAGATTAAGCATTTACACGAGATGTTTTAATGTTTTATCTGGTTTTAATGTACCTGATGTTTTAATCTACGGAAGTTTAGCAAGAAAATAAAATCATGCATCTGGTATTGTATGAGGGTCAGGAATCTCATCTCTGATCCAAAATGAGAGAAAATCTTTCCCTGATACACCAGTCGGTCCTCGTAGATTGTGAAACAGTCAAACAGTCACTCGTGTAGTAATGCAATGCATTTTACGAATCTCAACACACGCAGATAAATATAAGTCCTAGCTATTAAACTAATGCTATGGTAGATTCAAGTAACCAAAAAAAGAAGTTTTTTTTTATCCGTATCAGCTAGCTTTGCTAAGTATCGTATAATTCACAGACCAGCTGCAATGCGTGCTTCCAATAAAAACCCAGATCTTTTTCTCCATTTTTTTTCAAAGAGAAAGTGTTACTAACAAAACCTAGCAGCGGCTTGCATTCCAGGCTACTAATGACCAACTTCTAGCGAGAGGATACTTCAGTAACTGCGTCTGCCTTTCACGATGATTTTTTCATTATTTTGTTGCAACTCAGAGGAACAAATTGCGAATATTAAGAGTTTCACTCGTCTGAACTTACGCAGATTTACGCGATATTGGCTGGTGGATGTGGGCCGAAATTTTACGGGCGGAACCAGCGCTCGCATAGAAAATGTTTCAAAAGGCGTCAAAGGTTTTACCGTTAATTAATTTATTGGCGTGTCGCTCGGGCTTACAGCCACGACAAATTGGCCCAGTTTGTTCTGGGAAAACATAAAAGTATGATATTAAGCGATCTGTTCCGTACCTTTTTCTGGTTTTTGACCTACGGAAATTTTTACGCCAGCAATTTTTAAAAAGTTTTTTACTTTACGATCCTGTAATGATGATTTTGTCCCCACGTTTCGAAGATGTTATTTATAAACCAATAATTTTGAAAAAAATATTTTGTATTTTCCGATTCTATAATGATGATTCTGTCATCACTCTTCGATGTTGGTATTTATATCAAGTATTTCACCACTGGAAGAAAGAGAAATTTTGAAATAAATATTTTGAAGAAGTATTTCGTACTTTACGATCCTTCAGTGATGATTTTGTCAGCATCCTTCGATGCTATTATTTATCCCAAGTTTTTCATGACTGATTTTAGAACGTTTCATTCTCTGTTGTAATGTAACATGTGGATTATTCCTGGCATCTATTGTAGTCTACGATTCCATTTGCCCTAATGTAGATATAGTACAATAACGGAATTTCTGGAAGGGCTTAGCAGTTGAGGAGTGAATTTTGAGGAAATTTGAATACATGGAGCTATTTTTTATTGTTATCACCTACTCGAATTTCAGGAATGAAGAACTTCTCATTCGTCCGCGACGAAACCCGTCACTGAGATCGACTTTAGAGAAAGATTTTCGGTTTTATTGCTCAGAGAATCACAAGTAGCAACTCAAGCAATTATAGGAATGACCAACGCTCGAAAAAAAAGTTGTACTTCTTGAGGCGGCTCGGCTTTCTTTATCCGACCGCAGAAAATCTGGGCATTTTGCAGCCGAAAAGCCCATTCTTCTTCAGTCCCTTTCCAGCCTCTCATTGATTTTTTCTTTGAAAGAAGTTTCTGCGGAAGCTAACTTGGCATCTTCCTGTGTCGGGGGCTCGCGATTCTTTGAGCAAATTGAAGAAAAAACCTTTTGCCTTGTAGAGACCGAGACTGTTTTTCTGATGAACTTGGTTGGATATCATCTGGAGATTAGGGATACAGTTTTTGTAGTTTTTGCTAATAGAACATACGTAATTTTTTCCAACCGAAAAAGAAGAAGTTGAAGTACGATACATGGTAATGATGAAAAAAATTGCTAAAATCATCAGTGCGATGAATTTGTAAAATGTGATTTCCTTTCTACTGAAAATATAACATCGTGTGTAAGTAATAAAACATATTTTTTAGCAATATACACTCTCAAGAGTTTTTATCAAAATTTTCATTTCTAACAACATTTGAAAATGAAAAATTACTAGGCTCGAACTAGCATCTTTTCCAACGTTTTTATTCCCCTTAGATCATAGATAACGACTGTCGACAGTTTTGTTTTATTTGTTCCTTAATAATGGACTATACTTAGAGAAAATACCATTTGAAAAAAAAATTCGGGTTAACATCGCCGTTAGCAATTCAAAGAATTGAAAGAAAATTTTGGCAGTTGAACCCATGTCACATTGGTCTGATCTAAAATTTATACCTAGCAATAAATTCAGCTCAAAAAATTCACCACGAATGTCATTTCACTCATTCACATGACATGTGAACCAAAAATTTTCCAATCTCGTTGAAATCAGTCTGGTAGAAAAGGTATCAGTCAGGTAGAAAAGGTATCAGTCTGGCAGAAAAGGTATTAGTCTGATAGAAAAGGTATCAGTCTGATAGAAAAGGTATCAGTCAGGTAGAAAAGGTATCAGTTTGGCAGAAAAGGTGTCAGTCTGATAGAAAAGGTATCAGTCTGATAGAAAAGGTATCAGTCTAGCAGAAAAGGTATCAGTCTGGTAGAAAAGGTAGCAGTCTGGTAGAAAATGTGATGTTATTCTATTAGAAGAATGATAGCTTCAAACATCAGGAACAGCGGTCATAAGCTGTCTTATTGGTTTGCAACAACAGACTGTAATGGCTGTGGGATTTCAAGGGTAGCTGCTGTTTTCAACAGTCGTATTTTATTCTCTACGTTTGTAACATCTGTTCCACCGTAGCGCACATCAAAGGCTATTTTAGAAGTATGACTATTTTCATCCGTCGCATTTGCGTCTCTACGTTTTAAAACAACTGTCTCAGTGTGGTGCGCATTAAAAGCTATTTATAATTAGGTCTGTTACTTTCATTAGTTGTATTTGCTTCTCTACCTTTTGTAACAACGGTTTCACTTCAGCAGTAATGAAAAGCTGTTTTTGCCAGCCAGACTGCCGCTTTTAGCAGCGGCATTTGCTTCACTACGTTTGTAGTAGCTGTCTCGCTGTAGCAGGAATGAAAAGCTGTTTTTGCCTGCCAGACTGCAGCTCTAAGCCGCGGCATTTGCTTCACTACGTTTGTAGTAGCTGTCTCGCTGTAGCAGGAATGAAAAGCTGTTTTTGCCTGCCAGACTGCAGCTCTAAGCCGCGGCATTTGCTTCACTACGTTTGTAGTAGCTGTCTCGCTGTAGCAGGAATGAAAAGCTGTTTTTGCCTGCCAGACTGCAGCTCTAAGCCGCGGCATTTGCTTCACTACGTTTGTAGCAGCTGTCTCGCTGTAGCAGGAATAGCCGTGACACTTGTTCTGATCGTAAATCAAACTGACCTAAGATTTTCCGGCTCGTGGCCCACGCCGTAAATCATACTTGATTTTACTTGCAGCTTTTGACTGCGTCCGCGCCGTGACGGCCGTCAGAGCCGTGAAAAATGAAGGGGCAATCTACGGTGTAGGTTGCACATCATATTCAGCGGCTCGGTGAAGGAGGAACTTCTTTTCCCTATAATTAATGGGTTTGCACATTCAAAATTAGTTGGTACGTTGCTTTTTGATGAAACTCGTGTGTTCGAACAATCGAAATGAGTTGGAACGTTTCACGTCAAATTCAAGAGTTCCGTGAAGGAAGAAACTACCTTTTTGCTGAAACTCGTTGGTTCTTACTTCATATTAAGTAGCTCGAGGAAGGAGAGACTGCTTTCGCTGGAACTTGTGGGTTTGTATAATTGAAATTAGTTGTTACGTTGTGTTTAACTGAAAGTCCTCAGTCGTATAATTACACTAGTTGGAACCGTTCACATCATATTCAGCAGCTCGTTGACGGAGGAACTGCTCTCGGTGGTGAACCTCGTGGATTCTCACAAATAAAATCAGTGGGAACATTTCATATCATATTAAGTAGCTCGGAGAAGGAAAAATTGATTTCGGTGAAACTTGTGAATTCGTATAATTAAACTAGTAGGAACGTTTACTTTCAGTTTAATGATAAGCAGAAGTAAATGGCTAACTTTGAAAGGTTTCCTGCGAGCGTCGCATCCAGAAATGCAGAGCAAAGACTAAAATAGCAAAGTTTTTTCAACTTTCATTCAGTTCGGACGAGCGACCAATAATTCTGATCATCAATTCTATATTATTTATACAATGGTCTACAACTTGAGCTTCATATACTCCTCCTAATGAGTAATATTAAGTTTTTCAAATCAAATACAATATGAATTATGAATAATTTGAAGTGATTGCATATGCACGTTTGAGTGTGATTCTTTCGTGTTAAATGTAATTAGTTTAATCTTTGGCTAGCCTATGTTTCGTACAAATGTATTAATAATTATTTTAATCACTTTATTTTTTGAAAATGAATTGCGAGCGGCAAGCTAACATCTTCATTAAAAAGTGCAAGAGACCAATTTCTTGATTGTGACAAAATGTCAATGTCTTCCTTAGCTTTATCGGTATAGACAAAGGAAGTTAAATATACGTGAGAAATTTACCATCATGATCTGGAACAGCTCAGTCTTCAATTCAGAATGACAATAGACTTTATAGATAGATATAATGTCCTCTAGTTTCATATGAAAAATCCCAATTGTTGGTAGACAAATGATTTCTTTTGTCGGAATTGAAGTTAATTATTTTTCAGTTGAAGTTATCAAATTTATTGTTGATTTCAGACAATTTGAATCAGCAGCTATTTGACCGGAACAAAAAATTGAATTGCAGAAATCTGTGATGTGAATCACATGAAAAACTGTCTGCCCCATATGGCAGTTCGAAAAAAATTAATTTTCACAATCGCAATTTAAATTTAGACAATATTCCCCATGAGAATCACTTAGGAAAAGTTTCAACAGATAACCTACAACCGCAGAGAAAGCAAATAATCAGATTCAAGATACAAAAACAAATAGTCCATAACCATTCTCCACAGCAAAAAAACCTGCGATCGAAGGTCACAATATATAATCTGCAACGAGAGGGTACTACAGATAATCTGCGACCTTAGATTAAATCCAATAATCTTGACCAGAATCCAGAATAATCTTGAATCCAATAATCTTGACCAGAATAATTTGCAACTGGAGATTAAATCCATTAATCTTGACCAGAGTGCCTAATAAATAATCTGTGACTGCAAGTTATACCCAATAATCCTTGAACAGAGTGTGAAACAAATAATCTGCGATTGCAAGTTATATCTAATAATCATTGAACAGAGTGTAAAACAAATAATCTGCGAATGCAATTTATATCCAATAATCCTTGACCAGAGTGTCAAACAAATAATCTGTGACTGCACGTTATATCCAATAATCCTTGACCAGAGTGTCAAACAAATAATCTGCGACTGCACGTTATATCCAATAATCCTTGACCTGAGTGTCGAACAAATTATCTGCGACTGCAAGTTATATCCAATAATCTTGAACAGAGGTGACAGTATATACACCGAGAACTCTTAAATATGAGCACACAAGCGGACTGGTTCAAACATCAGTGAAGGGAAGCTACGCTTTCTTTATGGATGAAGTTCGGTCGTCAGTTTTTGAGTTTAGTGTCAGAAGAGAAAAAGCTGCGACAAAGCCCCCAGCTGCTGCAACTTTAGCGGCGAGTTATGTCCGAGCCTCTCTAGATGCTGTCTCTTCAAGTAACTAGTTCCAAGGCAAAAAATGAATCGCGCAGAAGTCTCAAATGAAATGAGTCTGTGCAGACTTATTTTTGCCAAAAAATGAAGCACGCAGAACTCTCAGATGTAATGAGTCTCTGCAGACTTATTTTTGCCAAAAAATGAATCACGCAGAACGCTCAGATGAAATGACATTGGGCAGACTTTTTTTTGCCAAAAATGAATCACGCAGAACGCTCAGATGAAATGACATTGGGCAGACTTATTTTTGCCAAAAAATGAATCACGCAGAACTCTCAGATGGAAGATGTTTGTGCAAACTTATTTTCCGCGCTTTGTCTTGCTTTTTGGGTAATTTCTAAAGTATTTTCTCGAATTTAATTGTATTGAGTGATCTATTTTTTCTTTTAAAAAGATGAATACTTTTTGAAAGATTTTGGCATGGAAAAATACGTGTATAGTTTAAATCCCCTTGCAACACTAAGGATTTTAAAAGCTATGTGAAAAGGAACTAGAAAATTATCTCAGTCGATTGAATAGCTATGTATGAATTTAATTTTCATAAATTTTTGCAATTTGTTTTTAAACGGCGTTTGTATTTCGCTTTACAAACAAACGTTTCTTCACTGGTGTAAGAAAGCTAAAACTTGTAGAAAAATTTTTCTCATTAAGAACAAAATGCAATCACTAGGGGAGTGATTGCAGTTCAAAAATGTTTCAAATATAATAAAAATGGTCAAGTCAGCACATAAGCACGAGAAGAATGGCATGTTGATTGAATTCGAAAAACATCGGTTCAAATTGCAAAATTGTTTATTCGGATAAATATCAGTAAATTCTAAGTTCATAAAAACTAGTCTGCGGAAAAATAAATAAATAAAATTAGATGATGATTTTTTATGTAAGGGCTTTCAAATGATGTTAAAAGTTTATTCTAAATGGTATGCGTAAATTTGCTGAAATGGGTAAAAAAGTAGTCTAAACCTGGTGATGTTGAAATACAGTAAATATGAGAAGTAACCTATTTGCTGAAAAAACGTTAAATAGTAAATAGGTTAGTTGAAGCTCAAACTTAAGCCCTTTCCTTAATGCAACGCTTGAGATCATTAAAAAAATAATATGAGCGGTTACTTCAGTTCAGGCAACGCGAGCAGTCCTAATCATGATCATAATCATGACAGATGCTCAAATTGTCGATAAAAATCATGACAGATGCTCACATTGTCGATCAAAATCATGACAGATGCTCACATTGTCGATCATAATCATGACAGATGCTCACATTGTCGATCATAATCATGACAGATGCTCACATTGTCGATCATAATCATGACAGATGCTCATATTGTCGATCATGTTCATGACTGACGCTCACATTGTCCACCCTCTGCATTGTCACATGCATCAATTCTTGTACTGTTAGTTTCCCCCCTATCGGATCTAATCCAAAGCATAAAAAAGGAATACAAATTATTGTATGGTACCCAGCTTCTATGACACTCAGGATATAAAAAAATGATATTTAAATGCTGGCCTGATAAACCGTTGAGTATCTAATCCCTAAATAAATCCACAATGAAGAACTCTTACTAGAAATATTCAAGCATCTCTAACTTGTTCTTAAAAAGTCTGCCAAATAAAAGTGATGAAAATAATGATAAACAAGTCATTGATGCAATTTTTGAGAGTCAGTGGTGAAATTGCAATGAATCTTTTTATTATTTGAGAGTTTTTCACGGAAACACCACGGTTTTGCAACTAATTTTCAGTATCTTTTGAGCGCCGAAATGATGATAAATGTTGATATCATAGTTTTCAACCTCTCGACTTCTCGTAGTCTGTGATTAAGTGGAAATTCAATGTGTTATATATGACTATAGAGGGCTGAAAAGAAGCACAGTTTGATGGTTAGGCAAATAAAAAATAGCTAGTATTTTGCCCCATGATCAACTTGGGAGCTAATTTGATACAAATATCAATTCTGGCAACAGTAATGTAATATCGAAGCAATATTCTAAGAAAAAATTGAATTAGCATATCATCAGGAAATGAGACAACGGTTTTCTTCTTATAAGCGCCAAATTATGCAGTGCTTACTTAAGCACGATTGATTTTAATTGATAATAATGTTTGCATTATTATTTTTTTAAGGAGTTGTTGTAGTTGAATGTTAAAATGTTCATTAGCAACAAAAATAATATTTAATTGGACACCGGTATTTCATACAATTCTCAGTTAAAAAATATTAGCTGAGAGCATTTTATAAAGTTCTAACTCTTTTCATAATGTTATCATTCTTTGGAAAAAATTATACCCCATTAATCCTTTTCGGTTAATTTTCAGCTCCAATTTCCCTAAAAACGCTAGTAAGAAAATTTCAGAATGAAACTCAATCGTTTTTTCACGCTTCATAATAATTATGCCGGATTGAGATGAACAAAATCGCTTATAATTTTCCCGAAAACATTAAAAAATAAACTTCTCCTTTCAAGGAAATGGTTCAAACGGCGAAAAATTTAAATTTAGCAGCATGGATAAAATACTTTTATTTTTGACCCGATTAAAGCCTGCCTAAATTCTGACCAGAGACGGAAATGTTCATTTAAAATAATTGGGACAGATTTTAAAGCAGGGACGTGAGATTTTTCTTTCAGATTCCATGAAGATTATCCAGGCGAGCTGATCTAATTGAGGTGGAGTTAGTAATTATCTAAGTTTTTCCTTTGGAAAAGCGAGATTTTCTGCTTAATATCTCGGACTATTTGGCGTTTATTTTCCTTGCGGTGAAGCGTATTTTAAATTGAACATAAATTCAAAATTTGATTTTGAAGAAAGGAGAGTAATCAAATCTAATCTAATTTGATGTTTATTCAAATGCTATGTTGTATCTTCAGATTGAGATCTCCACTTTCCTTATACATGTAATTCATTGTAATTCCGTCGATTTAGACTTCATGCGTCTAATTACATGGCCTTTTTAGTTGTACCGTAGAATACAAAATTTAATTTAAGATATCTCTCGTCTACTTTAGTCGAAAAACGCTATGGAACTACACTTATGGAAAAATAAAAATTAAATCAATGAAAGTACTTAAAAGCTGTTTTTTCTACAAGAGCTCCGGCTGGTTTATAGAAAATTAATTCATTTTAGATATACTGAAAACTACTACCATATTGGGTGATGCAGACTCGCAAATACGCTCCAGTAATGCTCTATTCATCTTTTCCTCTATTTCTTAGCATAAAAATGAGACGTTGCGCCATCAAAAGACTGATGGCTTGTCTGATACAAAGGCTACAGTAAGTTCAACATACTATGTATTTAGGCTTTCTTTTTCCCTTGATAGTAATCTACACTATTATAAGAGCCGCGTCCTTCTGTCCGAAGCCAGCCTGCAGTGTGTGATGAGCGTATCTGTGATACAAGCTTCATCAACTCCACAATTTCCAGTGCAGTAATCCATCAGATTCGAGTAGGAATGAATATCACGTGTATTCTTAGGAAATAGGAACGTGTGTCATGTGATTTGTCGAACATTATTATACATCTTGACGGGCCGTGTGCACTCGGCCTCATCAACTCTCGAGAGATTGATTTTTTATTTCTTACAGCCTTTCTTTCATTCCGCTTTCTTTCTTATTTCTAATTAAGGAAGGTGGACTGGTAAAATTAATACAGGCAGTCCATAAAGTCGTGGTGTATTTTGAAATTTCTTTAGCTTTGAAACTAAACATAGCTGAAAACAATCTGTAAACTGAATCAGAAAATTTACTGTATCTAATTTACGTATGTTTAGTTGATATTTTATGAAAAATTATTTTGTTTAATATTAAAGCGGTGTCTCAAATATTGTCTATCAAAAGAACTTATCAGCCATGGCTTCAACGGAAGAGGTGGTCCATTTTCATGGCTTCCACTTTCCCCAGGTTTGACTCTATTAGATTATTTTTCTGCAGGGGCTTGTGAAAAAAATAGTGTACGAAACAAGACTTCGTTCATTGAGACACTTGAACTGCTCTACTCTCAGACATTATTGCTGACCTACTGGCAAATAATTTCAATAAACTTAAATATCATGCTACTCTATGCATAACTAATGATGGCGGGCATGTAGAAACTTAAGAAGCCTGAAATAAATAAACTTAAAAATCTAAATTTTATTATTTCCAATACTTTTTACCGACTGTTTCTATCATGTATAGTTTTAAAGCTTGTAGAAAAAATATTTAGTTATTTAAAATATAGGTGCGCATTAAAATGCTTCAAACGTTATGAGTGAAAATTAGAAGATGAATATTTCAGAACCAAATAGTTCCCTTTATTTAACTTCGGAAGTTAAATACAAATTAGACAGTTCTCATTAAAAGAAAAATGGGAAGGAGCAAATTTGGACTCCAGCTGGGCGTGGTAGAAGCGGCGTCTTATACGCTCTGCATTTCGAGCACGGACTGGCAGTGGGCACTGGCGTCGCTTCAGCCGCATTGATGGCGTGAGGCGTACAAATAACCCGCCATAACTGCACTGCTCCTGCAATTGGTGAAGAATACATGAGAACTGGGCAAAAACATGGGGATACAACTCTTGGAAATGTCGCAAAATTTAACAATACTCATAAAGTAGTATAATGTGGAAAATAACTAGACCTGCGACAAATATGAAATTGATAATCAATTCGACTGTAGCTCTGAGCAATAAATATTCATTTAAACAATGACTTTTCAAGCACGAATTTATGCACAGCCAAATGATCAAAGAAGATAGAGGACATCTAAGTGGCGCTTGCATTATATGCAAGAGAGGACAAATGTTAAGATGCAGGTGCTAAGCACGGTATCTAACGAACCTCGAGCGAGGATTGTCCAATGAGGCCATGTCTTCCTCCCGTAGTGGACCTCTAGTAGTTACAAGTCCGAGCCCGCTTCTCCCATCGCCGATGCAGCCCTCCCGTGGTGTTGCACTAGTGCTCCGTCATGATGAATGATGAGCTGCTAAACCTGCGTGCCAGAATGCTGCACATGGTCGTTCGAGGTGACCACTGGTTCCATAAAATTTGCGTTAATAAGTGGGTAATTAATAAACACAGTTGGAACCAACCCTCCTTCAAGAGAGAAGAAGTGGAGAGGCAACGGGGTCAGACCTCGTGGAGAGACCTGGTGGAAAAGAAGAGACGTCGCTGCTCGTGCGCCCACCAGCCACCTTCACTCCGTCTGAAGCGATTTTAATATTTTTCTTCATTTTAGTTGGAAGAAATTGGGGCACAGAAAGAAGGAAATGTTGGCACGTGCAAGTTTTACCAACGCCAAATTAAATTTACTCAACAAAGCTACAGTAATTTCAAATTACATCATATCTTTATGGACATTTTGTATTGTTCATTCTCATTGTAGTTGTATAATTTATAGTGGATTGAAATTTTCTTGGAGGTCATATTAACTATAATTAAGCTACAAATATTGAAAATATAGCTCACAGATATTTTCTTAGATTATAGAGATGGCTTTCAGGTGCGGGTCGTCAGCTAAAAGTCTACGGATTTTATACTTAACATTTAGGTACCTCTGCGGCGTGTCTGGTTAACAGGGAAAGTCTACGGGTTTAACATCTAACGTTTAAGTAACTCCCATCGTAAATGTTCTACTCTAAAAGTCTACGGATTTTACATCTAACATTTAAGTATCTCCTGTGATTATTTCTCGATTTACAAACTGCGCATAAATGGCTTTGGGTATGAAAAGCTTGAGGAGAGAATGAAATTATCTCAAGACATGTTAAAGTAAATATTTTTGGTAATTATGTACAGTAAAGATATTATTCAAGAACATGTGGCATTGCACATACGAGGCCTGTCGAAAAAGTATCCGACCTTTGGCCAGAAAAAATACTTCAACAACCTGACGGGGTTGGGACCCTAATCCCCTTCAAAGTAGGCTCCTTGTGCTTCCACACACTTAGCCCACCGATCCTTCCACTGCCGGAAACACCTCTGGAAGTCTTCTTTTGGAATGGTGTTCAGCTCTGTCGTCGCGTTCCGCATTATCTCTTCTCTACTCTCAAAACGGGATCCTTTCAGTGGTGTCTTCAATTTTGGAAACAACCAGAAGTCGCAAGGAGCCAGGTCTGGAGAGTAGGGAGGTTGGCGAACGGTCGTAATTCCATGTTTGGCCAAGAAATTGCGGATCAAATGGGATGAATGTGCGGGCGCGTTGTCGTGATGCAAGTGCCAGTTGTTCGCAGTCCACATGTCTGGTCTTTTGCGCCGAACTGCATCACGAAGTCGCCGGAGAACATCCTGATAGTACTCCTTTGTCACTGTTTGTCCTTCCGGTGCGTATTCGTGATGCACAATTCCACGGACATCAAAGAAAACAGTCAGCATCGAAGGAGTCAAACAGGCAATGCGACGATGGAGCTGAACACCATTCTAAAAAAAAACTACCAGAGGTGTTTCCAGCAGTGGAAGGATCGGTGGGCTAAGTGTGTGCAAGCACAAGGGGCATACTTTGAAGGGGATTAGGGTCCCAACTCCGACAGGTATTCGAAATATTTTTTCTGGCCAAAGGTCGGATACTTTTTAGACAGGCCTCGTATGCTCGTATTTTTATATACCTTGGAGACCAAACTGAACGACTCAATGTGATGAATTTTCATTGAAAATTATGGTAATTAGCTGTAACAGCAGAGCAATAAAGCGTATTAAAGCTCTGGAAAATCAGTCTTTAAAAGTCACACTAAAAATGAAGTGATAAAATTTTATTCATTTTATATATCACTCTTATCATCGAAGTGCGTATGAAATGCGGTTTTATTTTTTCTTCCAACTTCAATTAAATAGTTGCGAGAAGAACATCATTTATTCTTGAAGTTATGCTGCTTCACAAATATCTTAACAAAACATTTACAAGCTTTGAAACTCATAAAAGTGTTGCGTTGGTAAATAATACTCTTCCAAGCATAACAATGGTAAAATTAACTTTAGGGTAATTTTGGAGAAATTATTATTTACTGAGCGCTAACTACAAGTGCCTCATGAAAGCTTCTTGAAAACAACTTTGTTTTCGCCCCACAATTGCACTTTATGACTTTCGTTATTGTTGTTTAGGAGTCTCTGAACTGCGACATGAAAATACATAATTCACTTCAGCACACTCAGCGAGACGCTCATGCAACTCTTAAGTATGAAGCAAAGCATGATGGTTAGATTTCATTATTATGAGCAGACAAAGACATTTATCAAATTGAAGGAAAAAACAGATGTTGATTGTTTGCTGATTATTAGCTGGCAAAGTTGTTTAAAAAATTGACATGTAAATCTGATGTTGATAGTTAGATTTTTTTATAACTTGCAGGCAAAGTCTTTTACGAAATTATGTTATAAAATGAAGGTTTTGAGTCAGATTTGCTGATAACGACCAGTCAAATTTTGTTTAACAAATTGAACTATAAAACAAAGCATGATGGCCAGATTTTATAATTAAGAGCAGGCAGTCTTTTAACAAAATGAGATATAAAACAAATGTTGATGATAAGATTTTTTAAAAACCTACAGGCAAAGTCCATCAGTTAATTTAAAAGCAAAATTAGTGTTAATGGTTAGATTTAATGATTACGAGCAGGCAGAGTTTTTTAATAAATTGAATTATAAAACAAAAATGAATGGTTACTTTTTTTTGCAACGCCCAGGCAAAGTTTTTTTTTGCAAATTGAATTATAAAATAAAGGTTGAGAGTTAGATTTGTTGATTACGAGCAGGTAAATTCTTTTAACGAATTTAATAATAAAACAAATTTTGATCTTCATATTTTTTATAATGTGCAGACAAAGTCCTTCAGTTAATTTAAATACAAAACTGTTTCTAGTGGTTTGATTTATTTATAACGTCTGGGCAGAGTCATTCAACTAATTGAAATATAGATCTATGATTGATTGTTAGTTTTTTGATTATAATTAATAATAGGCAAAGTACTTCACCATATTGAAATATAAAACAAAGATTAACGGTTCAATTTTTGATAACTTGTAGAAAGTAGAAAATGTCTTTCAGTTAATTGAAGCATAATACAAAGTTTGATTGTTAGTTGTTTATAATATGCCTGAAAAGTTTTTCAGTTAATTGAAATATAAAACAAATGGTGACGATTAGTTTGATGCTAACGTTTGGGAAAGTCCTTCAGCAAATTTCTAAATGTTTTAATACTTTTTTGAAATAGAATTTCCATTTAAGCAAAGGTTAAGGTTATCAAATCGCTTAAATTCTTTCGAGCATAATTCTATGCCCCTGTTTTTCATTTAGGTAAAGGTTAAAATTACTTCATCGCCTGAATTATTTCTATCAATTTCTAACATTCTGAAAGAGTTATAATGATCGACATGCAGTTATGATTCATAGATAAAATCAAAAATCCTCTTTTCCCTAAGGCATCAAAATCTTTACCTCAACACTTTCTGTTCCCATTCGATGAGCTTGGAACTACCGAAGATCGTCTTCTAAGTGGTCACTCTCAAACTTCACGTAATCAAAAACTGTCAGAGCCATTAAAGCAAAAATCATACGGAACCCGTCTGGAGTAAAAAAGATATAAGTTCGTAAAATGAATGCTGGCCAAAACGTCATGATGAAATATTGTCAAAAGAAGACTTTATCTCCGATCAAAATGAAAAAGTGTAAAAAATCTATACCCTCGAAAAAATAACAAAAGGATCTTCAAAATATCACAATTAATTTTTTATAAAACATATTTTAGAATATTTATTGAGTGTTTTTATCACCTTATTGTCGTGAAATTAGCGTTTTAAGAGAAAAATTCACTCAGAAATATCAAACTGCTATTTTTCAAGATCTAAACAATGCAATGTAAGAAAATTTCAGAATAAAATCTATACTATAATAAGAGAGGTTTTTGTCTGTCTGTCCGAAGCCAGCCTGCAGTGTGTGATGAGCGTATCTGTGATACAAGCTTCATCAACTCCACAATTTCCAGTGCACTAATCCATCAGATTCGAGTAGGAATGAATATCACGTGAATTCTTAGGAAATAGGAACGTGTGTCATGTGATTTGTCGAAGATTATTATACTTTTTTGACGGGCCGTGTGCACTCGACCCCATCAACTCTCGAGAGATTTAATTTTTTTAATTCTTATGGCATTTCTTTCATTTCGCCTTCTTTCTTATTTCAAATAAAGGAGGTTGGACTAGTTTAGGAAGCATGTCAACATGCTGGTGACTTGATCACTTAGGGCCTTCCATGAGAGAATACTGCTTTATTAAAATTCAACGGAACTGTTTTAAAAAATCGATGGAACTGTTTAAAAAAAAATTAACGGAACTGCTTCAAAAAATTATTTTAATTGATTTTTTCTAGGACAATCTCTCGTAAATATTTACTCACCGTTCATGTCTCAAATTTACGAGCTGTTCCCGAGAAAATTCAGACTTTGAGACCAAAACACTTTCTTTTAAAATATTGTATGGACATGCACCCTAATTTCACGGTCCCATCATTCAAGGCAACTCAGCAAAAAGCTTTGTACCAAAAATCAAGGCTAAGACAAACGACTGCTTTCAGAGGCCAGCTGAGGGAGTGTGATAGGCAGGTACTTTTCGGGTTACTTTAATTTAATATATTTTGGGCCTAAGAAAAATTCTCGGTGGGCAATATCGACGTTGAAAACAGTACACAGCGCCCAGTCTAACTTTTTCGCCGCCTGCATGTATGTTTTCGTCACCCAGGTTATTAAATCACATGGGCGGCGAAAAACAAGCATGCTCCGGTGAAAAAGTTAGACTGGGTGTGCTGAGGTACTCAAATTTTGGATACTAAAGAGTGGGGTCACACAATGAATTTGATGAGAAAGTAGTTGATATTAGTTTGCATATAGTCAATGAACGTTAGATAAAATGAAAAAAACTGCAGATATCATTGTCTTATGGTTCAGTGTCTCATAGTTAACCAATATTGGGCATCAAAAAGAAAACAGCGTCCTCACGTTTTTCTTTCCAGTAACTCTATGAGATATGTGAGGTATCTTCTCCATGGAATGAGCAATACTCTATATTTTGCCCATGAATCCCGAAATGCCTTATTTAAATGTTATCGGTTTTTCTTCCTAGTTTCAAACAAATTATCTTTTTTAAAATAGTGTTCTTTCTATTCAAATACAACTTTCGAAATACCTTATTATCAATTTGGCTCACATACTTTAAATATATTTATTTCATTTCTAAATAGTGTTCTCTCAATGAAAATGCAACTTCAGAAATACCTTATTATCAATTTTGCTTGCATGTTTTAAAAATATTTATCATTTTTAAATAGTGTTCTTTCTGTGAAAATGGTAGTGGGATCCATCTATCATGAAAATAATACATTCTTCGTATGAACAGATACGGTGAGGGAAAATGCTTACATTGGATTATAAATATTCACTGTAGGTTGAAACGATTATTTTAGAAGAGAAAACAGTTTTCTGTTCCAGTCGAAGAAAATTTACCGTCAGAAAACTAGCGTTCATGCTCTATGCTCACCGGTATCCGATAGATCAAAGAATCCTGTTTTTCTGAAGTGTTTCGAAGTGTCGAGCCGCGGAAGGAAAGTTGGAAGTGCAAAGAAGATTTCCTTTGACGTAGCTTCAAAGCTTTGAATTTGACTCATATTAGAGAGAGGAGGGAGGGGTATATTATAAAGGCTCATCCAAAAGTCCTCTCAACGTTTTAAACATTATGGGTGGTGTGTATCATAAATATAAAGTTTTATTACAAATATTTTGCATCATACATACAATGCCTTATTATGGCTAGTCTGTGTCTTAAATACAATGCCTTATTACGGTCAGTCTAGTTTAAATTATACAGATTGGCCAAGATAAAACTTTGTATTTATGATACAGGCTAACCATAATAAAACTTTGTATTTGTGATACAGATTGGCCATATTAGACTTTGTATTTATGGTACAGATTGGCCATAATGTTTGGAATGGTAAAGTGACTTTTGGGCTACCCTGTGGTGGCAAAGTGACTTTTGGGCTACCCTGTAATGGTAAAGTGACTTTTGGGCTACCCTGTAATGGTAAAGTGACTTTTGGGCTACCCTGTAATGGTAAAGTGACTTCTGGGCTACCCTGTAATGGTAAAGTGACTTCTGGGCTACCCTGTGGTGGTAAAGTAATTTTTGGGCAACCCTGTGGTGGTAGAGTAACTTTTGGGCAACCCTGTGGTGGTAAAGTAATTTTTGGGCAACCCTGTGGTGGTAGAGTAACTTTTGGGCAACCCTGTGGTGGTAAAGTAATTTTTGGGCAACCCTGTGGTGGTAGAGTAACTTTTGGGCAACCCTGTGGTGGTAAAGTAATTTTTGGGCAACCCTGTGGTGGTAGAGTAACTTTTGGGCAACCCTGTGGTGGTAAAGTAATTTTTGGGCAACCCTGTGGTGGTAGAGTAACTTTTGGGCAACCCTGTGGTGGTAAAGTAATTTTTGGGCAACCCTGTGGTGGTAAAGTAATTTTTGGGCACCCCTGTGGTGGTAGAGTAACTTTTGGGCAACCCTGTGGTGGTGAAGTGACTTTTGGGCTACCCTGTAATGGTAAAGTGATTTTTGGGCTACCCTGTAATGGTAAAGTGATTTTTGGGCTACCCTGTAATGGTAAAGTGACTTCTGGGCTACCCTGTAATGGTAAAGTGACTTCTGGGCTACCCTGTAATGGTAAAGTGACTTTTGGGCTACCCTGTAATGGTAAAGTGACTTTTGGGCAACCCTGTAATGGTAAAGTGACTTTTGGGCTACCCTGTAATGGTAAAGTGATTTTTGGGCTACCCTGTAATGGTAAAGTGACTTCTGGGCTACCCTGTAATGGTAAAGTGACTTCTGGGCTACCCTGTAATGGTAAAGTGACTTCTGGGCTACCCTGTAATGGTAAAGTGACTTCTGGGCTACCCTGTAATGGTAAAGTGACTTCTGGGCTACCCTGTAATGGTAAAGTGACTTCTGGGCTACCCTGTAATGGTAAAGTGACTTCTGGGCTACCCTGTAATGGTAAAGTGATTTTTGGGCTACCCTGTAATGGTAAAGTGATTTTTGGGCTACCCTGTAATGGTAAAGTGACTTCTGGGCTACCCTGTAATGGTAAAGTGACTTCTGGGCTACCCTGTAATGGTAAAGTGATTTTTGGGCTACCCTGTAATGGTAAAGTGACTTCTGGGCTACCCTGTAATGGTAAAGTGACTTCTGGGCTACCCTGTAATGGTAAAGTGACTTCTGGGCTACCCTGTAATGGTAAAGTGACTTCTGGGCTACCCTGTAATGGTAAAGTGACTTCTGGGCAACCCTGTAATGGTAAAGTGACTTTTGGGCAACCCTGTGGTGGTGAAGTGACTTCTGGGCTACCCTGTAATGGTAAAGTGATTTTTGGGCAACCCTGTAATGGTAAAGTGACTTTTGGGCAACCCTGTGGTGGTGAAGTGACTTCTGGGCTACCCTGTAATGGTAAAGTGACTTTTGGGCTACCCTGTGGTGGTGAAGTGACTTCTGGGCTACCCTGTAATGGTAAAGTGATTTTTGGGCTACCCTGTGGTGGTAAAGTGACTTCTGGGCTACCCTGTGGTGGTAAAGTGACTTTTGGATTACCCTGTAAAAGAGGTGGATGATTCCAGCGCAAATAAGATGCACAAGCATGAGCCAGAAACTGATTTCCAGTATTTGAGCTGCACTTAATTCAGACGCTTCTTTGTACGTTGTAGGTATAGGGAGTCCGCTAAAAAAGTAGCTGATTTAAACTATCAGTACTTTAAGGTTGAAATAGGTTTTAATAAGAAATTTAAAGTTTTATTTGGTAGCATACACACGATGTAATGAATATACAGGTACAACTGTAGAACTTCAATTTAACTCGCGATTTACTAGCCCCAAGAATGGCACAATTAACAATCAAGCAGAGACCATTGCTATCAATAAGCGTACTGAATCTGGTCTTAGTCATTCATGTAGAATTTCAAATTCTCAATAAAATTAGAGTTTGAATTTTTTTTTCGGTGATGCCTATTTCTGCTTTTTAGCCCTAATATTTTACACACTACAGCATTCTTAAATCGGTAACTTTTTTAGCGGACATTTGGTATAATGAAATTTGATTGAAAGTTAAGAGGGTGTAGGAGTCATCACATGACTCTCCAAAGAATAAAATTTTATCATTGAGGACTTGGCAACCATGTATTGAATTAAAGGTAACCCATGCAGTGTTGCCAAATGCTCATTGATATAATTATCATTGATGACCTGGCAACCATGGAGGGAATGATGGCAACCCATGCATGGTTGCCAAATGCTCATTGATAGAATTATCATTGATGACCTGGCAACCATGGAGGGAATGATGGCAACCCATACATGGTTGCCAAATGCTCATTGCTAAAATGATCATCCAGTATGTTGGCTACAATGCAAGAAAAAAACAATAACCTATGCAAGGTTTTTAAATGCTCATGGTTCAAATTATTGTCTTATACTGTCAATATACAGATTGTACAGCTGCCCGTGGGCCCGAATAAGTTCAGTGACTGCCAGGGCACTTCAGCTCCGTCGCGTGTGGTGCTCTGAATTAGGGAATGTTATGGATAATTTCACTTCAGACATCGATGTTTCGTTGACGCTCGTGTCACATGCAGGAAAGTTGTGTAAGGAACGTCCTGGTATTTATATACAGTATATATACATAAATACCCGAGGTGTTGTTCCCGTGACGAGAGGACTTCTGCAATTGGACTTCGGTATTGCGTAAGTTCTAGATGAAATTGGACGATTTCTAGGGAATCTCACTTTTAGGATAAAAAGGAAAACCAAGGTAGCTAAGAAAATCATGATATAAAACAAACGTTTCGGATCATAAAAAATCCATCTTCAGTGTTCTGAAAAACCATAAGTCAAAGTATTAAAAAATATTTCTAAGCTCTAATATTTTATATTTTATAAAATAATAATTTCAATGATAAACTTTATTTAGGGTTTAAACCAAACCTAACACATTTCAACACCGTGCTATTCAACATAAAGACGAAAATGACCAACATTTTCACGTAATTGACATGATGAAAACCCTCGTCTTCCTTACCAAAGAGAAATAAAAAATGGGTCTGCACGATTACTCCTACAACTTAATATTATAAAAAGAGATCTTTAGCAGCTAGCGAAATACAATCGCAATGCTTGGTGAGTCACCTACACCAGACTGCAACCATTGCGTACAATATTTGGTGAGTCACCTACACCAGACTGCAACCATTGTGTACAATATTTGGTGAGTCACCTACACCAGACTGCAACCATTGCGTACAATATTTGGTGAGTCACCTACACCAGACTGCAACCATTGTGTACAATATTTGGTGAGTCACCTACACCAGACTGCAACCATTGCGTACAATATTTGGTGAGTCACCTACACCAGACTGCAACCATTGTGTACAATGTTTGGTGAGTCACCTACACCAGACTGCAACCATTGTGTACAATATTTGGTGAGTCCCCCACACCAGACTGCAACCATTGTGTACAATGTTTGGTGAGTCACCTACACCAGACTGCAACCATTGTGTACAATATTTGGTGAGCCACCTACACCAGACTGCAACCATTGTGTACAATATTTGGTGAGTCACCTACACCAGACTGCAACCATTGCGTACAATATTTGGTGAGTCACCTACACCAGACTGCAACCATTGCGTACAATATTTGGTGAGTCACCTACACCAGACTGCAACCATTGTGTACAATATTTGGTGAGTCACCTACACCAGACTGCAACCATTGTGTACAATGTTTGGTGAGTCACCTACACCAGACTGCAACCATTGTGTACAATATTTGGTGAGCCACCTACACCAGACTGCAACCATTGTGTACAATATTTGGTGAGTCACCTACACCAGACTGCAACCATTGCGTACAATATTTGGTGAGTCACCTACACCAGACTGCAACCATTGTGTACAGTATTTGGTGAGTCACCTACACCAGACTGCAACCATTGTGTACAATATTTGGTGAGTCCCCCACACCAGACTGCAACCATTGTGTACAATGTTTGGTGAGTCACCTACACCAGACTACAACCATTGTGTACAATGTTTGGTGAGTCACCCTCACCAGACTACAACCATTGTGTACAATGTTTGGTGAGTCACCCTCACCAGACTGCAACCATTGTGTACAATGTTTGGTGAGTCACCTACACCAGACTGCAAGCATTTGTACAATATTTGGTGATTTATGCATAGTATTTTAGGAACAAAATTTCATTAAGTTAACTTCATTCAATGAAAACGTAGAACGAATGTAAGAAGTTTAATTAAAACGCTTGTACAATAACTACTTATGGACTTGGTATACCCAGGCGAAAAATTGAGCACCGTATTTTCAAAAATGTATTATTCAGAATGATTTTTAAAATTTTATCACTGGAGATACCGTTAAAATGCCATTATTGCCGTAAATTGATAATATTGCAATTTTTTATCATCCTTATCTTTTATTTCATTATCATTGTAATTATTATGTTCTCAAAGTGAAAGGGACAAAATATAATTTCTCGTTCGGAATCCTGCTCGTGAATACACCCGTGTCTAATACTCATTTAAAACAAAGAAGGCTTACGAAAATCAAAGCATATTTTGAGCAGAGAAAAAGGAAAAAAATGAATTTAGAATAACTAAAATTCTAAATCACGACAAAACAGACGATCTGCAGTTATTAAACTTCCTCTTGATTTCCTATTTATAGAGACGTACATTGCACGTAAATTCCAGGAGTCATCGTTACCGAAAAAATGTCCAAATCGGAGAAGTTGAGCCAGCAGTCTCCGCTGTTCAGGCGACAAACAAGCTAAAATACTCGTAGTTTCATGGAAGTTTGTTCTATTAAATTTGAGCGTGTCGGCCCTATGTCCTGCAAAATGCTGACGCTGCGTTTTCGTAGCAGAGCCCTTCACTAAACGCCAATAAAGCAGAGCCTTCAAAATCCTTCATCGAGAGTTCGTTCCCATTAAATTTTAATGCAAATTTCGGGCTCTATTTTGAAGCAATCAATTATTGGAAATGGTGGCGTCATGGAGAGCGGAATATATTCATCGCAGGCAGAATTTTACGATTGCGATACTTTTGCTTTTTTGTTTTTATCTTTGCCTGTTCCGCATCGCAGCAAGAAATTTGGCCATCTAAAGAATGCAGTTTATGTGTTCGCACAAGTAATTTTAGGTCCTGCTATGAGAGGAAGCACGTTAACCCTTGACCGTACGGACTTTTTATTCATGTTGCCACAATTGAAAATACCGTCATTACAACCATCGTCATTACAACCATCATCATTACAACCATCATCATTACAACCATCGTCATTAGAACCACCGCCATGGCAATTCCCGTCATTACAATTATCGTCATTACAACTACCGCCATTACAACTACCGCCAATAAAGCTACTGTCATTTCAACCGCCGTCGTTACAACTTTCGCTATAACGACAACTACTACTTGCAACTTAAATGCTGTATTCTTTATATTTTGAGCATCGAGTTTGCGAGAGACTTTGGGGAGAAATCTTTTACAACTATTAAGCGTTGAACTGCATCGTGCTTTATGTTAAGACTATCGACTTCACTTGAAACAGTAGGAATAAATTTATTTCAACTTCAGGGGCTTGAACTGGATAATTATTTTTTCTTTAATCATCGTCGTTCTTGGAAACTTTGGGGTTGACGCATCATGTTTTATTTTTAGAGCGCCGTAGCTATTTGAGACTGTAAAAGAAATTTATTTCAGAAATATTTTTAATCCAGAACTGCTTTTTTTTTAATTTTTGGCATCGTTTTTCACGGAAATTTTAGGGACTTGAGTACCACCTGTGCCAAATTTTTAGGCACCTGTTTCTTTCCTCTTTAATGAGGCAAGCGTGAGGGACCGATTTTTGAGCGACTTTTTATGAGGGATTATTGCCTTGAGGTAAGCTGAGACTGCCTCAAAAATGCACACAATTTTATATTTCCTCCTAAATTTTACTGCTTTAGGCTAGTGGCGTGGTCTGCAATATTAAATTCTCTGCTGATACAGGAAAAATTCCGTAACTCTCGAAGTGAAATTTTCAGAAAGATGAGGTTTAATTTCTCGGAGATTCGACCGAGTTGAGATCGTCATTAAAAATTTTCCCAACTGATATTTTCCGAGCAAATGTTTTTATGAAATTTCGATAACAATCTACGTTCACTTGCAATCCATCACAAAAAAACTTTTGTATAGTTTTTATTTCGACGCAACGTAATGAGGAACGTTCAAGGAAACTGGAAACTTGTTTCACGATTTTGTACATGAAGCGGAAAAGAAACAAAATTATTCTCAAAAACACGAACAAGAATCTATTGACTTGTTTGCAGTTGTGTAGTTTTTGTGAGCAGGCTGCGAGTGAAACATGTAGCGCATTGTGAAAATTATCATGAATAGTTTTTATAGGTACCAGAAAATATTATTACTATTAGAATCAATCATTATTTTAATTATTGACATCAAAAAATATCTAATTAATAACCATTACTAATATCTATATAAATAAATGAATAATTCGTTTTCCTTATTAATATTGAAACAATTATATATAAAATTGACAACCATTATTATTGTTACTGAGGTAAATACATGTAAAATTAATGGTCATGTTACCTATTATCATTACCACCCTTGGTGTGTTTATTTATTCATTCAAGGTGTTGTCTAATTTAAAAATTTAAGTGGATTTAAAAATGCTGGAGTTTGTAACATATTAGAGCTACTCGTAGAAGGCTGAAATGGTCGGCTCGGTTCTAAGCTTATCTCTTTGCTCATTCAACGTGCATTAGATATTTCCTACAGCATCATATCGCTGATTAGTCTATTTTATACGGAAGGTATATTTCTCCCCTTAAGCAGTATTCTGTTTTTTTGACCATTGTATTTCTACTTCATCTACTCACAGGCCGTGTGTAAATCGTTGTGTAACTTTTCCTGTTTTATTTACCGGCCATTAATACCTTCCTCTGATTTATCAAAAGAAAGAAATAGAAAATAAATAAAGGAATAGGTAAAAAAATAATAAGGAAATGTTGCAAAACTATTTTTTGTGCGAGCACCACGACGCAAAGATATTGAGGTCTTCGTAAGTATTTCGTGGAATTTTTAACAAACAAATTATTCTTATTTAGTAGCATAGTAGTTTTCTGTATGGTTAATTTCACGTAAATACTAGACTTGATAAACATTCTACCTCTGTATCACCTGCGGTAAATAAATTGCTTAAATTGTTTAAATTGTTTAAATAAGTTCAAGTACAATTTTCCTTATGCCTGTCTTCTGAGTTAACGGCAAAATTTTACTGATTTACTTTCTAATTAACAAACTTCAAATAAATTTTGAATTAGTCCCTATTAGAAATAAACAGTTTTTAATGTCACCATTAGAGTGATTGTGTGCGTGTGTGCGTGTGTGCGTCCATGGTTGTGTAGGCGCACACACGCACACAAGCACACACACACCGACATAACTGACAGTAATTTTAAATAAAAGAATAACTATGTTTATGTATATCAATTTTATGGACAATGATCCTTTCAGGGGGATACAACTATTGCATCTGTGAGAATTTGTGCTCCCAGGGGGATTATATGAAATCCTGAGCTAAGGGTTAGGTAGGCTTTTTTGTGGAGATAGAATGGGTTTTTTGTTTTGTTACGGACCGACATTTTTCGATTCACTGATGCCATGTTTTTCAGCGCCTATTACTGTCTTCTTCAACTTTTATCGTACTTCATGAACTTCTTTCTTAGCTTACTGTTTGTATACACCTTGTGCGTAGATTCCGCGTTCCCTTAACTCCATACTAAATGGTGCCTTCATCCTTCCTCTCTTCGAACATCTTTGTTGTGGTAAAAGGAGGCTAAAACTTTCTGATAATCAATCAATATTCAATCATATGGATCATAATCATGACAGATGCTCACATTGTTCACACTCTGAATTGACGCATTCATTAATTCTTGTACCGTTAGATTTTGATCCCTGTCGGATCTAATCTGAAACATAAAACTCAATAGTAAGTTTGGCGAACCTTGAACAAAGATGTCATTTTAAAAGCACTTCTCTCAAATGATCAGGGCTTTTTTTGATCAGTTCTGGCAGCAAAAGCAGCCGAAAATTTCTAAAATTTCCTGTCCCCGTCCGTGTAGACGTTCCAATAACCATGATCTCTTCGAACGTTTCGTGTCAGGGTGACACGAAATGTTACACATGCTTCACTGGTCAGACAAGCTCTGGGACAGAGAGATAGACGGTCCCCATTTCTTTGAGGCAATACTGCGACTGGCTTTATTATTGAGTGAGAGAAACACTGACCGAAAAGATAGTTCTTATTAGATTTATCAGATCTAATATTTGATATTAGATAGCTTATGAAAAAATTTCTTGGTGAGTTTTTAAGGTTCTGGAATGTATAAGACGTATTTCGAGCAGTGTGCAATGGTTCTTTAAAACTTTGATTGTGACCTGAGCCACCGATGTCGGAATTTTTATATTGCCACTTACCGACGGTAGGCACAAACTAAATTTGTGCAAGCACTTAATCTAAGCTAAATGAAGGGACGATCCAGTTAATGTTTGCTATTTTCAGCACCGTTTGCTACAATTGACTTTAAATTCGAGATGAAAATTTAACTTCAGTTTAACCAGCCGCATTCCCTTCACATGTTGCAATTGTACAATTCAACCAGTGCTTGATTTAAGTTGACGAGCAGGCGAGAATATTGACGAGTAGACGAGTAGGCCACGCTAAAAAATAATATTATAATTGATGCTCTTTCCAATGGTCGAGACCGCATTGAATTAGCTTTATTTTTAAGCTGTGACTTGGTTTGTCATTTATAAGACCTTGATGTGGCTTCTTCCGCCGTTGAGTTCCATTTGCGGCGAGTGAAGAAGCAATTTTACATATACTTCTACTTAGGTCGGTATCAGTGATACGCAGAAGAGAAATCGGAACTTTTTATTGAATGAATTTTATTTTATTTCGAAATTTTCTCTCATTCCCTTTTATTCCGAACGCCGTGTGAAGTGCAGCAGTCCCCGATAATCTTGTCTCAGTCCTCAGTGTTTCCTTCGCAATCCTGAAGTAATTTCCTTAGCGTCCTCGTAATTCTGCTGATATTTTCATCACCTTGCTAAGAACCCTGCCGCATTTCCAGGAGTTCTTCGCCAATCCTGCTGATATTTTCATTATATTTTCTGAAGAATCCTGCTGTAATTTTCCAGGACCAGTAATATTGTAATATTGTAGCTGTGTGTGCCCCAGTAATATTGTAATATTGTAACTGTGTGTGCCCCAGTAATATTTTAATATTGTAACTGTGTGTGCCCCAGTAATATTGTAATATTGTAACTGTGTGTGCCCCAGTAATATTGTAATATTCTAAATGTGTGTGCCCCAGTAATATTGTAATATTGTAACTGTGTGTGCCCCAGTAATATTGTAATATTGTAACTGTGTGTGCCCCAGTAATATTGTAATATTTTAACTGTGTGTGCCCCAATAATTTTGTAATATTGTTATTGTGTGCGAGAATAATATTGTAATATTGTAACTGTGTGTGCCCCAGTAATATTGTAATATTCTAACTGTGTGGGCCCCAATAATTTTGTAATATTGTTATTGTGTGCGAGAGTAATATTGTAATATTGTAACTGTGTGTGCCCCAATAATATTGTTATTATGTGCCAGAGTAATATTGTACCAATACTTACGGTGTGCCCCAGTAATATTGTACCAATACCTACGGTGTGCACCAGGAATATTGTACCAATACTTACGGTGTGCCCCAGTAATATTGTACCAATACCTACGGTGTGCCCCAGTATTATTGTACCAATACTCACGAGTGTGCCCCAGGAATATTGTACCAATACTTACGGTGTGCCCCAGTAATATTGTACCAATACGTACGGTGCGTCCCAGTAATATTGTACCAATACTTACGGTGTGTCCCAGTAATATTGTACCAATACTTACGGTGTGCCCCAGTAATATTGTACCAATACTCACGAGTGTGCCCCAGGAATATTGTACCAATACTTACGGTGTGCCCCCGTAATATTGTACCAATACGTACGGTGCGTCCCAGTAATATTGTACCAATACCTACGGTGTGTCTCAGTAATATTGTACCAATACTTACGGTGTGCCCCAGTAATATTGTACCAATACGAACGGTGCGTCCCAGTAATATTGTACCAATACTTACGGTGTGTCCCAGTAATATTGTACCAATACTTACGGTGTGCCCCAGTAATATTGTACCAATACGTACGGTGCGTCCCAGTAATATTGTACCAATACTTACGGTGTGTCCCAGTAATATTGTACCAATACTTACGGTGTGCCCCAGTAATATTGTACCAATACGTACGGTGCGTCCCAGTAATATTGTACCAATACTTACGGTGTGTCCCAGTAATATTGTACCAATACTTACGGTGTGCCCCAGTAATATTGTACCAATACGTACGGTGCGTCCCAGTAATATTGTACCAATACTTACGGTGTGTCCCAGTAATATTGTACCAATACCTACGGTGTGCCCCAGTAATATTGTACCAATACTTACGGTGTGCCCCAGGAATATTGTACCAATACTAGCAGTGTGCCCCAGTAATATTGTACCAATACTTACAGTGTGCCCCTGTAATATCGTACCAATACGTACGGTGTGTCCCAGTAATATTGTACCAATACTAACAGTGTGCCCCAGTAATATTGTACCAATACTTACAGTGTGCCCCAGTAATATCGTACTAATACGTACGGTGTGTCCCAGTAATATTGTACCAATACTAACAGTGTGCCCCTGTAATATCGTACCAATACGTACGGTGTGTCCCAGTAATATTGTACCAATACTTACAGTGTGCCCCTGTAATATCGTACCAATACGTACGGTGTGTCCCAGTAATATTGTACCAATACTAACAGTGTGCCCCAGTAATATTGTACTAATACTTACAGTGTACCCCAGTAATATTGTACCAATACTTATGGTGTGCCCCAGTAATATTGAACCAATACTTACGGTGTGCCCCAGTAATATTGTACCAATACTTATGGTGTGCCCCAGTAATATTGAACCAATACTTACGGTGTGCCCCAGTAATATTGAACCAATACTTACAGTGTGCCCCAGTAATATTGTACCAATACTTATGGTGTGCCCCAGTAATATTGAACCAATACTTACGGTGTGCCCCAGTAATATTGCACCAATACTTAGAGTGTGCCCCAATAAAATGACAATACTATATACTTCTTTCAAGGGTATTCCTTTAATAATCATTATCAGGTTCCCTGTTATTTATGCAGTTATCTATACTCTGTCCTTCAGTAATCCAGCTCTAATCCTCACTGCTCAAAAATACAGTACCAACCTCACCACATTGCTCAGTAATCCTACTGCAATTTCAATTGGGCTTCCCAGTAATCCCATAGCTCTCCTCATTGTGTTCCCCAGTAATCCTATAGCAATCCTCAGTGTGTTCCCCAGTAATCGTCTTTGTACTTCCCAGTCATCCTCTAGCACTCCTCATTGTATTCCCCAGTAATCCCATAGCACTCCTCATTGTGTTCCCCAGTAATCCTATAGCACTCCTCATTGTGTTCCCCAGTAATCCCATAGCACTCCTCATTGTGTTCCCCAGTAATCCTATAGCAATCCTCAGTGTGTTCCCCAGTTATCCTCTTTGTATTCCCCAGTCATCCTCTAGCACTCCTCATTGTATTCCTCAGTAATCCCATAGCACTCCTCATTGTGTTCCCCAGTAATCCTATAGCACTCCTCATTGTGTTCCCCAGTAATCCCATAGCACTCCTCATTGTGTTCCCCAGTAATCCTTTAGCAATCCTCAGTGTGTTCCCCAGTAATCCTCTTTGTGTTCCCCAGTCATCCTCTAGCACTCCTCATTGTATTCCCCAGTAATCCCATAGCACTCCTCATTGTGTTCCCCAGTAATCCTATAGCACTCCTCAGTGTGTTCCCCAGTAATCCTATAGCACTCCTCATTGTGTTCCCCAGTATTTCCATAGCACTCCCTATTGTGTTCTCCAGTAACCCTATAGCACTCTCCATTGTGTTCCCCAGTAATCCCATAGCACTCCCCATTGTGTTCCCCAGTAATCCTATAGCAATCCCAATAGGTTCACATGAATCCTATCCGCACGATAAGATGTTCGAATGCTGTTATTCACGAGATCGCATTCAATTGGCTTTACTTTTAAAGCTGTAATTTGGTTGGTCATGTATTTCATTCCGAATTTGCGTACACGATTGCCAAAATGGCGGGTTCGATGTTTTCTTTAGACGAATCTTCCAGATGTTAAATCCCGTCGGCTTCAGAGCTGTGTCTCCCAAGTCGTCGGTAGGCTCGAAGTTACGTCACGAAGCCTCTTGAAGCTTCCTCGCACACAACAGCTTAACACAACAAAATAATTGAACATCAACACAACAGGTGAACATCAGCACAACAGGTGAACATCAACACAACAGGTGAACATCAACACCAAAGGTGAACATCATCATAACAGGTGAACATCAACACAACAGGTGAACAACACAACGGGTGAACATCAACACAACAGGTTAACAACACAACAGCTGAACATTAGTGCGCACCCACCGTTCATTTTGTATCAAGATAACACGTACCTAACTCGACACATTCATTCTCTAGATGCTCTGCATGTAAGTTAGTGCATAAGAGGCTAGTATTTTTTGTGACGAATTAGTCACACTCGAGAGTAAAGGGTTAAATCTGCATTCTCACAGAAAACGTAAGAACCTATGCACATCTTCAATTGAATGTGGAATACCGGATAAAACGTGTGTGTGTGCTGGTATAGAGGATGAAATGTGTGTGTGTACTAGCATAGAGGATGAAATATGTGTGTTTACAAGCATAGAAGATGAAGCATTTGGGTGTACCAGTATAGAAGATCAAACATTTGTGTGTACCAGTATAGATGATGAAACACATGTGTGTATCAGTATAGAAGATGAAATATTTGGGTGTACCAGTATAGAGGATTAAACATGTTTGTGTACCAGTCTATGTACGTGGAATATTAAGGTTTTCAAACAGAAGTTTCGAGTTTATGACAAGTTTAGGTCATCGAAACTTGAAAAGGTAGGTGAAAAGAAGATGGGATCACGTTAGATTACTCGCGGTGTTGTAAAAAATAAATAGCCGTGGCTCCATTATTTTGTTTAATTAAACTTGAAACCGCAAAGAAAATTGCTAGTTACAGCGTCTATTGGAAATCACAGAGAAAACCTAAAGCCGCAGAGAAAACCTGAAACCGCAGAGAAAACCTGAAACCGCAGAGAAACCTGAGGCCGCAGAGAAAACCTAAAACCGCAGAGAAAACCTGAAACCCCAGAGAAAACCTGAAAGCGCAGAGAAAACTTGAAGCCGAAGAAAAAAGCTGAAACCGCAGAGAAACCTGAAGCCGCAGAGAGATCTGAAACCTGCGCCAAGCACTTTGGATACCTGAAGTCGCTGAAAAAATTGCTAGTTACAGTGCCTTTTGGCTTATAGGTTTTTATAGTATAAACATATTGCAAGAGAACTTGTCATCGTAAGGGCGCGATAAAAGCGTATGAAGTTTGATCATTTAAACGCTCTGAAGCGGCTCATTGCCAAAATACTCTTATGATCTATCGTTATTTTGAACGTAAAGTTTCATACCTTTAGACATTGCTTCGACTTTAGCTCTCAGCTCTTTTATCGGAAGAGAACGCGTGCTCCTTATTCAATTGGTAAGACGTTATCAAATTCTTAAATTCTTTTTCAATTAATAAGGCATAGGACTGGGAACTGTTCACTCATCATCAGTGAAAAATTAATGCAAATCGAAAATGTGAAAAACCCATGCCAGTCGAATTTCACTTTTTCCATTAAAAATACATATATCTTTTTTGTTAACATTCTATGGTTTCGGAACAAAAACAACGCTGTTTCATAAAAAATATTTTCAAGAAAATTAACATCAGGCAATTCCTTATCCAAGGATTAGTAACAGCTAATCTTAAACAGTATCAAACGTACCGCAAAATTTCCGTTGTTTTCTCTTGTTTGAGGAATATTTTCGGAATATTTGCGGAATGTTATCCCAACATTGCCTGGAAAAAGTCTGGAAAGGAAACAGAATGCATCTGCCGGAAGAGTATTGAACTAAGTCAATGGGGAATCACACTTGGGGACAAAGTTCATTTTGTTATGGTTATGAAGAAAAGATTTCGCACAAAGGGCGTCGTCAGTTCGCTCCTGGCGAAATTAATGCACAGTGTTCGTCTCCACAGAAAACATTTTCTTACAAAAGACGTCCATTCCGATGATGGAATACTGTGAGGGAATTGGTAGTTTTATTACTAATATTTGTTAGCCACGTAGGGTAATTTGATGGAGCTTCTAGGCGTTTGTTTTTAGTTTTTAGCTGAATTTTACAAGTGAATATCGGCGGAAAATTTTGTAAACTGTAAGTCTAGCTGAAGCTCCTCCAATATTGTCTAATCTCGAACAATCGTACAGAATTATCTAATTTTTGTTGGTGGGATTACAACATTTTTTTTTGGATCGTTTTAGAGAAAAATGAAGTCCGCTCATACACCTGAGTGCATTTTGATAAAATTTTCGTGCAGTCATCCTAGAAGAAACCGTAATAATATTTTGTAGAAAAATTGGCAAGGCTGTGAAATATTAAAGTCAAAAGTTACGTTTTAAGAACATTATAAATCACTCTCGACGATCAGAATGAATGGGGAATAAAATAGCCATGATTAAAAAAAATTGAGAAAAATACAGTACGTAGGTAAATTTTCATTGCGTAAGAGACTCTAGTATGAATTCAAGAAAGTATTTATTTCGATTGACCAGTTTTATAGGAAGCCCCCAAGTCAACTTTTTCGCTGCCTGCATGCATGTTTTTAACCGCCCAAGTAATTAAATCGTTTGGGCGGCGAAAAACATGCATGCTCCGGTGAAAAGTTCAACTGGGCAGGCAAACTGTATACTTTAATGGCGCTGCATGTGAATGAAAAGTTTGTAATGCTCATGAATTTTACGTGCTAGTATAAATGTTATGAATTTCGCAGCTAGAGATACAAGCATTCATGTATTTAGTTTGACTGACTCTTTTAATTTCTTAGCAAAAGATTTATACGTTCATAATTCACACACTCACGTATTTATTTCGATAGACCTGTTTTATAAAGCCTGCCGATGCCTTTAGGAGTATTGCAAGCTGTAGATGTCACTACTAACTAAACTACTACCAAACTACTAACTTAACTACTTACTAGACTACTACCAAAACTACTAACCAAACTAACTAAACTTCTAACTAAACTACTAACCAAACTACTAACTAAACTAGCCAAACTACTAACTAGCCAGGTGTTATACCTCCTAGCAGCTAGGTGTCCAGCCTCCTGGCAGCTAGGTGTCCTACCTCCTAGGTATATTTTCCCCTCTGTGTAAATTGTTCCTCTTACAGCCTTCCTGTCTGTCTTTTTCTAGATGTTAACATCCCCTCGCGTCATGATCCTCTTAATCTCAGTAAAGAGAGCTGAGTTCCGCGACATTAACCCGCCCCTAACGCATCGGACGACCGGAGAAGATAAATGTACTTGCCAAATTTTCATCAGAATCACAACAGTTTTTTGTTAAATATTTAAATGTGATCAGCATACCAATTCCAATCGTGTTTCAAATCTCAACACTATGACTGCGACTACTAAATGTTAAGTTCAACACCAAACTCAAATTTAATGTCAATTGTAGTAAGCTATTTGGAATATACCAAACATGAACTGGATCTTGCGTTCATTTAGCTTTGATTAAATATTTATGAAAATTAAGTTTGCAACTACAGGTCGGTCAGCAGCATTGTGAAAATTACCTCCGTGTACCACCGGTGGCGCACGTCGCAGTCAAAGTGTTGAAACGGAAGAAAATGTTCTTTCCAAATGCACGAAACCACAACCGGTTTTTGTTTATATCTTTTGATGTGTGCCTGCGGCCCAGTTAATAACGCTTTACAAATCTCAAAACTGAGAGAAATTGACCTTATTGGACAACTAATGTGTTCAGATGCTCTAACGAACAAGGGGTACAAAAACGTCATTTCTTTTATATCTCAAAACCAGGAGAAGTCGTTTTCATCATGAGCCAAAAACTACGCCAATTGTGCGAAAATATTTTAATACACTCGGCTAACCAATCCATAACATGTTTTAATTTTCCAAACCAAATTCTTTCAATTCTTTAAATTTTTCAAATCTTCTAAACCTTTCAAACCTTTCAACTCTTTCAAACCTTCCAACTCTTTCAAACCTTACAACTCTTTCAAACCTTCCAAACCTTTCAAACCTTTCAACTCTTTCAAACCTTTCAAATCTTTCAAACCTTTCAAATATTTCAAACCTTTCAAGTCTATCAAACCTTTCAAACCTTCCAAACCTTTCAAACCTTTCAACTCTTTCAAACCTTTCAAACCTTTCAAATCTTTCAAACCTTTCAAATATTTCAAACCTTTCAAGTCTATCAAACCTTTCAAACCTTTCAAACCTTTCAAATCTTTCAAACCTTTCAAATATTTCAAACCTTTCAAGTCTATCAAACCTTTCAAGTCTTTCAAATCGCCTTCACCACGCACATTTTCTCCATGATTCCGGGCGTGATCTCGAGCGTTGCATTCATGCGGCGCTGGCGGACCACTTCTCAGCGTGACTGCTCCCGTGAGGCGTCGTGTTGGCTTCGAACAGCACGTCTGGGGCTGTACTATAATGTGCTGTTTGGTGTTGCAGCTGCGGCATCGTGGTGTTGCAGCTGCAGCATCGTGGTGTTGCAGCTGCGGCATCGTGGTGTTGCAGCTGCAGCATCGTGGTGTTGCAGCTGCGGCATCGTGGTGTTGCAGCTGCAGCATCGTGGTGTTGCAGCTGCAGCATCGTGGTGTTGCAGCTGCAGCATCGTGGTGTTGCAGCTGCAGCATCGTGGTGTTACAGCTGCAGCATCGTGGTGTTGCAGCTGCAGCATCGTGGTGTTGCAGCTGCAGCATCGTGGTGTTACAGCTGCAGCATCGTGGTGTTGCAGCTGCAGCATCGTGGTGTTGCAGCTGCAGCATCGTGGTGTTACAGCTGCAGCATCGTGGTGTTGCAGCTGCAGCATCGTGGTGTTGCAGCTGCAGCATCGTGGTGTTGCAGCTGCAGCATCGTGGTGTTACAGCTGCAGCATCGTGGTGTTGCAGCTGCAGCATCGTGGTGTTACAGCTGCGGCATCGTAGTGTTACAGCTGCAGCATCGTGGTGTTACAGCTGCAGCATCGTGGTGTTACAGCTGCAGCAGCGTGGTGTTGCAGCTGCAGCATCGTGGTGTTACAGCTGCAGCATCGTGGTGTTGCAGCTGCAGCATCGTGGTGTTATAGCTGCAGCATCGTGGTGCTACAGCTGCAGCATCATATGGCTTCCATAACAATGTTCAGCTGTCGATGTATCAGTACAACTTGTTATGCTCGGTGCAAAAAGTGAAAATTTCATGTCATATCAGGAGTAGAATTTAGTTAACATCGAGGTTAAATTTCACTTAACCTGTCGATCCTGAATTTCAATTAAATCAAAGGTAAGTTTTATTAAATATCTGCAGTGAACTTCCTTTGATGTCATCAGTAAATTTAATTTAACTAGAGAGGCGAATATCTTTTCAAATCAAGAATAAATGTCATTTAATATCAAGGCTAAATTCCAATTAATATAATGAGTAAACTTCATTACATATCGTTAGGAAATTACGTTTAACACTTTGACTGCGACGTGCACCACCGGTGGTACACAGAGGTAATTTTCACAATGCTACTGACCGACCAGTAGTCGCAAACTAAATTTTCATAAATATTTAATCAACGCTGAATGAAGGCACGAGCCAGTTCATGTTTAGTATTTTCAAAAATAGTTCACTACAATTTACTTCAAATTTCGGTTTGGCATCGAACTTAATATTTAGTGTTCGCAATCAAAGTGTTAATATAAGAAGTAAGCTTGTTTGTAAATCAATAGCAGTTTTTATTTAAAAGCAAACTTCATTCAAACCGAAGGAACACTGAACCATATGTAGTGCGCTCTGCTAGCAGCTTTGTTGTGCTTTCAACTTTCATTGATTGTGTGTTTGCGAAAAATATCCCGAGTGTGAAATATTGAGAATATATGAACGTTTGGCTAACATCGGCTCTTTACCAAAATTTGCATGATCCACTTATATTTAACACGTAATTGTCCCCCCCTAAGTTTAAAATATACCTCACAATATATACTTCATAAATATATACTTCATAAATATGCTCATAAATGTTTAATCTTACACAGTATGAGAGGAAACATCATCTTGTTTCTGTTGCCTGTTTGTTCGCTTCCAATAAAATGATGGAAAAGAGACGACAAGTAGATCAAAATTTTGATTTCTGGTTGTGCATGACAACTTTTGTTGTTCGTTTTAAAGCTTCTTATGTTAAATCGGAGACATCGTAACCAATATCTCCAATCAAGAAAACAGGTATTTCCCTTAGGTCATTGAAATTCATCAATAATTGCTAGTAAAGACATATATTTTACTTAAAACAATCATACTTGATTCTTGCACTGAATTCTATTGTTTTCACTCGCATTCATTTTGCTTTTTCATATTACAGATAGAGCCGTTTCGATCCAGCTTTCATGTTCATAAACTTGGACGTCAGGGACAAATATTTTACTCGCAACATTCATAGATGATTTTTTCAATGGATATATTTTTGTTCCTTCACATCTATTTTATTCACTTATACACGATAAAAGCCTCTTTCCTCAAAAGTTCATGTAGATAGGCGGCCTTTGATAAATATTTTACTCACAACCTTCGTACTAGATTCCTTCAGTGTATATACTTCTATTTTCATACGCATTTATTTTATTCGTTCTCATACGATAAAAGCCTCTTCTATCCAGCTTTCATGTCTGTAGATAAATTCCTTCAGGCTTCCATCAACACGCAACTTCACGTCCACTTTATAGCGCTCAAAAAAGTAAGTTCCCCCGACGGGGACTCTATTTTTCACGACGCACCACCCCACAATTCTGCACGGATGAACTTTCCATCCGTTGCCTCGGAGTTGCGTCGTCAGAAGGGAATCAACTGATTTAATTGGTACAAGATGCTAATAAAGCATGGTAGCATGTTACTGCTGAGAAAAGGAAATTCAATTGATTTAATTAGTGGAAGATCCTACTAATAAAGTATAATGGTATGCTGCAATTGCATAAAGGTAATTCAACTGATTTAATTAGAAAAAGATGCTAATAAAGTATAATGGTATGTTGCTACCGAGAGAAAGGATTTCAACTGATTTAATCAATAAAAGATACTAATGGTGCGAGTGAAAAAATGGAATTACCATTGCCATTAGAGCATCCCATCATGTTTTGCTGGTATCTTTTATTAATTGAATTATTTGCATAAAACACTTCTAAGGTTACCAAATTGGTCACCAGAATACATTAAGATACAAATGTGAACTGCAAAGAGAAAATTACTCCTGCCTCTCAGCTGTTGATCGAAATTCATATGTTTTTCAGTTTAAACTCCGTGTTTTTTTATAAAATTAATGCGAAGACTTTTAAATGTACTTTTATTTTGCGTTTTCTCATACTAAACACAAATATTTGTTTTATCTAGAAGTGAATGTTGCCAACAAGTAAGGAGTTACTTGCATTTTTTTTGCAAGGCATTTCATATTTGTTATAAACTTATGGGAATTGATTTAGAATACATATTAAAATTTCTAGAAAAGTAATTCCGATCTTCTTCAGTACATTTCCAGCTTTGAAATATTAATTGAAAGTAGCTTTGACACATTAGATTTGCAGTTAAAACATTGATGTTATTTTTGTTATTTCGAAGTGTACGGGTGAAAATTAAAAGGTAAATAAATTTTTTATGCTAGTTTTAATTACCCAGATTGATCGTTTCTAAATTCCTCATACCTTGAATTATCTTTTATCTTGAATTTTTATATCTTAGAGTAAGAATTTTTTTTAATTTGGAGATTACAAGTGTAGTCGCCCAACGATACTAGATTAAATTATCTATTGAAACTCATTTGTAATTATATATTGAAGTTTTTTTACAATTGATCATAGGTACAAACTAGTTTAGTTAGGTCTGTTCTCACACTAAATTTCATCCACTGCCATTTTTAAAACTAAATATTGAATTCTCGCGCTGTAATTACACTGAATTTTGTTAAAACAAGTTCAGTTGACCAAAATTATTAACGTCAAATAGGTAATAACACGTAGTTAGTTGATATAATATCAATTAAGAATTTGGTATAATGTTTATAGGATTAATGTTTTTTTATAGTAGACTATTTAGTGATTAACATCTAATTATATTGTAAAGTTACATTTTGACAGCCAAACATTAATATGTTGCATCTGTGCAGTATGCAGATCTTAGGTCATGTCAACAGTACATTAAAGAATTATTAATATTGATAAATTAAATTAAAATAATTATTAAACTGACCTAGGGTGTTTATTAATGAATGCCAAAATTAATATCCGGTTCATCAGAAAGAAATGAATGCTGAGAAATAAATAGTGGTCAAATTCATTTCGGTTAGAATTGGATCGAGCAAAACTCCAATAAAAATTACAGTAATCAATTTCATAAGTCCAGAATTCACGAAAACTTTTCTCTGGCTATTTCATAAGTCGCCAATAGCACGATCTGTTGATTATGTAAGTTGTGTTCAGTGCTTAGTATGAGTGATTGTGTAACTTGTGTTCAGTGCTTAGTATGAGTGATTGTGTAACTTGTGTTCGGTGCTTAGTATGAGTGATTATGCAACTTGTGTTCAGTGCTTAGTATGAGTGATTATGTAACTTGTGTTCAGTGCTTAGTATGAGTGATTGTGTAACTTGTGTTCAGTGCTTAGTATGAGTGATTGTGTAACTTGTGTTCAGTGCTTAGTATGAGTCAGTGTTCAGTGCTTGTTCAGTGCTTAGTATGAGTGATTGTGTAACTTGTGTTCAGTGCTTAGTATGAGTGATTGTTTAACTTGTGATCAGTGCTTAGTATGAGTGATTGTGTAACTTGTGTTCAGTGCTTAGTATGAGTGATTGTTTAACTTGTGATCAGTGCTTAGTATGAGTGATTGTGTAACTTGTGTTCAGTGCTTAGTATGAGTGATTGTTTAACTTGTGATCAGTGCTTAGTATGAGTGATTGTGTAACTTGTGTTCAGTGCTTAGTAAGAGTGATTATGTCATCAAATGCAAGCATCAATCGTTATTTAATCAGTGATCAATTACAAGTTTTAATGATTATGCGATATGTTCTCAGTTACAGGTATTGATGATTACATATTTAGTGATCAATTTTAAGAAAAAACTAATTTATAACTACTAACCAGTTCTAAGTATTTTCAACTGCGTAATTAGTTTACAATACTAAGTTTCATTTGTAACATAATTAATGTTCAATTCTAAGTAATATTGTAAAGTTATATTTTGACAGCCACACATTAATATGTTCCATCTGTGTAATATGCAGATCTTGGATCATGTCAACAGTACATGTAATGTTGTGCTATCATAAGACCAATAATTCTATAACTAACATTTACTAGTAGGTATAAATGACCAGATATTATATCTCTAACTTCTCCTTTATAAAAATGTCCTAAAAATACATAAACTTACACGAGTTATTTGTGAAACCTAAAAACCTTCAACAAAAGCCTGACCAATTTATTCTATAGAGAACGCGATTTCAAACACAACGTAATTGCTCATATTCAATGCACGGCCACTTCATTATATAACAAACACAAATTAAAAAATAAAGCAAAAACTATTGAATGCAGAAAAGATCTCGCCGGGGAGCTTCGTTAGCGACTTTTCCCTCAAAGACTTTATTGTGATGAGATGCATTATTAGTGCATCCGCATCGAACATCAAACGGAGCATCAAAGAAAATTTTACGCAAGGGATTTGAAGGAAGTTTTATTCTATGAAAGACAAGCGCGCACAGTCGAACATGGGAGGGAGTGCTTGAGTAACTCTCGTGCTCGGCCGCAAAGCTTCAGTTATTAAATTGAGTTATTGAATATTACGAGGATATATATTTATGCTTTGCTTCTCGTAAATCATAATTATAAATAAAATAGCAAAGAAAGTCGCTTTTGAATTCCACATTCTTATTACCGTTTTTATTATTACTGTTATCATTGTTATTATTATTATTATTATTATTATTATTATTATTATTATTATTATTATTATTATTATTAGGAATGTTGAATTATAAGGTAATAATAATAAAAATAATAAAAATATAATGCGGTACCGGATTATTCAGTTATTGGATTGAGTTAGTGGAATGTAACCAGTCATATTGCAATTGATCATTATCTGCAATGTAGGTGATTACTTCAGTTATTAGAATATTTAGTTATTGGATTGAGGAAAGTAGCGAGCTTTAAATGCAAGTAATAATTATTAGGGAGCTAGCACTCAGCGTCAAGTGCAAGGATTAATTGTTCTAGGACAAGTAATTAGCACCGAGTCCAATTAATAATTGTTGTGAGGCAAGTAATCACCACCGAGTCCAAGTAATAATTGTTGTGAGACGAGTAATCAGCACCGAGCACAATTAATAATTGTAGTGAGACAAGTAATCAGCACCGAGTCCAATTAATAATTGTTGTGAGACAAGTATTCAGCACCGAGTCCAAGTAATAATTGTTGTGAGACAAGTATTCAGCACCGAGTCCAAGTAATAATTGTTGTGAGACAAGTATTCAGCACTGAGTCCAAGTAATAATTGTTGTGAGACAAGTAATGAGCACCGAGTCCAAGTAATAATTGTAGTGAGACAAGTAATCAGCACCGAGTCCAAGTAATAATTGTTGTGAGGCAAGTATTCAGCACAGAGTCCAAGCAATAATTGTTGTGAGACAAGTATTCAGCACCGAGTCCAAGTAATAATTGTTGTGAGACAAGTATTCAGCACTGAGTCCAAGTAATAATTGTTGTGAGACAAGTAATGAGCACCGAGTCCAAGTAATAATTGTTGTGATACAAGTAATCAGCACCGAGTCCAAGTAATAATTGCTGTGAGGCAAGTATTCAGCACCGAGCCCAAGTAATCATTGTAGTGAGACAAGTAATCAGCACCGAGTCCAAGTATTAATTGTTGTGAGACAAGTAATTAGCATCGAGTCTAAGTAATAATTGTTGTGAGGCAAGTATTCAGCACCGAGTGGCAAATTCATCCCAGGGACAACAGGCCACCCCGGAAGTTTTCAGCATCTAACAGAACATCTAACAACATATCTTAGGAATTTAAAAACGCAGAAAGCACCACTTTTTTTAGCTATCACTTTATTTGGATCACATGGGTTACTATCGTATTACACCAAGGTTAACAAGTATCCTGTTATGCACCCTGAGAGTAGAGCCACTTTGAACTTTATATCTTCCGACTGCCGAAAACCACGAAAGCACAACGCGTCTAAGCGAGAAAAGAAAGCGCCCAGCTTCAGCTTCAGCGGTTGCCACTCTTCCAGTCAAGCGCACAGCATCTCTTTTCTGTTGTAACTCTTGCATTAGCAGCTTCTTTTGCCAGGACTTGCGTTTGAGAGATCGGTAACTATTGGAACTTTTTATGAGCTGAAGCGAAACGAATTGCATATTAACTTCGCACAACACACCGGTACAAACTGAAACATACTTTCATTTTGTGGTCACCGTGGCCGAGTGGTTAAAAGCGCGCGCCATTCAAGGGGAGGGGTCGGCGGTTCGAATCCCGGCAGTGCCGCCCGGTGATTCTGCCCATTGGGAAATAGGAGAACTCAGCCACAATTCCCCACTCTACCCAGGTGTCGGATATGGGTACCGGCTTGAATGAGGGTAACCGTCATTGCGTCCTGATATTTATATATGACAAATGAGAAACCAGTGTGCAAGATGATATGTATCAGGCTTGATTGAAATAAAACAACATTTTTTCAGTTTATTCTGGTGGGTTGTAGCTTGAACTGGCAATATTATGTGTTGGCTAACCATCCAAAAAAATATTCACACTCTTTGACTGCGCGACGGTACTGATGAATTTTGTTGTGATGTAGGTGTTCATTGATATAGGTGAAATTATAATAAGGTAAAAAAAGAAACAACATTAAATTTGAAAAATTCAATGCTGCAAAAAAAGTCGGACGATAATCATGGTAGTCAGACGATAACCCTAAGGAGCAGACTGCACAACAAGAAATGCATCGGATGTCCAACTAATTCTTCAACTTAGCACGTTCTTGACGAATGAAAACGAGTTACTGAGCAGCACAACAACTAACGCAAATATCATGTAATGTAGCGTGTCAGACTTACATGTTTGATTTGAGAACATCAGCAGAACAAAATTAATAATAAAATTCATTCTGGTAATCTTATAAGACTACATCGGTCTAAAATTAGGTAGAATTTCATAGTTTAAATTAAATATATCGAAGGAATTTGTGCGCAGGGAATTGAAGAAATATTTGTTTGAAGATTATCATTTTTTTATTTAATGTTCAGTTAAAATGCTCTTTCAGGCATTTTTAATTGATCATACGTAAATAATTTTTCGATATGTAGGCCAATATGAGTACTTTTCTTGCGTACTCTACGAAATAGAAGGTTTCTCGACAGAAAATGATGAAGTATCGTGATACCACCACCACAAAAACGTAGAAAGAACACGCACAGCAATCTGTCGCGACGAAATAGACCAATAAATACGGTATCGAGGTGATTACCTATAGAGAACCGAGCCTGATTCGTTCCGAACATCCTTTCGACGACGTCTGCTTTTGCTGCAAGGGCTTCTAAGTCCATAAATAAGCAATAAAGACTTTCCAAAGGCGGGGCTTTCCACAGCCATCTTCTTGGCCCATAAGTTAGGCTCTGCCGTTTCTTGCTGACCCAGCGACCTTGTCTTGCCTGCGGATCTCTTCGAGCGGAAAACTTCGGATGACATTTCCTGGGTCGAGTTACGTTCGGCGTGGCGCCTTCGGATGCGAGGGTCGGCCGCACTGTGCCCAAACTTGCGTTCCGTCTTTGAATAGCTCTCTACTCTTATTATTATTATTTTAAATGGTTGTTAATCTTTGTCCAGTTTTCTGATAATAGTCTATTCGTTAATCTTTATCCGGTTTTCGGTTAATTGTCTACTCGTTAATCTTTGTCTGGTTTTTGGATAATTGTCTACTCGTTAATCTTTGTCCGGTTTTCGGATAATTGTCTACTCGTTAATCTTTGTCCGGTTTTCGGATAATTGTCTACTCGTAATATTGTAATTTTCGAATATATTTTATTATTGTTAAGTTGCGTTCGGTCTCCAAACAGCTCTCTACTCTTATTAGTATGATGGTTGTTATTCTTTGTTAGGTTTTCGAATGTCGTTTTATCAAGTTGAGTTTTGTGTTCGAACAGCAGTCTACTCTCATTATAATTTTAATTGTTGTTAATCTTCGTTCGGTTTTCGGACAGCTGTCGACTCTTATTATTATGAAAGTAGTTAGTTTTTGGTTGGTCTTCGAACAGCTGTCAACTCATGTTATTATAATTATTGTTAATCTTTGTTCGGTTTTCAAATGTCTTTTTATTATAATTAAGTTGTGTTCGATCTTTGAACAGTGTTTACTTTTATGATATTAATTGTTGTTGACCTTTGTTCGGTTTTCGAATGTCTTTTTATCATATTTAGTAGTATTAATTTGCGTTTGATCTTCGAAAAGCTGTTAATCATAATATAGTTATTTTTATTAAGTCACGTTGTCTTTCCCATCAAGCTGTCGTGTTATCAAGACTCAGTGATTCCCAAAAATGTTTCCTCATGAAAGTAAAATTTATTGTTTGAACAGACAATTTCATTTCTCTTCTTTCCGAGTTAAGACTGATTCTATATGGCTCAACATGTTTCTCTTTGAAGATAATTGTCGGACTGATGAACAATGGCGCTTACGAAATTGTTTCACATTCTGTAGCTCAGACCTAACTTTATTTTTTTTTGTTTTCGGCCAGCAGTCATGGGCCAGTTTAACCGTGAAAATAAGAACAGCAGAATTGCTCACACTCAATTCTTTATCTATTTTATACTTGCAGTCAAGAGTTATTTTGAGCATAAAAATACGAATATATTGCTCAAACTCAACTCTATATCTATTTTCTGCTTCCAGTCATGAGCCACTATGAGCGTGAAAATCAGAATTGCTCACACTGAACTCTATTTCTATTTTCTACATGCAGTCATGAGTTATTTTGAGGCTGAGCATACGGGCATCAGAGGGTCATTCCTATATGCCTCTTGCTTGAAGTTTAGCTGAATCACAAGTCCAATTCTCCGGCCTAATGGCACTCATGTTTGCGTTAGCATGACCAACCCACAACACAAAGCAACTACTCTCAGTGACTCGAATATTGTTTCCTGTTTGTTGTGCTTAGTAATCTTTGCAGGCAGTGCAAAGGCGTGCAAACCGACGTCTTTGTGACGCTCAAATTGCTTCAACTGACGTCAGTCTTTGATGCGCCACGAACTCCCCAGTGCGTCTTTCTCAAAGACGCAATTTATGAGTTCCTTGATGACGTATTCGATATCGCGACGTGGGTGTGTAAAGGGTGCTGTTATTCGTGGTTTATGTCGAAATATAGTGGAAGATAATAAAAATGAAAGAGCAAGATAAGCTACTTTAATCATTTCATATTTTAATGTATATATTCGAATAAAACCTAATTTCAAACGTTTCGGCCACAGGCCATCATCAGTGTTAAGAATTCTGGAAAGTACAAAGTAAAAATATACTATTTTAGAATGACAAATCTAAGAACAAGCTATAAAATTACGTTAATTGCAATTATCTATTTACAATGGCTAAATGAAAAGAACTAAAAGTATTGTTTAAACCCAGCTTAAGTTTAAAAATGTACAAGGACTCTAAAATGTGCATATCTGTATGAAACTGTGGTTTAGTTTAGATCGAAAATTAATTGATGGAAACGGCATTATCGCACTCGTCTGAATGCACTCGAACGGTTTCCTGTTAGGCCGTTCGAGAGCATTCGGACGAGTGCGATAATGCCGTTTTCATAAATTAATTTTCGATCTTAGCTAAGCCACAGTTTTATGTAATACTAAGAAAATATGATTACGAGATTGTTAATGCGCGAATGGATTTAGAACAGAACTACGATGAAAATATTCGTATATTCATGAAGTGTTCAATGTTTCGAGTAAAGAGTTCACTGGAGTCGTAGGGAGGAAGTGCACACTTGAGCTTGGTAATACCGGAGACAAACAAAAAACGAATATAAAAAACACGAGCGAAAAGAAACCGAACATGAGCCCTAAATAAAGCAATAGAGCGACAAAATCTTCTAAGAGCATGTTGTAAAATAAGAGCACGAATTTGCTAAAGCGAGAGTGAACTTGCTGCAATTCAGCGGCAGAAACGAAAACAAGGCGCTGCAATGCTGCTGGATGTCACGAGCGCTGCCGACCGTCGCTTTATGCGTTCCTCTAACGCAACATTTCACTGGAACCACGATGCCTTCAACCAGGATGGCCAGGTTGACCATTTTGGACCAACACTTGCCTTTTTTCTGGTAAATTAGCCGTCTAAAATACTCAGCATTCCTCTGACATTTGCGAACCGTGTAGATTTTTCAGATGGTGAGCGTTCTTTATGGCCAAAATTCACTTGAGAAAAAAGGTTAAATGTTAACTTTGGCCAGAAAATGGGCCGATGTGGCAAACTTGCCTCTGGAGTCCTGGTGATGAGCTTCATCATTTCAAAAGAGGGTCTATAAAAGTGCTGCGGAAACTGTGCCCTGGGAATTGTGATGGAGTAGGGATGCTAAAGCAGGCCTGGAGATGAGAGCTTTTGAGGTTAAAAGGTCAGGTGGTGGATGTCAGAGTGAGGCGGTGGTGGAGGCGAGGAATAGAGGTTGAGAAATGGAGCGTAAGGAATGGATAAAAATGAGGCAAGGAAAACATCATGAGTTGAGGATCAAAATATAAAGCTGAAGGAGGGAGATTCTACGTGAAGGTGGTGGCTGTAAGGCTCAAAAGAAACGCGTTATAGGAAAAATTGTCGGCTTAAAATAGATGTGGTTGGGAATAAGAGAGTAGGTTTAAAATAGGACGTAGGTTGGAAACAGTGATGAAGGTTCAGAAAAGGTTTTTAGTAGGAAACAATGGCGGAGGTTCAGAAAAAGATCTAAGTTGAAAATAAGAGAGGAGGTTCAAAATAGAGTGTCAGTTGGAAACAATAATGGAGGTTCGGAAAAAGATGTACAGTATAGGTTTGATGGGAGGATGTCCAGAAAATTAATTACATTGAAAATAAGGGAGAAGCTTCAGAATAGGTTGTAGTATGGAAACAGTATTGGATGCATAAATAGGTTATAAGTTCACTATAAGGGAATAGATGGAAAATATGATGTAAGTTGAAAAGAAGACAGTAGGTTCAGAGTGGGTTGTAGAATATAAAAATGGTAGAAGTAGTGAAAAGGTGTTGGTTTAAAATAAGGGAGAATTTTGAAAATACGATGCAGGTTGAAACTGAGGAAGTAGGTTCAGAGTAGGGTGTAGGAAAGAAACAATGTGAAAGTACTGAAAAAATGTGGGTTGAAAATAAGGGAGGTTAAAAATAGTATATAGGTTGAAAATAAGGGAAAAGGCTCACCGTTGGGTGTTGGCTGAAAACAGGGAGGGAAGTTACAAATGAGTGTCAGGATTAAAAGAGAGCTACGACTTGATGATAAGTGAAGCCGAAATTTGAAAATAAGATCTTTAATTAGGCTTAGAAACTGAATCCGAAAGTACTTCCGTTGCTGGAATTTTCCTCAAAGCTCAAAAATGAAAATTAGGTTCATGAAGTTTAAGAGAATTGGGCATTAAAAATACAGTTCCAGTTTTACTTTTGACGTCATAAGATCACAATCTCGAGGACGGAAACTTTTCACTGTCAAGTTATATTCGCTCCAAGAGTGGCCTCAATATAATATAATGAACAGGATCTACGGTATAACAGACTAAAACTTCGAACATTTTTTAATTCAAATTATTGAATTTACTCTTAAAGAAACCATATATAAATAAAACAAGCACAGTAAAAGAAAAAAAGGCAATAATTTGAAAAAAATATTGTGAGAAAAATAGTTTCTCTGGGATGTCAGATGCTCAATGGTTTTTTCAGCCAAATTTCAATTACAAACGAAGAAATTTGAGAATTGGCAGAATTTGCAAAAAGTCGTTCTGGCAACACTATTGTACAAGGCCTAAACTATAAGAAAAAAGGGTGCAGATCTCACATGAAGCTAAGAATAAATTTATTATTGTTTAATTAAATAGGATTATTTTTGTTTAGTCAAGTGGCGTCGTGATTTTTGCAAGTGATGCATTTCGACTTTCGTCGGCTGAGTCTTCAAATTCTTCACACACTTCAAAGAAAAAACAAGAGCCGTCTGTTCATTGGAAAATACATCTTTGCATACCCCGTAGTTATTATATTTCCTATTGCATTTATAGCAGCAGCCCGAAGTTCTTCAAATTTCAATTTCATTTATAGCAGCAGCTCGAAGTTATTCAAATTTCAATTTCATTTATAGCAGCAGCTCGAAGTTATTCAAATGTCAATTTCATTTATAGCAGCAGCTCGAAGTTATTCAAATTTCAATTTCATTTATAGCAGCAGCTCGAAGTTCTTCAAATTTCAATTTCATTTATAGCAGCAGCTCGAAGTTATTCAAATTTCAATTTCATTTATAGCAACAGCTCGAAGTTCTTCAAATTTCAATTTCATTTATAGCAGCAGCTCGAAGTTGTTCAAATTTCAATTTCATTTATAGCAGCAGCTCGAAGTTATTCAAATTTCAATTTCATTTATAGCAGCAGCTCGAAGTTATTCAAATTTCAATTTCATTTATAGCAACAGCACGTTGGAAAATACAACACACACAAAAAAGTATGATCGCGGATCAAAGCAGCAAATTAGGGATACGGTCCAAATGCTACAATGGAGCCACGGTTCATTTGTAACTAAATATTCCATCTCTTTTGATGACCCAGCCTGCCTGCGGCGGTCTGAAGAGTTTTTGCCTTCTTTGTGCTGCGGTGGCCGCGGGATCTGAAAGTTTTCTTTAAAATCGCTGCGTCGAAGTAACTCGAGTTCGGTGTCTCGTGATCCGCATTGCAGAATCAAGTCAGAAAATTTTCGGCCTTTTCAGCTTCATCAATGGACGGAAACAAGCAAGGAATGCTTTGACGGGGTGTAGAAAATACGTACAGTATTTTAGAATTTTATTGTACCTGCATGTTTCTTGTTATAACGCTTTCTCAATGGGCGGAAACAAGCAAGGAATACTTTGACGGGGTGTGGAAAATATGGACAGTACATTAGAATTTTATTGTACTTGCTTGTTTCTTGTTATTCAGCTTCATCAATGGGCGAAAAGGCATGAAATACTTTGACGGGGTATTGAAAATACGTGAGGCTTAGACAGTATTTCAGAAGTCGAGCGCACTTATGTTTTTTCGTTATTTAGCTTCCTCAATGGGCGAAAAAAGCAAGAAATACAATGACGGGTTGTTGAAAACCCTTGAGACTTAGACAGTATATTTGAATTTTACCGCACTTTCCTGTATTTTGTTATTTAGCTTCATTGATGGGAGGAAAGAGCAACAAATACTTTGACAGGGTTTCGAAAATGCGCGAGGCTTGGACAGTAAATTAGTATTTGAGCTCTCTAGAAAAAAGGCGTGAAGTTGAGTATATTTTCTATTATCAATATTAGCATCATTGATGGATGGAAAAACGTAAGAACAAAAATAGCTTATTGGACAAGAAACTTGGACACTACGTGAGTATTTTGAGCACACAAAGATGTAGGCATTAAGTTTGCCATATTTTCTATTATTAAGTTTCATCAACGGATGGAAAAAGCAGAATAACTACAATGAGCAGCCATTACCAATTCATGAAGTTGATATATTTTCTTGCATTCGGTGTTTAAGCATAATAAGAAAACTATTATTGGGCGATTTATTCCCTTATGATCCATTCAATTTTCCACTTATATAAAAAATGAGTCATGAAAACTCCATGCGATCTGTTAAGGAAAGCATGAAGTGTTAATTCTGAAGATAAAAATTTAAACTATTACTGGAATTCTTGTGGATTTAATGAACAAACTGTAGAGGTTTTTGAACATGATTTTTTTTTAATTGTTGATAATTTGCAATGACTCTTGTCCAATTTTTAATAAACCTCACTTGAATTGTTTGTAGGCTAATATAATGTATTCCTTAATATATTTTAATGTACACTTATTACATTTTGTAATTTTATTGTGATGTTTCAGTTTTTTCTTAATAAATTGAAGCTGGTTTAAATTGCATATTAATTATCTAAGAGCAAATTTTAAGCATGTGTGGAAATTTAAATTTGTATAACATTCGTTTTCGAACTTATTTCAACATTCCAGTTTTGTGGTTGGAACATGACAGAAAACAAGTTATGAAATATCAGTATTTAAATAGAAAATTACCATCTCAGAATTATTAACATGTTTTTGCATTAATATCTTCATAAAATTTCATAACAGTTGCGTGGGGAAAAATTAGCGAGCAGTAGGAAAAAAGTTAACGAATGTTGACTCCAAAAATCAGTAGATTATTTCAAATTGAAAAATAAAATTAAAATGAATTACAATCATTAAAAATTTGTAAAGTCTTTCAGAAAGTTTGCCACGTAACTTACAAGCAATTTAAAACGATCCCTTTACTGTGAGCTGGTTTGTGGGAAAAACAAACTACAAAATACCTTTTTTAGCAGCTCCAAGATTAGTTTTCCTAACAGTTATGATGCTTAGAATGCAGATTTTAAGCTAAGAATTTTAATTTAACACTTTGACTGCGACTACTAAATATTAATTAAGTTCACTGCCAAACTCAAATTTGAAGTCAATTGTAGTAAACTATTTTGAAAATTGCAAAAATGAACTGGATCGTATCTTCATTTAGCTTTGATTGAGTATTAATGAAAATTGAGTTTACGACTACTGGTCGGTCAGCAGCATTATGAAAATTACCTCCGTGTACCACCGGTGGCGCACGTCGCAGTCGAAGTGTTGAGAAGATTTTAAGCAAGGGTTTTACGCTAAGAAAACCGAGTTATTTTCGACGTAATTTTGACTTCGTGAAACTCTAACGAACACTTATTATCTCAGTCTTTAGTTGTGCAAATAAGTTGGAACATTTAAAAAAAATTTAATTAGGCTGATAATGAATATTGACTAATAATGAATCATTTCTCGTCTCAGAAAGCTTTTCCCCACATTTGTTTTTGTAAAAAATGCTTTGCGAACAGTGTAAAATGAGAGAGTTTTAGAATACTTTAACAAAAAGAATGTATTGTAATCATGCAACATATTTTCCACAACGCAGACTTTCCACGAAGGAGAAATAGTAGTATTCAATTTGGCATAAAATTGAAGTTGAAAATATATCTTGAGTCAACGTCAGCCAACTGATGTTTTGTCAAGGTCAGCTTATTGAATTAGAAATGTGGTATTAATATTTTCCTTGCTTCTGTGGATTCGTTTGTTCATATTTATTAGATTATAAAACATTTTGCATGTTTCTCTGGATTTTTTTTTCTTTTTTTTTAAACTGAGCATTGTTTGTGGTGCGACCAGGCCCTTACTTAAAAATTCTGGAACAATGCTGTGAAATTTTCTTTATATTTTTAAAATTTCACTAAAATTGAACGTATTCTTGTCGAGAGACTTAATATTTCAATTCAAATGTTTACCTTCACGGCTGCACAGTTTGCAAACATGAGAATTAAAATTTCCTGAATTAGTAAAACACCAATTAACACCGTTAGCTTTCAGACATTGATGTGAAGTTCGACATTTTTTTCTTTAAATTTGGTGAAAAATCGTTTTCAATTTGAGATACGTCGCATTATTTACGCCTTGCAAACGAGGTAAAACATTTTTCGACTTGCTAGGCTATGTAAACATGCAAAGAATTAGACGCAAGGGTAATGAGCTTGATACTAATGTTTAAATTTCGAAATTAGATTCTGATTGAAATCGATCGGAACATACAAAGCAATTGTGACCTGTGATGCGTCAAATTAGAATTTAGATGCCGACGTCAACAGTTGGGCTTCTGACGTCAACAGTTGTGTTTCTGACGTCAACAGTTGGTTTCTGACATCAACAGTTGGGCTTCTGACGTCAACAGTTGGGTTTCTGACGTCAACAGTTGGGTTTCTGACATCAACAGTTGGGCTTCTGACGTCAACAGTTGGGTTTCTGACGTCAACAGTTGGGTTTCTGACATCAACAGTTGGGCTTCTGACGTCAACAGTTGGGCTTCTGACGTCAACAGCTGGGTTTCTGACGTCAACAGTTGGGCTTCTGACGTCAACAGTTGGGTTTCTGACGTCAACAGCTGGGTTTCTGACATCAACAGTTGGGTTTCTGATGTCAACAGTTGTGTTTCTGACGTCAACAGTTGGGTTTCTGACGTCAATAGTTAAGCTTCTGGCATCAATAATTGGGTTCCTGACGTCTACAGTTGGGTTGCCAACGTCAACAGTTGGGTTTCCGAAAGCAACTATTGAGTTTCTGACGTCTACAGTTGGGTTTCTGACGTCAACGGTTGAGCTTCCAATGTCAACAGTTGGGTTTCTGACGTCAACAGTTGGGTTTCTGACGTCAACGGTTGAGCTTCCAATGTCAACAGTTGGGTTTTCAATGTCTACAGTTGGGCTTCCAATGTCTACAGTTGGGCTTCCAACGTCAACAGTTGGGTTTCCAACGTCAACAGTTGGGTTTCCAACGTCAAATGTCTAATTTCTGACGTCACTAGTTGGGTGTCTGATGCAATGCTCAAATGTTAAATATAAATAATAAAGATAACGAGTATCACTGATGCGTTTGCGGCATCAATCAATAAGTTTCCTATTTAAATTCATGAAATATTATCCCGATTTCAATAGGTAATATTCGGAGTTCAATAGCCGGAATTTTCTCAATAGCCGGATAGTTCGGGTACCTATTTTGAAGGTTGGGTTTCCGGCTTCAGTAGTTTGGTTTCTGGCTTTAATAGTTTGGTTTCTAACAAATAGTTGAGTCTCGGTTTTTAGTGCCTGGAGTTTTGACTTCTGTAGTTCGGTTTCTGGCTGTCTTTAATTTTCTGACTTGGAAAGTTAGCTTCTCGACTCCGAATCACGAGCTTTCGATTTCATGGATAGGGTTTTGGCGTTAACCCTAAATTGCTCGCTTTATAGTGTCAACGTAATTCAGTTATGTCAACATAATTCAGTTATGTCAACATAATTCAAGTTTTGTCAACGTAATTCAGTTATGTCAACATAATTCAGTTATGTCAACATAATTCAAGTTTTGTCATCATAATTCAGTTATGTCAACATAATTCAAGTTTTGTCAACATAATTCAGTTATGTCAACATAATTCAGTTATGTCAACATAATTCAAGTCTTGTCAACATAATTCAGTTATGTCATCATAATTCAGTTATGTCAACATAATTCAAGTTTTGTCAACATAATTCAGTTATGTCAACATAATTCAAGTTTTGTCAACATAATTCAGTTATGTCAACATAATTCAGTTATGTCAACATAATTCAGTTTTGTCAACGTGATTCAGTTTTGTCAACATAATTCAGTTTTGTCAACATAATTCAGTTTTGTCAACATAATTCAAGTTTTGTCAACATAATTCAGTTATGTCAACATAATTCAGTTATGTCAACATAATTCAGTTTTGTCAACGTGATTCAGTTTTGTCAACATAATTCAGTTTTGTCAACATAATTCAGTTTTGTCAACATAATTCAAGTTTTGTCAACATAATTCAGTTATGTCAACATAATTCAGTTATGCCAACATAATTCAGTTTTGTCAACGTGATTCAGTTTTGTCAACATAATTCAGTTTTGTCAACATAATTCAGTTTTGTCAACATAATTCAAGTTTTGTCAACATAATTCAGTTTTGTCAACATAATTCAGTTTTGTCAACATAATTCAGTTTTGTCAGCATAATTCAGTTTTGTCAACATAATTCAGTTTTGTCAGCATAATTCAGTTTTGTCAACATAATTCAGTTTTGTCAACATAATTCAGTTTTGTCAGCATAATTCAGTTGTAACATAATTCAGTTCAGTCAACATAACTCAGTAAGCTCAGCACGTTGACCACGGCGGGTTAAACTGAAGTTCAATATTCAACTCCATTTCTACGCCAATTCAAGTGAGTAATTTCGAAAGCATTAACTGGATTTCTTCTTCTTTGATTAAGTATTTATAAGAATTGAGTTGTTGAGCAGTAGAAGGTAAGCAGCATTATGAAAACTACATCCGTGTACACCGGTGGCTCACATCGCGACCAACGTTGTAAATTATCTATGTCGACTTAACTAATTAAATTACCACTGGTAACTCACTCGAATGTTATATTACCATCGGCAACTCGACCTTTTATATTACCATTGACGACTCACCCGAATTATTGAAGTACCATCGGCAACTCGGTTTTTAAATTACCATTGACAACCAGAATTATTGAAGTACCATCGGCAACTCGACTCTTCATCTCCGAAAACTTAGTCCGTGCCTTCAGCACCAGCGCCCCAAAACAGCTTTAGATAACATGGGCTTCTGAAAAGCGCCTTTCCTCGGGGTTTTGAATAATTCAAACACCCTCCTCTTGTCGTTATTTTTCCTCGCGAGTAAAGCTTTAAGTTTGAAGCTCTTTGACTCCTCTGATGCTTGAATATTTGGAAAGTTTTTGATTCGCTCGAGAATCCGTGAGAAGAGAACAGTCTTTTCACGGTTTTATACGTTTTTTAATTGACTGATTCTTCTCCTTTTTGAATATTTTGAATTTTTTGATTCGCTCGAGAATCCGTGGGAAGAGAACAGTTTATCACGGCATACACATTTTTTAATTAAATGATTATTCTCCTGCTTGAATTTAATGAACCTTTTGATTCGCTTGAGTCGTTGAGAAGGGAACTTTTTTCAAAAGTTTTACATGTGAGTTTTTCATTAATTGACTATTTTGCTGCTTAGATATTTCGAACTTTTTATTCGCTCGAGAATTCATCAGATGAGAAAATTTTTTTCACATTTTATACATATTTTTATTGACTGATTCCTTTCCTGTGTGAACATTTGATGTTTGATGTGCTCACTAATCAAACAAATGTTTGATGTGCTGAATAATCCATGAAAAGTAAACAAGTTTTTAGAGTTTTATTAAGGAGTTTTATGATTGAATAATAACATGTAAGAGTGATTTCATTCATGTTCGATTTTCTGCACAGCAGATTCTAGTGTATATGATTTTAGGATTAGTTGATTTTGCACTCCCTTTATTTTATGTACGATGGACTTCGCTCGTGAATGTGCAAAAGAATGATACATTTTCTGACTAAGTGTTGACCGAGGCGAGTTATAACTTTGGAAGGAAATTTCAGATTAAAATTTCTAATTGAAATTTCTACATCTAGACTCAAACACTGACAAAAAAGAATTCGGAAGTGAATTTTAAATTTTCGGTTTAAGCGACTATCCTTGAAAAGAAAACACGACCATCTCATTGGCAAGCATCTCATGACGAGATTCTGAAAGTAAATTTTGCTTTCCTCTTAATTTTTAGGTTACAGTGACCACTGACCATTTTTATTAACAAAACATGGCCATTTATCGACAAGTAATTCAAAAAAGATATTTTGAAACAGCGACCATTATTATTAACAAAACATTACGATTTATCGGCAAGTAATTCAAAACGATAATTTGTAAGAAACTTGCGCTTCCCACTTATTTTTTAGGTCTCAATGACAATAATTACGTCTACGTGACCATAATTGTCAAGAAAACACGACCATTTTATGGGCAAGCAACTCCATACTCCATTCTGAGAGTAACTTTCGCTTACAACTTGTTATTAGGTCTCAATGACAATAACTACGTCTCTGTGACCATCATTTTAAAGAAAACACAACCATCTTATGGGCAAGCAACTCCATACTCCATTCTGAGAGTAACTTTCGCTTACAACTTGTTATTAGGTCTCAATGACAATAACTACGTCTCTGTGACCATCATTGTAAAGAAAATACAACCATCTTATGAGCACAGTATCTCAAGACAAGATTTTGTGATTAACTCTTGCTCTTTACTTAATTTTTAAGTCTCAGTGAACATTGTTATCAAGAAAACTATCCCATTTATTTGCCCTTTCTCGGCGCGTTATTCAAAACGAAGTTTGATAAGTAACATTCGCTTTCAGCTTGTTATTAAGGTATCAATGCCAATAATCCAGTCTCTGTGACCATCATTGTAAAAAAACACAACCATCTCATGAGCACAGCAACTCAGGACGAGATTGCGAGTGTAAATCCTGGTGACGCTCAGCTGCAGACCGGCACGTGGCATTAACGATTGAAAAACGAGAAATTTTCGGACAGAAATTGGAGACAGGATGTTATTGGCTCAATGTTTGTGCGCTGCAGAGCCTCATTACAGCGTCTGGCAAAAATCGGGTAGAAGAAATCAGGAGCTTCTTCCACGGTCTGGGGTAATTTTCTTGCTTTAGGGTAATATTGAAGAAAAATACCGCGGGAGAGCCTGAGCTGCATTTGTTGATGTTGGAAGTTTTTGACTGATGGTATCAGATTTGAATCATAACCTTGGTCGAGATATTTTCAGCGGAACCGATTTAAAAATTTCTCAGACGATGATACAGATTTTTTGGTCAGGATCAGAAAAATTGGACGACATTTTTTCCACGAGTTATACGTCAAGGTGTTTGAGAATTAGTTTTCCATTCATCAAGTATGACAAGGAACAAATCATAACTTCCAAAAATTTTGATATCGTGTAAGAAAACTTTCAAACCAGAATGTATAAGCTTGACCATAATACGACACATGTCTCTATATATAAAAATGAAACGTAAGACGATACGGATTAGTTTATTTCGAAAATTTCAATTTCAACCTGTCTCTATTTATGTGTTATATTAATATTTCTACAAAAAAGTTCTTGTACAGTAATAATAATTTCGAGTTCCCGCAAAAATTCTTACGTTAGTGCTTATGATATTTTCAATATCATTGTAATGCATTGCCCTTAAATAATTATTGTGAAAAACAAAACTCTATTTTGTTAACAGTGAAGTATTTCAACATTTGTTTTGTAGCGGTCCCTCAACTCGAGTCGCAGCTTTGCTATTTTAAAATACAATATTGGATGTAGCTGTTTACCAAATCTTGGATGGAGCTGTTTACCAAATATTGGATGTAGCTGTTTACTAAATATTTGATGTACCCGTTTACTAAATATTGGATGTAGCTGTTTACTCATATATTGGATGTAGCTGTTTACTAAATATTGGATGTAGCTGTTTACTAAATATTGGATGTAGCTGTTTACTCAAATATTGGATGTAGCTGTTTACTAAATATTGGATGTAGCTGTTCACCAAATATTGGATGTAGCTGTTTACTAAATATTGGATGTAGCTGTTTACTCAAATATTGGATGTAGCTGTTTACTAAATATTGGATGTAGCTGTTTACCAAATATTGGATGGAGCTGTTTACCAAATATTGGATGTAGCTGTTTACTAAATATTGGATGTAGCTGTTTACTAAATATTGGATGTAGCTGTTTACTCAAATATTGGATGTAGCTGTTTACTAAATATTGGATGTAGCTGTTTACTCATATATTGATGTAGCTGTTTACTAAATATTGGATGTAGCTGTTTACCAAATATTGGATGGAGCTGTTTACCAAATATTGGATGTAGCTGTTTACTGAATATTTGATGTACCCGTTTACTAAATATTGGATGTAGCTGTTTACTAAATATTTGATGTACCTGTTTACTAAATATTGGATGTAGCTGTTTACTCAAATATTGGATGTAGCTGTTTACTAAATTTTTGATGTACCTGTTTACTAAAAATTGGATGTAGCTGTTTACTCAAATATTGGATGTAGCTGTTTACTAAATATTTGATGTACCTGTTTACTAAATATTGGATGTAGCTGTTTACTAAACTATTGGATGTAGCTGTTTACCAAATATTGGATGTAGCTGTTTACTAAATATTTGATGTACCTGTTTACTAAATATTGGATGTAGCTGTTTACTCAACTATTGGATGTAGCTGTTTACCAAATATTTGATGTACCTGTTTACTAAATATTGGATGTAGCTGTTTACTCAAATATTGGATGTAGCTGTTTACTAAATATTTGATGTACCTGTTTACTAAATATTGGATGTAGCTGTTCACTCAAATATTGGATGTAGCTGTTTACTAAATATTTGATACAGCTGTTTACGTCTGTCTGTCCATCCGTTCATCCGTAAGTTCATCAATCCGTCTGTCCGTCCGTCTGTCTGTCTGTCTGTGTGTCCGTCCTTCTGTTCGCCAGTCTGTCTATTCGTCTATCTGTCCTTCCTTCCGTTCATCAATCCGTGTGTCCGTTCGTCTGTCCGTTTGTTCGCTCGTCCGTCCGTTCATCACACAATGCGATAAATAAAAACTCCAGGACAGCAACCACAGTTCTCCAATTTTTTTTAAACAAATGTATGTGTTCATCATTAAAATAAATTATTTATTCGTATTGAGTGCAGGTCTTACGGCTGATGTTGGGTCAAGGCCCGAAACTTTCATTTTAGTATTGCCCAGACGCAATCCTTAAAAAAAAGGGAATTCATTTTAATATTGCCCACACGGGATTTTTTAAAAAAGTTGATTCATTTTAGTATTGTCCACAAACAATTGTTGAAAAAAGTTGATTCATTTTAGTATTGCCCACAAACAGTTTTCGGGAAAAAGTTAAGGGTATCGTTATTGTCCAAAAATTTCTATCGAAATTACTACTTGAGCAAAATCTACTTTCATCCCACGACCAGCATCGCACGTGAGCAAACTTTAGCGCGAAATATGCAAGATACAACCCCTGTGCCAGAAGCTAAGCTGGAGACACACCTCCTGTTCTCATTTTAAAATAGTTTCCGTGAACGAAGCGTCGTTTTTCTCAACAAATCGCCTCATTTTTGTAGGGTGTGTAGTAGGTATAATTTGAGCTCCGCTCTAGAACTCTACCAAAAAAGTTAATTTTTGCGTTATCGTATGAATGAATCACAACTGAATTACTTTATTGGAACTGATTTGATCTGTTAAAACTGAATATATTATCGAAAATTCATTGGAATTTAGTTGAAACAAAATTTTATTAAATTAGAACTTCATTGGAACTGAATAACTTTTTTGAAATTATATTTACTTTATTGGAACATCAATGAAAAGAAAATCAAAGGACTGAAGACAAAGTGGCGAATATTTTGTTCAGGTAGAATTCACAATTGTAGCGTGAATATTGCATAAGTATGGTATTCACAGCAAAATAGTAGCACAGACATAGTAGTATTGGCATAAGTAAAACATAGTAGTTGCTTGAACCCAACCTAGGCACAGACGCAGCATAGTAATAGAATAGGTACAAGTAGTTATAGCATAGGTGCAGCATAGTTGTAGCATAGGTGCAGCATAGTTGTAGCATGGGTGCAGCATAGTTGTAGCATAGGTGCAGCATAGTTGTAGCATAGTCACAGTAAAATAGTATCAGCATAGAAATAACATAATAGTAACAGGCATAGCATAGGCACAGCAAAGTAGTTGAATAGACACAATAAAGACAGCATAGTGGCTTAGACAAAGCATAGACACAGCATAATTGCAGTAACATACACACAACATAGTAGCAGTGGAAGGGCAGCAGACAATTAACACTGTTAAAATGTTAGTTCTTAGACACATTTAAAGTTGGTAAATTCTAACTTTATATAATTTTTCGTGATTCTCCACAAAATTTCTATTTGCGTTGCACAATAATTACAGAGATCGGACAATGTTTCTTTCTCCAAACTTTCCGCATAATTTTGTAACTAGTTTTAGAAAGTATTTCCTTCATCCTGACATTCCACTTCTAGGCCAAAAACATTCCGATACTAAGCTGTCACTTTTTTCAGCAAAAATATTCTTCAGTGCACAAAATATTCTCTAAAATGTGACACTTGTGCTCTCGTTCTTCTAAAGCTCACGCTACGATCTATTTTTCACTCTTGAATTTATTTTCAGAATCAGCTTGAATTTATTTTCCTTTATCTGTACCTCAGGAAATAAAAACGCGGTTCATCACTATTTCGAAAACTGCTAACTTTTACAACCCATTCACTCTTTGTCTTTTTGTGCGTATCGAATCTTGGAAATATCCTCGATGGAAGCAAAATTCTTTTTTCAGATTCCTATACGTAACAAGAGCATCCTCGCCTGTTCGCTATTGCACAACCTGGTTAGCGCTGAGTCAGCACCTGCACATACTTACCTTGCATTAGCATTCCAATACGAGTAGTTCCGCACAAAGGATTAACGAGTGACTTCTGCTCACTTAAAAATACCCGTCGGCATCTGCCGGCAGTGAGACCCTCGCAACCTCGGCAGTCATCTATGTCCTCATACAAACGTTACTGCTCTGAACTGCGCTGAAGTGATATAAACTACTCTAAACTGCGCTAAAATGCGTTGCAAACTCCCCTTTTGAGGCATTTAGGCTTATTACAGTTTTTTTTTCATTTGCCACTAGGAATGGGAAGCAAAATCTTTCAGTATAACTTGAAATTTTCTCATGTATCTCGTAAACAGAGATCTATGAATGGGTGTGTGGACATAACTTACAAGCAGAATGTGATAATTTCGTTTAAAGTCTCACGATAAACTACTGGTGACGGTATTCAGAAATGCCCCCTTGTAAGGAAATGAAATGGTTACAGCGACACATTTGTCTCTCAAGTCAAGCCACGGTGCCATTACGGCGCTAAAATTATAGTCAGGTCACCATTGAGTCTCTAAGCCAAACTTCCGGGCCTTTCTTGTGAGATTTTACGAGGCAAATTTGGCCCTAAGTGCAAAATGCCTCTCGAGATTAGCCCCTCACCAAACTGTGAAAAAGAAAACTTGGTGTGACTAGGCGATAGCGCAAAGTGAAAGCTTCATAAGAGTTTCTCTTCTGTTGGTTGTTGGTCGACATGCACTGGAGAATTTTATTTTTAGAAAAAAGTGATCGCTTGGTATTGGAATGTTTTTGGCTTAGAAGTGAAATGTGAGGATGAGGAAGATGCTGTCTAAAATTAGTTAGAAAATTATGCTGTAAAGTTCGAGGCAGGCTTCATTTCACGAGCCTTATAATTGATGTGCAATGCAAATAGAAATTTAATGGTGATTCAAGAATGTTTTAATTGCATCAGAATTTATCAAGTTGATGTTACTGGGAGCAGTATTTGCCACATTCTACGTTGGTTGACTTCATGAAGTATTGTTCTAAATTTCAATTTGAATAAATGGTTCCGAATTACTGGGAAAAAAATTCTGGAAGTTTTGATTGACCTGTAAAAAACACAAAATTAAATATGCTCTCGCTGAAATACGCTGAATTCATAATTTAATTTATTTGGTTTATACTAATAAAATTATTTTTAGAAGGATAAACTTGCCTTTAATGTAACGGATTAATTTGTTGAAATTAAATTTTAATGCAGAGCTAAAAAATAGAGCCACTCTTCTTTTTTTAAACGTAAAAATTAAATTATTTGTTTGACAAAAAAAAAATGGAAAGCAAGGTATAGGTATAAATCGGCCGATTTTAGCCGAACCAATCATTATTATTAAAAATTTAGTTGATCTAGTAAGATCAGTACAATAATAATAGGTGACCCACCAGGTAAAGTATTCTCACTAAAAAAGGTTATAAAATTATGCGAAAAAGTTTGGTTCCCGTTATCATGTTATTCATTCGTGGAATAGAAATCTGCTGTATAGAAATCAGCTTTTGGGCTGGAGGGCTGATATTAAAATTAAAAAATAACCTCTCCGTAGTAGCAGTTACGGCATAGTTTTTAGAAAAGCAATCAAAGAAAGTGCATACCGTATTAAGGAAAGCTTTCAGCGCACCAACTTCTTTCTGCAGCTTGTTTGAAACTCTGCGAAGATTCTGCCCCTTAATGCTATGGAAGGACCATTCACAGATTAGTTTTGTAATTAAATTTTTTCTATCAATATGTTTTATGGTCGTTGTATTTACAACTGGCAAGAATAAAGCTTAGCAGTCTTCGTACTCGAGATTGTGGGTTGAAACTTCTTTAGATATGAAATTCCGTTCGATTTTAAATTTTTTAGATTTGAAATTCCTTGCGATTGAAAATTTCTTTAGATTTTTTTGGATATGAATATTCTTTCGATTTGAAATTTCTTTGGATTCGAAATTATTTTAGATTTGAAATTTCATTACAAATGAAATTTATTTATGGTTGAATTTTTTATTTGATGAATCTTCATACCTGAAACTTCCTTAGATTTGAAATTTCTTTAGGTTTGTGGGAAGATTCAATGCCTCACTTTAAATCTGTTCTAATTCCCTACTTACGAACAAATTTCTTCATACGCTCACGTTATTAATCCGTATAATCTTAGTATGCTACAATTCCCAATTCTCTAAACCTCTCTACATTTTTAATTCACTCCTAAGATAATCAGATTTATGGATATCTTAAATGTGCTTGCGTTCTTCGGTTTAAACTTGCTTGTATCAATTTGAATATCATTACTTAAATAAAAATCATTTTAGTGAAAATCTTGCGCCAATATAAATAACATCACGTCAACAAGCCCAACTCTTAATTGTACACACGCACTTGTCCACCTAATTTTTTTCTGTTATTCTTTTGTATTTGATTATTTTTAGACCGATACCTTCGTCGGTAAATTGCCAGCTGGTAAACTGGAAATCTGAAAACTACACACGGAAGAAAGTCCTGTAGTTTCCACTTTCCAGTAGAAAGTCCTACAAAGTCCTGTTTTTCTGAGCCTTATTTTTTCGCATGAGTTGAAACTCACATCTATGCTGTCCTGACACAAAAAAGATGAAATTAAAGGGAAACACTATTTCAAAATAAATCAGGGACGTGATGAAGGTACGCGGATAGCTTGTCTATTTTCTTGTATAAGAGTCATCATTTCACGAATTTTTCCATTCCGTCTCCGTCCAATACTGGACGAAGTAAAGCTAGAGATTAGTGCCGCACTGGACACTTTATAAACGTAAAGATTAAATTATTTGACAGGAAAATCTATGAAATAAATTATCCGATTTTTCCCAAACCCTTTAATGGTATGGAAGGAAAATTAGAAATTAATCTAGTAACCAATGCAACATCAATAAGTGACGTACTAGTATTTGCCCAAGGTACTTAAGTATCAAACTAAAATTTTTTAGTTAGTAGAATTTTTAGTGAGTGAGTCAAAGATAGTCTTTTTTCCTCGTAATTACACGAATTTCGTCCATTCAGCCTCCGTCCACTACCGGTTTTTGTCGAAGATGGGCCTCCAAATCACCACCTCTCGATGCTCTGTCTACTCCATAAAATTTCTTCACACACAAAAGCAGCTGCCGCCGTCCTTTTTCGGAGCTGCTCCGATATTGACCGACCACCAATTATTGGCATGCCGAAGATAGCGATTTATCGAGGATCTCATTGGCCTTTTCAGGATGTCCAAAAAGTGACTGGGAAGCGCAGGAAATCAATGGTATCCCATCAGCTCTGATGAACACTATGCATCTAAAAATGTATACAAGCTAAAGAACATAAATCGTTAAAAGTGACTGTATTTTTTCAAGTCAGGGCCATGATTGAAATGAAAAGTTACCTAATCTCGGAAAGGATGAATTAAATTTTGGCCATGAATTCTGTGACTTGAATGCTTGTTTTACACTATACCTTATACCTTGGCATTCTGGAAGTTGGTCTTTCCTTGGCCAAATAAAGTGGATTTTTACTCATACGAAAAATTGGATCTTTGCTTGTCAAAAAAATTGGATCTTTGCTTGGTAAAAAATTGGATCTTTGCTGATCTAAAAATTTGGATCTTTGCTTGTCTAAAAAATTTGCATCTTTACCCGTCCAAAAAATTGGACTTTAGCTTTTCCAAAGAAGTGGAACTTTACTCGTGCAAAAAATTTGATCTTTGCTTGTCCAAAAAAGAGGACCTGTGCTGGTCGAGATTTCCTCCCTATATAGTGTGGGCCATAAAAAAGGAAATCCAACTTTAAATGTTAATAACTTTTCATGTCATTTGTTGCATTACACACAGAGATATGTACCCTGACTACAAAGCTTTAGGCCTGAGTATAAATAAGGCCGAAGTCGCGTTAAAATTTACCTTTAAATGTAAATTTTTAAGTGACTAGACCCATCGTTATGCAACTAACAAAGGAGCAGCGCATTTTTATCAACGTCGACGCAGGAACAAAGGAAGCTCAAAATAAATTCGAACAAAAATTTCCTTGAAGAAGCTCTCGTTATAACTCGTTTTTATAACTCGTTTTATTTTAGAATAATTTTGCAGTGACCTTCTAACTTTTTATCAATTATGACTTCATTAAAATGTCATGTGTAACTCAGATTTTTATAACTGCAATTTATCTGATTACTGAAGCAACAAATGTTAATGTGACTGAACATTTTCAGAGAATACATTTTTCATCACCTAATGCAAAAAACAGAATTAAATTATCACATTCACTGTAAAGTTATCAACATTTAAAGTTGGGTTTGCTTTTTTATGGTCCATACGATATACGGTACATTATAAAATTTGAGCCATTGCAGGCTTTGCACTGATTTTGAAAAAAAATAATGACGCGAATCTATTTTAAGGTATTTTAATTCAAATTTTTCTAACTTTAATGAAGTTTTTGAAACTGAATTTGAAATTGTCTTGTTGATATTATCTAGAAAATTAATTTCTGAGTAATTAAACGCTTCTTTACTACTATTAGCCAGGTAAAAAGAGAAGTATTAGGTTCTTTCTCAAGAGTCCGCATTTTTGAACGATGCTTACAAATTTCGTCGGGAGATACTTTATATCATGCCCTGGTGAGGTAACTGACTTGAGTGAACATTATTCGCAAAAACGTTTTCGGAAAAAATCTCGTACCCTCAGCCTCGTAAAACCCGCTTCATCACACGTGTCAGTTGCGTACAAAAGGTGACACTGTATCCATCAGCCTCATCTTATCTATCATTTTCATATCAAAAGCCTCGTAGAATTTGTATGCACCCTTGCTCTGTGTTTTACAATATAGGCTTACCATTTATAATATTTTTTTTTCTCCCTAACAGACATTATTCGTTTATAATATTTGTTTTCTCCTTGACAGACAATAATCATTTGTGATATTTGTTTTTTCCGCATCAGACACTAATCGTTTTTAATTTTTTTTTCTCCTCAAGAGACATTAATCACCTATAATATTTGTTTTCTCCTTAACAGACATTAAACGTCTATGATACTTGGTTTTCTTTTCCATAGACATTAACTATCTATAATATTTGTTTTCTCCTCAACAGACATTAAACGTCTATGATACTTGGTTTTCTTTTCCATAGACATTAACTATCTATAATATTTGTTTTCTCCTCAACAGACATTAAACGTCTATAATACTTGGTTTTCTTTTCCATAGACATTAACTATCTATAATATGTTGTTTTCTTCTCAACAGACATTAATCTACATTTTTTTACTGTTTTTAGGCGTTAAAATTTAATTAAAACCGAGAAAGACAAAGCTGGAGATTGCGTCCATCATTTTTCAGAGGTGGCAGCAATTCTGTATTTTATGGCAACGATCCAGAAACTTCTGGTGTCAATCTGGAACTTTATGATGGCAATCCGGAATTTTGTGGTGCGAGTCTTGACATTCGGACACCCTTTTTTTCTTTTTGTTGGCTTATTCTTTCACTGGCTTTGAACAATTATTTGGAATGATATGGTCGGTAAAATAGTGTTTTATATTTTTTTTGGCGCTGCTATGGAGATGTTGAAATGATATATTGTTTTTACTAAGTGACTCTAGAGTAAGGTCTCTCGTTTACTTCGTTACAATTTTATATATTGCACCAATTCCGATCAAAAAATCACATGTTACAAGCAAATTATCTGCTATACATGCCAGAAAAAAAGTTATCACAGTTTTTACAGGTTAAGTTATAATCAGGTTTTTTGAGAAAAATTTGCTGGATGAGCCATCTCCCAATTCGTTAAAAATTGAAAGAATAACCATGATAATGTACCGATCATGCAAAATGTTCACGCGTAGCGGGAAAATTTGATTCAATTTGAAAAAAATGAACTGCCACGTGTAATCAATAGGAGCACCAAGACACAGAAGAGGTTAATCGAATAATTGTGCCTACGCTCCCAACATAAATAAAATTCTATTCAGAACAAAATGATGCATGTCAAATCCTAAAATGGGATTGAATACCCCAAAAAAATACGTTTCCGATAAAGTCGATGCGTTTTAAATCATAAAAATCGGACGACCCAATATAAAAAATATATTTTTCCAATCAATTTGATGCACGTCAAGTCACAAAATGGGGTTAACTTACAACAAGAAAATACGGATTCCAATAAAGTTGATGCATGACACCATAAAATACGACGGGACGAAAAGAAAACATTTTTCCAATAAAGTTGATGCTTACCAAGCAATAAAATAATTTTCCAAAAGACAATCATGTAACGTCAGAGTGCAATGCCGTATACCTACTGTCGGGCACGTACCCGTTTCAAGCTCATTAGCCAAGAGGACATTATGACCTAAAGGACGAAAACCCTATTTTTCCCATCGTAAAGAAACACCAGGTCGGAGTCTGGAACCCTCGACCATCTCATGCAAAAGGCGTGTGCTCTCAACCGCAAGACCGCTCAAATCATTGGCAGGTGCGCAGTTTTCGGGGTAACTTTTCAGGACAAAGTTTGTTGGCCAGTTTTGGAGCGGCTGGAAACTTTCCCTGCATCGCTGCGAACTGGAGGCCATACTAACGTAGTTTTAATTGGAGCTTAACTGGGCAATCAGACAGCGAACAACAACTTGTGAATTGCGCAATGGTGAACGTGAGCTGCAGAAGTGCTATTTTCTGACACTATAACCTTCTTTGTCATGAAATGTCCCGAAATGTTGTTTTCTGACACTATAACCTTCTTAGTCATGAAATGTCCCGAAATGTTGTTTTCTGACACTATAACCTTCTTTGTCATGAAATGTCCCGAAATGTTGTTTTCTGACACTATAACCTTCTTTGTCATGAAATGTCCCGAAATGTTGTTTTCGGATTTTAGAATTATTTAAAATGATACTTTGTGTCGTAAAATATCTTGAAATGATACTTTCTGGTACTACAACCTTCTCGGTCGAAAAATGTCCCAGAATGATTCACACTTTCTAAAACTACTGACTAATTTGTCGAAAAATGTTACGAGATGCTATTGTCTAACACTACAACTTTTATTTACAACGATATCCCGGAATGAAACTGTCTGATATTACAGCCTTCTATCTCGAATAATGTCCTGGAATGGTATTATCTGATACTACATCCTTCTTTGTCTAAAAAATGTTCTTAAATTTTGCATTCTAACACTACAACGATCTATGAAAAAAATGTCCGAAAATAAAGTGTGTTTGGTGGTTAAAAATTTTTTACACTGGGTTCTCAAGATCGAACGTGAAACGAGTGTAGGTAAATGTCATGAAAGATACGATAGTATTGTTTACGTAAACTATAACAAAGTGTGATGATATCTACGCATTCCCTCAACCACCATTAAAAGAGCTAAAAGTGGTGTATGTTTTTTTGAAAAAATATTAAGCGTGAAAGTAATTACGGAAGAAAGATGCCAAAAAAATTATGCACTTTTTGACAAAATCTCACAACTAGTCCGTGGACTTCAAACTTTTCCTGAACAAGATGTTTTCCATTTCTAAAGTAAGAGTACGGTGAAAATTTGTAGAATATCTGCGCACTCAATACTTCAAAGAAGCGCTAATTAGGCTAATATGAAATCAACTATTGAAAAACCGGCATCATTATTGAGTAAATGTGAGAATACAGCTAGAAAAATATTTACAAATCTGCATTCTGTTACTTCTACGCTATTCGTAGTTGTTAACTTTTAAGCTTGAAAATTGAACAGCTATAAAAATATACACACATCTGCATTCAGTTACTTCTACGCTATTCGTAGTAGTAAACTTTTAAGCTTGAAAATTGAACAGCTTGAAAAATATACACACATCTGCATTCAGTTACTTCTCAGTCATTCGTCTGAAAAAGCGACTTTGAGACATGCAGACATCTAGCTCACACGTGTTGTTAGGTATATTGGAAACGCAACGATCGGCTTCCAGCTTTCACTTCGGATCAAAGAATAAAATACTGAATATGCATCCAATACCTATCAATAAATTGAATAGAGATACAGTTGCAAAAGTGAGACCGAAGTCAATGTGGCTTTATCCTGAAGTTTTCCACTTTGTCAGTAATATTACTCTGACAGTAGTACAACACAATACCAAATATTACAATATTACTCTGCCTCAAATATCAAACACGAAGGTTGCCTTAGTGTCTCTTTGCAAGCGTTAACTTTCAATAAATTAATAATTGTTGGGAATATAATATTCCTGGTGTCATGTATACAGGAGACAGTTAGCGCTACTTATTAAAAATACCATTTACTCAAATAATAGTTGTTGGGAATATAATCTACCTAGTATCATGTATACAAGAGACATTTGGCTTTACTATTAAAACTCCCATTTACTCAATTAATAGTAGTTAGGAATATGATCTGTCTGGTATCACGTAGGCAGGATGCGTTTAGCGCTATTTATTAAATACCATTCACTCAAGATAGTATTAGTTAGGAGTAATACTTAAAAGTTTCATTATTCGAAAGTTTCATTATTCACTTAATATCCCTGAGCACCGGAATTTAATGCAGAAAAGAAACATTTGCTCAAATATGTCAATATTCTGTTAATATTACTATGTAAGTCAAAATGTAAAGAGTAAGCACAAAGGAGATTTTCATTCGAAAATTTTGGTATCAACAATGTTTTTGCAACCCAAAATAAGCGAACGTGAACACTGCATCGTAAAACATAACCCAAAATTATTGCATCATGTCGTCAACGTTTACCAAGTAAAATTTATGTAAAATATCTTTCTAAGCAAAAATAAGTAGGAGGGTTTCATTAATGGAAGACTAAACCACATAGGCTTTTATATTGAAGCTACCATTTTCCTTTACAAACATCGTTCGATTTTGCCATTTTCTTCGGTGAGAGAAAAATAGCAGCACTAATAAGTTGAAGTTTTCATTATCGTACATTAATTTCAACTAAATTAATGACAAAGAATCGAACACCATTCACTGATGATAATCATTGTTGGGATTGTGATTTACCTGGTATCACGCGTACAGAATTCATTTAGCACTACTTATTCAAACTAAAATTCCCTCAATTAATAATTGTAGGGAATATGATCTACATGGTATCACGTATACAAAATACATTAAGTACTACTTATTAAACACCATTTACTGAAGATAATAATTCTTGGGATTATTATCTACCTGGTATCACGTGTACAGGACACATTTAGCACTACTTATTAAAACTACCATTTAATTAGCAGCTGTTGGGAATATAATCGACCTTATATCCCGTATACAGTATACATTTGGCACTACTTATTAAAACTACCATTTAATTAGCAACTGTTGGGAATATGACCCCCCTGGTATCACGTGTAAAGAACACATTTAGCACTACGTGGAATGTAGGTTATGGAAAATTGCGAATGCTGTCCAATCTTTGCAAATTTATATCGTTTTTTTTCAGAGTAACATATCATTGAGATTAACGACATGCCAACGCGTAAGGTTACAAACGCGTGAGGTAAAATTAGGTATCCTTGAAACTGGAGTCGTTCTTCAGGATTCCTAAATTCGTCGTAAATTTGGTCTGATGAAATTGGTCTCTTTTAAACTAGACGTTCTTTAAAAATCCCTCATCATTTGACCACACTGTGCAGAAGACAGATGCACTTAAGTTAATTTTTACTAAAAAATAAAATTCGGTCTCAAAAATTCATCATCATCTGGCCATCATGCGCACTGTCCAGGAGAGTAAAATTAATTTTTCTCAACATAAATTTCGGTTTTAATATTCCCTTATTGCAATATTCTCCAGAGTAGATATAAGCAATAAAATTAATAGTTTCTTAAACAGAAGTCGGTCTTAAAAATCCCTTATCCCTGAAGATCGTGTGAGGTTGCCAGATGCTGTAAAATCAATGCTTTTTAAAAATTTAATGTGCACTTGAAGTTTTTCATCCTATGAACACCGTACAGAGTAGCCAAAACCAATAAAAACAGTATTTTTTTAAAATAAAATCCTGCCTTAAACCACCTCATCATCTGGCAACCTCATAGTGTTACCATAGGCAAAATTATCACCAAATTTAACCAAAAAAACGCCGAATTTGAACAATATGACCCGGAAAATGGACAATCTTGGAGCCAATCCCTTATCATCTAACAACCTGTAGGGTAACCAAATGCAAAGTTAGTGCCGAATTTAATTGAAAAATGTCAAAACTGTACATTTTGGCCAGGAAAATGATCGATATAGGAACAGATCTCTCAACATCGGGTAATCAGATGCAAATTTATGGCCCAATATAATAAAAACTAGCAAAATTTGAACATTTTGGTCAGAAAAATGGACAATATAGTAAATGATCCCCCCTCATCTGACAAACCTGCAGGATAGCCACATGCACAGCTAAGCCAAATGTAATCATAAAAGTTTGAACCAATATAGAAACCGAACCATCATATATAGGAACAGATCCCTCATCATCTGGTAGCCTGCTGTGACCCGATGCAAATTCAAAGTAAAATTTAAGCAAAAAAGGTGAAATTTGAATATTTTGACCTTGATAATGGGCAATCTAGGAACCGATCCCTCATCAACTAGTAACCAGATGCAAATTTCTGGATAAATTTAACCAGAAAAGGTCAAATCTGAACATTTTCGCCAGTAAAATGGACACTGGGAACCCAGCTGAGAGCCCGGCAGACAGAACAAACAGCAGGGCGTGCACCGGCATGCTCTGCTGCGGCTATTTCTGGACGCCCTCAGCGAAGTCGTCTCGAGTTTCAAATGTTTTGTGTTGCGGAGGATTTTTATTGCTCACTGGTGTGTCAAATTTAGCATTCCGAAACACGTGAAAATAAATCTTCCGTGAGATTATGACTGCATGTGAGGTCCAGCTTACAGGGAAAGTTGTTAACGTTTTGTTGTTGTTGAAATGAAGTTGTCGAATGTTAGGTTTCCGAGTGTTTTGTTATGAAATGAGGGGATGGATTCACAATTTTGCCAGAATAGAACAATACTGAAATATTTCCAGTTGGCGTTTCTGGAAAAATTTCAAGTGTATTAAATGTTTAACCCAGATTTTTCATCGCGTCCTGGCAGCAGCTTTCAAAAATTTCTTCCAAGTTGATGTTATTAGAATTGAATCTAGAATTTTATATCATAACCCAAAACGCAGACACGCTTGTGTGTCTACAAAGTTAAATACAGAAAAAATTATTGAATCATAAATAATTGAAATGATTGAGGAAGAAATTAAATAACAGGAGAATGTTTCTCATATACCAATTTAAAGAAAAAAGTATTTTGTGCGCTTACATACTTGAACGTGAATGTGCGCTTACATACGTGAACGTGAATGTGCGCTGTCTTACGTGAACTTGAATGTGCGCTTACATACGTGAACGTGAATGTGCGCTGTCTTACGTGAACTTGAATGTGTGCTTACATACGTGAATGTGAATGTGCGCTTACATACTTGGACGTGAATACAAGTAGGCGCCGCATCTTTGGATTAAATTAACGCAAACTAAATGAAGATTTTGATGCAGGCAACTTCAACAACGAACTAATGTTACTTTTGACCTCTGCTATTTGCTTTGTGTCGCTTCATATACAATTTTCTGTTGTATGAATTTTGTGGCTGGCTTTCAAACTTATTTGCTCTCCAATTTTCACTCATTTTGACCCTGTTTTATTGTTTTAAACTTCTGTGACGTCAGTTTGCTCACTGAAAATCTTTATGGGAAATAGTGTTCAGCAAAATTTAATCCATGAAGCCTAAAAAATAAAATTAAAGTCGAAGCAAACATCGAGAATCTAAATTCAGTCCCACAGTCTCAGGAAGAAGATGTTCACAGACTGAAGAAATGTGATTTTTCTGTTTCCACACAATTCAACTTCTGGTATTCTTTCACTGGTGAGCATCAGCATTGATTTAAGTTGAACCGGGAATTTAAGTTGAACTGAGAAAAATTACGGAATAATTACTGCCGGCTGAGTGAAGGGAAATGCTAAGAATATATCTCCTAGAGGCTCAAATTTAATGTCTTCATTTTTGTTTTTGGTTATTGCGTACTTGTAATTTTTTAGCATTATTATAGAAAATTGCACAATTCGTATTTCTATCATATTATTCAAGAATATAATTCCAATTATGCCGTACTTTGTGTTTCCCGTGGACATATACTTAATTTTATAATGTCTTTATTTTTGTTATTAGTAATTGCATATTTGTAATTTTTGGCATTATCATAGAACATTGTACATTTGATATTTCTATCGTATTGTTCATGCATAAAATTCTCATTATTTTTTACCTTTCATTTCCCATGAGCTTATATATAATTTAGTGATGTCATTTTTTCTATATAGTAATGACGAACTTGTGGTTTTTGGTGTTATAATTGATCAGGGTTCCAATACAATTTTTATCGCCCTTTTTAAGTATGAAATTTTCATTACACTGTATTTTGTGTTCCTCATGTGCCAGGTAAGACAAATTCGAAAATTTCAACAAAAAAAAAAACGCTTTTAAATTTCAGTTTATGCAATTTTTTTGCACATGCTAAAAATTATACTGGACCGGAGAACATACAAGGTGGACCATAAGTAACAAACCATTTTAATTTGCTGATAAAAGGAAAACTTAGTTTTATTTGAAAGAATAACATTTTTATGGTTTATTTTGGTATCCTATTTACTCAGCTAGCTGAGCTCTATGTGTTTTTCAAACGGTTGCACTGCCATCCTTGTTTAGAAATTAGACTGGACCTGATGTTACTTGTTGTTTAACACTAAACCGGCCCATAGACGATTAATTATATTGTCAATATGATTGACAATGATGAATATCGACAATTTAATTGATCGTTTCTGGGCCTTGATTGACGGCCGTCAATTAATTGACTTAGTGGGCAAAAAAAATTTCAACAATATATTGAGTCAGTGATATTGACAATTGAATTGATCATCTATGGGCCACTTTAGACTGCGAGGTGAGCCACCGGTGGCCACGGAGGGGATTTTAACAATGCTGCTGACAGGCCAGTAGCCACAAACTCAATTTCCATAAACACTTAATTAACAATAGATGAAGGCACGACCCAGTTAATGTTTGTTATTTTCAACATTGCTTAGTACAATTGACTTCAAATTTGAGTTGAATATTGAACTTCAATTTAACCTGCCGCTGTAAAAGTGGTAAACGGTTGAGCTGCCATCAATCAAACAAACAAACATCGGCATCTTTGGGATGCTTTATTTCCAATTAAGCCAGATACATATGATCTTGAGCATTGGTTTTTCAAATGTCTTATAACTAGAGCCCGGACGTTTAGGCGTTTATAAAAAGGCATTTATGGCACTTAAACATAGGCACATATATGGCACTTAACCATAGGCATTTATGGCAATGTTCGTAGGCATTCATGACGGTAAAGTAGGCATTTATGGCAGTTAAGTAGGCATTTATGGCAGCTAAGTAGGCATTTATGGCAGTTAAGTAGGCATTTAGGACACTATCCATGGGCATTTATGGCAGTTTCGTAGGCAGTTGAGACATCCAATGCAGGCATTTTGGAATTGAACAAATTATGCTTTTCCTGATAATCAGCCGGTCCCGCAATAAAACGAATTAAAGGTATTATTTTTACTGCAATGTTCCCGAGAAAACATTTTTAATAACTTAAATTCTTTAAACAAATGAAATACAAATATTATTCTTTAACATTGAATGATCTTCTAGTAACGCGTAACAAAACTTTAACTTCAACAACAGTGAAAATTCAGAAACAATGTTAATAGATACGACCGAAAGCTTTTGTAATACACTGTTATTCGTCAGTCAGTTCACAGTTACAAGCTGTGACAATAAGCTTCTTGACGTTTTCACAGGTCAAACTCAACCGTCGATCCGAGAGTATATGCTCAAGTTTTGAGAATGATCTTTCAACTTCGACAGATGTAACGAGGGCATCCTTGAAACATGTTACATCGCTTGGTGAAAGATTACCAACGCATTGAATATTTGTTCCGTTAAGAACCTGTGCAATATCTTTCATCTGTCCTAGGCCAACATTAGAATCAAACACATTATGACATTTTTCAACTACGTGTTTTCCTTTTTCTCCGGGAGTGCTCCTCAATTTTTCTACAGTACTATCAATCAAATCTAAAGCATAATGCAGCGAAATATTCCTTTTTTCTAGCGCTTGTATGGTTTGCGGTCGCGTTTGAAAGTGTGCTTCGAAGAAGGAAAGATCGTTCTGCAAACTAGAATTGCACATCAATTCCTGAACAATGCGTATGGAGGCAGCGTCTTCAGCATCCAAAGTGTTGAAGATGGCTTTTAGAGCTTCGAAGTTGGAAGGATAATAGAGAGCAGCTGATAACCACGTTCCCCATTTTGTGATAATTGGTTGTGGGGGCAAGCTCTGGGTTGGGGCACACTCACGAAAGTGGGCACACCTTCTTGGCGACTTTAAAAAAATTCTCTCGATGTTTGCAATCAAACTGTAAACATGTGTAAATAGCAAGCGAACTGGATATTCTATGAAATTCATGCACTAAACACGTAACATGGATCATGCGAGGAAACAGAACCCGCAAAGTTCTAGCTGCTTTCTTCATGTGCGGAGCAGCATCCGTAACAAACAGAAGTACGTTGTTATACTTGATGCCATCTGGCCATAACAATGCAACAGAAGAGTTGAATACCTGTGATATATTTAAACTGTTGGTTGACGAAACAGACTCTGTTGTATGTAAATGCATGTTTTGTTCATCTGACGCTTCTAAGGTACCTACAATCACATTCACTAAATGTCTTCCCAGTGGATCAGTAGTTTCATCAATTGAAATCCAAATGTTTTTGCCACGAACGTTTTTCTTTATTTTATCTATGGTTTTAGAGTAGTTTTTATCTACATAGTATTTTCTCAGAGTTGATTCATCTGGGATGCTCTTTCCGGTATGTTTTTCGCGAAATCATCTAACGCTTTCATTGGTCAATTTCCACGAGGGTATGTTAGCACCAATGAAAGTCTTGCACAAGTCCTCTTTAACGTACGGTCTAAGTTTGGCGAGTACTGAACAGTAGACGCTTTAGCAGAACTGGCTGCACTTCCTGACGGTTGTGAACTGTCGACTTCCAGGTCGTCTTGTCGATGCAGTTTAGACCGTAGGTGTTGGTACTCGAAATATTTTTTTTCACATTTACCCGTGTCTTGCATTTATTGCAGTATAATGTATTATAAGTACCACTAGAAAAAACATTTTCACCGTATTCTGCTTTGTAACCAAGAATCTTGGCTGCATCTGTTGGTCTGGCTTTAAGCATTGAATGGATGGCAACTGAACTAATTTTATACAAATTAGTAGCAGTAATCTGGAATGATGGGGAGAGTGAAAAAATAGTCATTTGAAAACACATGCAACACAACCAACTGCGAATACATTAAGCATCAAATTTTAGTAAGGTAATTATTAGGATTCATGTCATAACGACCCCCGTAAAATACACAGTAAAACCGGCTACCGTAAAAAAGTCACACTTTACGATTGTTGACACATCGTCATATGACTGGGAACCTAAAAACTGATAGCATATACTAGTTACGTTGGGTTGCAATTCTCTAAAAATAATAAATCAGACATAGGCAGCATAAGTAGGCGTTAATGGCATAATGATGGTATTTATGGCGTTATGTAGGCATTTATGGCATTATATGCACTTATGGCGCTTTAGGCATTATAGGCATTTATGGCAAAAGTCTGGGCTTTACTTATAACTAACACTATATATAGGACACCATGACGGTTCCCCCGTAAAGCCGGTACCCATTTCCGACACCTGGGTTGAGTGGGGTATTGTGCTTTAGCTTTCCCTTATACCCAACGGGGAAAATCATCATTATTTATTTTGAAGTTTGTGAATGTGATAATTATACCTTTTTTGTCGCGGAAAAAATTGAAATTTTTAATTTTACTAATTGTGTAATTCCACATTGCTTTATTCAAATTTATATTAAAATATTGGCCAAAAAATGGAAATCTTGGCTACCAAATGAAGATTATGGCCTGAAAAAGAAGATTTTGTAGAGAAAATGAAACTATTGACCGAGAAGTAAAGGTGTCAGCCAGAAAATATAGATATGGCGAGAAAATAAAGATGTTTCTAAGAAAAATAAATTTTTTCTAGAAATTGAAGTTTTTTCCAGAAAAATAAAGACATTGGCGTAAAATAAAGATATTACCAGAAAATGATGTTGCTGGCTTGAAAAAGTAACCATTGCCAGAAAATGAAGTTGCTGACCAGAAAAAGGAAGCTGTTATCCAGAAAATAAAGATATTTCCAGAAAAAACAAATTATTAGCCAGAAAACGAAGATATTACAAGTAAAGGAAGATGTTTTCCAGAAAATAAAGATATTTCTAGAAAAATAAGTTTCTGACCAGAAAACGAAGAAATTACCAGAAAAAAAAAGATGCCGGCCAGAAGTAGGTAGGCCAGACAGGCAACCGAGTATGGGACGCCCAAACTGCCTCTGGTGTGAATTTTTTGACCCCAGCTTCAGTCTGCCGCTTCTGAGATCTTGTTGCGGGTTTCATTGCTCCTCATGACGGAATTTAGCTTCCAAGAGGCACGGACCCTCACAATTTCATGAGCATATTTCAGAGATGCTTCTATTTGATGCCGCACAATATCCGTCCGCGCTGAATTCGCTTCTCTCAATTATGAGAAATACAAAACAAGAAATATTTTATAACCCTGAAGCAAATAATTTTTTATAGCGCCAAAGCAAACAATCTTTTAAAGCGCTAAAACAGAAAAACTTTCCAAGCGCTAAAACAAAATAAAACTTTCCTGGTGATAAAACAAAAAACCTTTCATAGGGAAAACAAAAATCTTTCTTAACGATTAAGAAAATACGTCATAGCAATAATACCCAAAATGTTTTTTTGCGATTTTTGCGATAAAACGAAAATTTTTTTAATGAGGTAAAACAAAAAACTTTTAAAGAGATAAAGCAAAACACATTTTAGAGCAATAAAATAAAAATTATCTTATACTATAGCGCTAAAACAAAAGCCTTTCATAGCGCTGAAACGAAAAATCTTTTACAGCACTAAAACGAAAAAAATCCTTCACAGCGCTAAAACGAAAAGTCTTTTACATCGCAGTCGGTGTCGGCGCTGGCACAATTTGATTATGATAATGCGTTCCGTGATTCAGAATCTTCGAGTCCAGTCACCCGCCGCTCAAACGGTCGAAATAAAATTTTCCGAGCTCAAAATTGTGGGAAGTGGCCTGGAAAATACGACGCGATTACGAACAGATAAATTTAGGTTTAATAAATATTCTCGCAGACAGAGCGATGATTTAACAGTTTTATTTTAGGGCAAGCTGGTTTTTTATTAATAAAGTTTTCGTTCGGAGTCCAATGCTTTATGGGTTTGTGTATTTTATGAGGAGTAGGTCTCACATCGAGGTATGGATGGAGTCTTTGAGAAATGTAATTTTCGTGTTTGCTGTTCGCAATAGCTCAGGTAAAGGAAAAATGTTGTGTTTATTATGTCAGACCATGTATGCGAATATATATGGTTTATAAGCACATATATGGTTTATGTGCGCAAATATGGTTTATGCGCACATACATGGTTTATGCAGACATAGATGATTTATGCGCACATATATGGTTTACGCGCACATGTGTGATTTATGCGCACATGTATGATTTATGCGCACATATATGGCTTATGTGCACATATATGATTTATGCGCACATGCATGATTTATGCGCACATATATGGCTTATGTGCACATATATGGTTTATGAGCACATTTATGATTTATGCGCACATGTATGATTCATGCGCACATATATGGCTTATGTGCACATATATGATTTATGCGCACATATATGGTTTATGCACAAATATATGATTTATGCGCACATATATGATTTATGCGCATTTAAATGGTTTATGCATACATATATGATTTATGCGCACACATATGATTTATGCACACATATATGATTTATGCGCAATTATATGGTTTATGCACACATATATGATTCATGCACACATATATGATTTATGCGCACATATATGGTTTATGAACACATATAGGATTTATGCGCACATATATGGCTTATGTGCACATATATGGTTTATGCGCACATATATGGTTTATGCACACATATATGGCTTATGTGTACATATATGATTTATGCGCACATATATGATTTATGCGCACATATATGGCTTATGTGCACAAATATGATTTATGCATACATATATGATTTAAGCGCACATACATGGTTTATGCACACACATATGATTTATGCGCACATATATGATTTATGCGCACATATATGGTTTATGTACACATATATGATTTAAGCGCACATACATGGTTTATGCACACACATATGATTTATGCGCACATATATGGTTTATGCACACATATATGATTTATGCGCACATATATGGCTTATGTGTACATATATGATTTATGCGCACATATATGGTTTATGCACACATATATGATTTCTGCGCATATATATGGCTTATTTGTACATATATGATCTATGCGCACATATATGGTTTATGCACACATATATGATTTTTGCACATATATGGCTTATGTGTACATATATGATTTATGCGCACATATATGGTTTATGCACACATACATGATTTTTGCGCACATAAATGGTGCTACTGAGGAGATTAAGTTGTTCCAATGTTCTACAGAAATTTTTCACGGAGTTCGACAACATACATCAAAATGAACTAAAACATCGCACAAATATAGGGTGTCTAAAAAATGCTAACTTCTAACTTCTAACTTCTACCACTTCTATGAATAACTTAGGGCAAAACTTCGTGTGTGCCACTTCTATGAATAACTTAGGGCAAAACTTCGTGTGTGCCACTTCTATGAATAACTTAGGGCAAAACTTCGTGTGTGCCACTTCTATGAATAACTTAGGGCAAAACTTCGTGTGTGCCACTTCTATGAATAACTTAGGGCAAAACTTCGTGTGTGCCACTTCTATGAATAACTTAGAGCAAAACTTCGTGTGTGCCACTTCTATGAATAACTTAGGGCAAAACTTCGTGTGTGCCACTTCTATGAATAACTCAGGGCAAAACTTCGTGTGTGCCACTTCTATGAATAACTTAGGGCAAAACTTCGTGTGTGCCACTTCTATGAATAACTTAGGGCAAAACTTCGTGTGTGCCACTTCTATGAATAACTTAGGGCAAAACTTCGTGTGTACCACTTCTATGAATAACTTAGGGCAAAACTTCGTGTGTGCCACTTCTATGAATAACTTAGGGCAAAACTTCGTGTGTGCCACTTCTATGAATAACTTAGGGCAAAACTTCGTGTGTACCACTTCTATGAATAACTTAGGGCAAAACTTCGTGTGTGCCACTTCTATGAATAACTTAGGGCAAAACTTCGTGTGTGCCACTTCTATGAATAACTTAGGGCAAAACTTCGTGTGTGTCACTTCTATGAATAACTTAGGGCAAAACTTCGTGTGTGTCACTTCTATGAATAACTTAGGGCAAAACTTCGTGTGTGCCACTTCTATGAATAACTTAGGACAAAACTTCGTGTGTGTCACTTCTATGAATAACTTAGGGCAAAACTTCGTGTGTGCCACTTCTATGAATAACTTAGGGCAAAACTTCGTGTGTGTCACTTCTATGAATAACTTAGGGCAAAACTTCGTGTGTGCCACTTCTATGAATAACTTAGGGCAAAACTTCGTGTGTGCCACTTCTATGAATAACTTAGGGCAAAACTTCCTGTGTACCACTTCTATGAATAACTTGGGGCAAAACTTCGTGTGTGTCACTTCTATGAATAACTTAGGGCAAAACTTCGTGTGTGCCACTTCTATGAATAACTTAGGGCAAAACTTCGTGTGTCACTTCTATGAATAACTTAGGGCATAACTTCGTGTGTGCCACTTCTATGAATAACTTAGGGCAAAACTTCGTGTGTGCCACTTCTATGAATAACTTAGGGCAAAACTTCGTGTGTGCCACTTCTATGAATAACTTAGGGCAAAACTTCGTGTGTGCCACTTCTATGAATAACTTAGGGCAAAACTTCGTGTGTGCCACTTCTATGAATAACTTAGGGCAAAACTTCGTGTGTGCCACTTCTATGAATAACTTAGGGCAAAACTTCAAATTCCTACGAACTCGATAGTTCGTTAATACGGAATGTTAAAAGTTAATACGACATGTATGTGCAATTTGCGAGAAAAATTTGGGAAGAATTTATTGTTTTGGTAATCTGTTCGATCGGACCACGAATTGTCAGATGGTAAAATATGTATAACATAGCGGCTTTCTAGGGCAGTCGACTGTTCTAGGAGGTTATTCTATGTGTCTTTCCGTTACAGTTACCAGTGTTTGTGATGTTTCAGATTTTTCCTTGAAAATTTTTCAATTTTATTACCTATTACATTTCATAAATTTTGGGTGAATTTTTTGTTTCAAACATTACGAATTATTGTGATACACTTTTCAACACAATGACATAGGGAAGTTTTTGCTCATGGGTATTTAGATTTTAAAAACTAAGGATATGTTCAACCAAAATGAAACAATGTACTTTACTGTCTCAATTAACCTAGAATTTCAGGAAAAGTCTTCATTTCATTTGCTGTTTTTCAATTAAACAAAAGCTACACAGTCTATTTGCTTGATAAATTCTTCATTGTGTTTTTACACGCACATATTGATAACAAATCAATTGAAATGGTTTAACTCAGCTCAAACTAATTGAAAGGGTTTAATCGATACAAATTGTTAAGAATTAACACAAAATAATTAGTAAAGCTTAACTCTACCTAATTATTAAGGCTAAATATTACAGCTTAACTTAAACTAATTATTAAGGCTTAATAGTACAGCTTAACTCTAACTAATTAGTAAGGCTTAATAGTACAGCTTAACTCTAACTAATTATTAAGGCTTAACAGTACAGCTTAACTCTAACTAATTATTAAGGCTTAACGGTAAAGCTTAACTCTAACAAATTATTAAGGCTTAACAGTACAGCTTAACTCTAACTAATTAATAAGGCTTAACAGTACAGCTTAACTCTAACTAATTATTACGGCTTAACAGTACAGCTTAACTCTAACTAATTATTAAGGCTTAAGAGTACAGCTTAAGTCTAACTAATTATTAAGGCTTAACGGTAAAGCTTAACTCTAACTAATTATTAAGGCTTAACGGTAAAGCTTAACTCTAACTAATTATTAGGGCTTAACGGTAAAGCTTAACTCTAACTAATTATTAGTACAGCTTAACAGTACAGCTTAACCCAAACTAATTGGTAAGGCTTAAGACAAGTATGAGAAGCACGTTGCAAAACCTCAAATTAACTAATAATTATCTGGTTATTGATTTTATAATTTTACCTTATGTAAACTTTTCTTGATAGACATGTAACACAAATAGGACATTCTTGATATTCGGTTTGGATATTCTTGTGATATTCTGTACGATATTACACTGATGGTTTCTAAGCTTGTAGTTTGAAATCATGTTGCATAAATCATTTGTCTAATGTAATATCACCCTATCTAGTTCATTAAGGATTCAGTGCAGCACTGTGAGCTGCATCATTTTATTATATAAGAGACATCATTCGCCTCATCTAATATCGTTCCATCTCGTTAAAGATTCAATTTAGCACACTAAACACACTCTGCGATATCATTCTATCATGATAAAGATATTTATCTAATCGAATATCATCCCATCTCATTAAAGATGCGATGTAGCACACTAAAAAAACTCGGCGATATCATTCTATTGTGCTAAAGATATTATTTGCCCAATCGAATATCATCTCACTTAAGATGCGATGTAGCACAACCGAAAAAGTTGTCCCGTAGTGCTGACGATCTCATTTAACTCAGTCTTCTTGGCTTCCAAGTCTGATTTCCAGCTGTTTTGTAGAAGCAAAACAAAACATTTCTGTATTCTTTCCAGCGGAGCCCGTAACTGTATTTTAGAGGTCTGTTAATGACTGTTTAGGAGACACGTAACTGCTCTTAGAGAATGGATCAGTGCAGACAATATGGCTTCCGAAGATCTTTACTGGTCCGTGGAAACGAAGGTCATAGTTGTCAGCGAGGGGATCTGGATAAATTTTATTCCTGTCCAATGTAAACGAGAATGATAGTTGAGGAGCCGAATTTGTTACCTAAATCGCGGGCGTATTTTTGTGGGCGGAAAGAAAACGAGAAGTACAGGCGATTTGAAGCGTAAACATTTTGTGTTCCACGGTGCTTTTTCTGGTTTATAGAAGAATGTTCAAATTTTTAGGTTATCAATGCCTACTCAAACTATACGACAATACTGCATTCACTTGCTTGAAAAAAAATAAGCGAAGATGTTGTAGAAGAATGTATTTTCTTCTTAGCCCCTGCCTTTTGAAAGCTTTTAAAAAAAGAAAGTTATGATGCAAGATAATGCTGGTGAAAGTACATTATGATTATACTATTATTTGATACAACTACTATAATAAGATACTATATATGAAAAGATAGTATCATTTGATACTACTATGATAACATGCTATCATACTATGGACTGGAAACCATTCGATTTGCTTAATGCTCGTCAGCTGCCAATGAAAAATGTAAATTGCAGTACAAATTTTTTACGTTAAAAGGTAACTACAATAATTGTAGATGAAAAATAGCATATATAACACAAAAGTTCCATATTAAGTTTTTTTCATAATTTCGACCATCATCCTCTGGTAATTACTTAAGAACCGATAAAAATGGAGAAATGTTATAGTCTAGCAATGGTGCCATAATCCACTAATTATTCAAAACCAAAACATATTTAACTAGTTCTTTTTACGAACTTATTCGTTCTAAAAATTTATTTACGTTGAAAGAACCGTAGTCACATGATCGTACACAAAATGTCTTCTTACGAACTTATTCGTTCTAAAAATTTATTTAAGTTGAAAGAACCGTAGTTACATGATCGTACACAAAATGTCTTCTTACGAACTTATTCGTTCTAAAAATTTATTTACGTTGAAAGAACCGTAGTCACATGATCGTACACAAAATGTCTTCTTACGAACTTATTCGTTCTAAAAATTTATTTAAGTTGAAAGAACCGTAGTTACATGATCGTACACAAAACTAATTTGAGTGACATGACACATTAGATTTGTAGAACTTTTCAGCATTGACTGGTTGTTTTTGAACTAGCAAGGGGAATGACAGTGTTATACTAATATTTTTAAGAACAATTAGATGCAAAAAGCCTATGGGAACTGATATTTTTAAGAAATTGGGATTCTAAATGTGTTTTTGGAGACTGATCTTTCAAGATATATTTCTATAAAATGAGTCTGTGAGGAGCAATCTTTTCATGAGATATTTCTGTAAATTAAGTCTGTGAGGATTGATCTTTTCAAGAGTTTTTGTAATAAAATGAGCCCGTGAGGACTAGTCGTTCAAGAAATAGTTTAATATAATTGATTTGTGTAAAAGTAATTATTTCTTTCAAGTAGTTATTGTTAATAACTTTCGCTGAATTGCTCTGTGTAGGCAGGTCATTTGTAAAATATGTATTTGTCTAGAACGGTCATTCACAGAACTTTTGTATGACATATTCATAAGGCCTTTTGATTTTGTGCGGGGTTTACGGGAATCTTTTTTTGTGCTGCAAAATTATTCATGGAATATTTGTGTATACTTGCATAGTATTGAATAATTCGGTGCGGTGGAAAAAGTGCGTATCGTAAACTTTGCCACAAATGGAAAGCTTGAAGTATTTTCATTATTTTTTCATTTTTTGAATTTTTTATTTTATATTGTAGGACGCACATGAGAATTTCCTAAATAACACAACATGTCAATCATTTGATTCGTTTTTGACTCTAAGAATCATTTTTTACGAGAGAATTTCTCTACAAACATAACAGGTCACTGCATTAGATAGTTCTTTATCACCTCCAAACTCAAACTTTATCACCTCAAACCACTTACTTCTAAGACTTTTTAAATAGTCAACATTGCAAGAACATAATAAAAAATCTACATTTTTACACCGAAACAGTAATGCTATGAGGTACTTCTTCAAGATGGTACAACTATTGTGTAGATGGGAATCAGCACTCCCTAACGAAAATCACGTATGGCGGGTAATGACAAAACAGGAGATGGAATTAGTTTATTATCTTGCATGGGACATTTTGATACAGCCATTGATCGAAAACAATTACTAAAGATGAATAAACACTGAAAATTTCGACCATGTAAATAAATAATAAAAGTCGATGAAACGGAATGACTGTCGACCCGTAGAGAGTGAGGGGGACAGCGTCGCGTCACATTCCGTCTACCCGCCAAGGACTCGTTCAATGAGAAGCAAGTAACCATCTGTTGAACACGAAACCGTACTCTTTAACTACTTACTTACGAAGAATGTTGTGATCAGGCAAAAGGTTAGGAGATACCTATCTTTAACCTATTTAGAACGAACTATCCGAAATCAATTCATCAATTATCAATTACTATCAATTATCAATTACCATCAATTATCAATTACTATCAATTATCAATTACTACCAATTATCAATTACCATCAATTATCAATTACTATCAATTATCAATTACTATCAATTATCAATTACTATCATTTATCAATTACTATCAATTATCAATTACAATCAATTATCAATTACTATCAATTATCAATTACTTAAGCTGTATCTGTCCAGGCTTCTCATCTTTATTTTTCTGCAGGCTGTGCAGCTAACCCCATGTCTCTGAAAAACCTCGTCACTGACATTCACACGACGACATAAATGTGTGACTTACGGCGTTAGTATCGGAGAAGGGCCTTCGTCTTGGGTCCAATGAAACTCCCCGGGTGAGGCGTCTACTGTTGTCCATGATGTCCCAGTCTCACGGGCGTCGGCCGCTGTAGTCTACTCGGTTTTTGCAGTCATAATTAATGAATCTTTGACTTGCATCAATCAAATTTCATGAAGAATAAAGTAAAAAATTACGATGATCACCACGGTGAAACCACTGATCAGCTACGATGAAGAGCACCACGATGAAATTACTGATGTACGATTGCCGATCCTCTGGCAAAGAATTGCTTCGAACCTACAGCAGTGTAGGGACTTCATCACAGTCTTAGTGAAGCACGAGCATGATCAGCACCGCTTTCCTCAGGAACCAGAAAATAATAGCCCCTCCTTCTTCTTCCATCGCCGCCGTTCACAGCTTACGTTCCATTCTGTAGCTCAAGAATTTGTAATGAATGGAACGCAATGATTGAGCGCAATAAACATCACAATTATGGAATCGATAGAATGCAGTGACGAATAAATGAAATTTAATTTCCCTATGATTTTTATTACCAAAATTTATTAAATAAATAAGGAATTTTCTACACTCCCAGGAGAAAATGTGAGGTCCTGAGCTGAGTGGTAGGCGTTCGTTTTGCAGAAATAAATTTTTGTTTTGTTTGGTTAAGGCGAATTATATTCGGTTTACTGTTGCTCTGTTTTTCAGCGCCTCTGACTTTCATTTTAGCTTTTGTTTTGTATCTTAACCTTCCTCCTCAACTTACATTTTATATATGCTAGGTGTTGTATATTAAAATATGCATCGTATAATGTGATACTGGTTTTGTGAGTACGAGTTCCGGAGCGGAGGTTTGTGCGTCTTGCCGGATGCCTTATCGCGTTCAGGTCAGATGTCTTTATGGGACCTCCGCCGGAAGCTGTGCCTTGGGGGCGCATCGCATTGGTATGCACCGGAAGAGCATTGTTTAACTTCCGAGCGCCATAGCTTATAAGCAGTATCGGTGTATGGATGATTCAGTACAAGAATAGGAACCTAGCTAAGAGTTTCCTTTTCCTACTCCACGAAGTTAAGGCTTGATACGGTAGTTAAAGCTACCTTAGGCTAAACCTCGTGTCGTGATGAAAAACCAAGATATTACAAATGGCGACGAGACTTCGAACCTCCTAAGTGAATTTGAACTTTACAAGTGCTCTGAAATTAAGATGGCGCATTCTACAGTTTGCTGTCTTCAATTCGACGTTGTAGTGGAAACAGTGAGTAATATCTACAACGATTCAAGTACAGTGTGCAGACGTTCTTCAGAAGGCGGGAAACAATGGTGGTAACAAAGCTAGAATTATAGTTGAAGCTTCGCCTGTAAACATCATTACTGATCTACAACGAAGAATTTAACCTACGTTACTCACTGATGCTACATATGAGGAACTTGAAGGAAAGTTAATACAACAATTTAAAATCAAGAAATCCACTGTAGGCGCATCTGTTACATTTCTAAACAGAGAGCAAAGTGTTAATGAATCCATACAAAGTTATGCTAAAACGTTAAATGACTTAGCATCTTCGTGCAACTACGAAAATTGCGGTCGCGTTCGTCTCTTGAGAGATGCTCTTGAGGCCGGTCTACATTCAGCGCAAATTCTCAGCGCGGTTCTACAGAAGTGTGACAGCAAGTCCTTCAACGAATGCGTTGAACATGCAAAACTCATTGAACAGTAAAGCTTCGACGCTCCAGATATTATTCGTGAGGATTCACCTTCATCGTTTTTCACTACAGAAAAACTACAGCCGAATTACATATGCATTCGCTGCGGAACTAGGCAGAAGCACCTTACAAAGAATTGCTATGCCCTAAAATTGAATTAATACAATGCAAAAAATGTGGAAAAATAAGCCACATTTCTAAAGTTTGCAATTTACGACTGCAGCACGACCTCCTCCTGTTAAGCCTACACGAAGGGGACCTACACAAGAAGAATTTGACGCAGCTCGCACTTACATAGTGCAGCTGGAAAAGAGCGGTTCTCAGTGCAACGTCGGAAGAGAAGATGTGTCAATGAAGAGTTCAAGTACGCCTCTACAGCGGAAGAACGAAGTCATTCTACAAAAGCCTAGGAACGATACTTGTGACGGTAACTATGTTCATAATTTCTCTGATGTACAAACTAATTACGCGTTATTTCAGTCACATTGTATTCCTCAAAGTGTCACAAAACTTGCTCCCTCTGTGGCGCTCAACAATCGTAAATTGTTACTTCCAGAGATAGAGTTCATCCTAAATATTCTTTGTCCAGAGCTAAGCCTATGTATGTAACTCAATTCTCTGATGATCTGTTTAATGATTCTTACTTGTCTTCTGATTCACAGTCTAACGTTAAAGATACCGTTCATCTTGATGTGTTGCCTGATGCAGTTCCTGTATTTTTAAAGCACGCCGTGTTCTAGTAAGACTAAAAGACTCCTGCTTTGACACCGGTCAGCAGTTTACCTGTACAAAATGTACCTTGTAGATCAGGTAAAATAACTAAACCTGTAATGCTAATAGGTTGCAAAGTTTTCCTTCCGTGTGTCATATATTCATCTAAAAGGGAGGGAAATTGTTGTATATTAAAATATGCATCGTATAATGTGATATTGGTTTTGCGAGTACGAGTTCCGGAGCGGAGGTTTGCGCGTCTTGCCGGATGCCTTATCGCGTTCAGGTCAGATGTCTTTATGGGACCTCCGCCGGAAGCTGTGCCTTGGGGGCGCATCGCATTGGTATGCACCGGAAGAGCATTGTTTAACTTCCGAGCGCTATAGCTTATAAGCAGTATCGGTGTATGGATGATTCAGTACAAGAATAGGAACCTAGCTAAGAGTTTCCTTTTCCTACTCCACGAAGTTAAGGCTTGATACGGTAGTTAAAGCTACCTTAGGCTAAGCCTCGTGTCGTGATGAAAAACCAAGATATTACACTAGGGATCCTGTGCGAGAACAGACCTTGTGCATATATACTTCTGTCCCTCAACCCTAGACTAAACGGTGCTTTCATCCTTCCTTTCATTGAACACCTTTCGGAGGTAACGGAGGGTGAAACTCACTTAAAACCAATCAATGCTGTTAGATACCCTTAAGGAAAGACTCCTAAGGGTTGAAATTGCACCCTATGCTTCCATAATAGTATCAGAAATACAACGACAAAAATCACCTTCGCCTTGCATCTCAGTGCGCTGGTGGTTCACTTTAAAGACTCACATTGAAGCGCTCTGAGTCACTTTAAATGTACAAGTGCCTAAGAATTGCTCGCATTTATTTCGATGGTGTCCCTCAAGGGATGCGGTGCGTCTACTTGTCAGACATTCCGTGATTACACGTAATTTCCCTCGGCCGGGCCGAAGGAACTTTGTACGGAGAAATCGTCATGATCCCGGCCGAATTCACAGGACTATCGTGGTAGTTGTAATCCCAGCCGTGCTAGACATGACTATGGTTGTGATCCCAGCCGTGCTAGACATGACTATGGTTGTGATCCCAGCCGTGCTATGCATGACTATGGTTGTGATCCCAGCCGTGCTATACATGACTGTGGTTGTGATCCCAGCCGTGTTATACATGACTATGGTTGTGATCCCAGCCGTGCTATACATGACAATGGTTGTGATTCCAGCCGTGCTATACATGACTATGGTTGTGATCCCAGCCGTGCTATACATGACTATGGTTGTGATCCCAGCCGTGCTATACATGACTATGGTTGTGATCCCAGCCGTGCTATGCATGACTATGGTTGTGATCCCAGCCGGGCTATACATGACTATGGTTGTGATTCCAGCCGTGCTATAATGACTATGGTTGTGATCCCAGCCGTGCTATACATGACTATGGTTGTGATTCCAGCCGTGCTATACATGACTATGGTTGTGATCCCAGCCGTGCTATACATGACTATGGTTGTGATCCCAGCCGTGCTATACATGACTATGGTTGTGATCCCAGCCGTGCTATACATGACTATGGTTGTGGTCCCAGCCGTGCTATACATGACTATGGTTATAATCCCGGCTCTTCTGTATACGATTATAGTCGTGATCCCGGCCGTGTTGCACCGGATAATATTTGTGATCCCGGATGTGCTGTACAAGACAATCACTGTTACCCAGGCTGTGCTGTAAAATACTATAGTCGTGATCCAGATTGTGCTGTGCAATACTATGGTCGTGATCCCGGTGGTGCTGTACAATGACTATTCTAAATCCAACAAATCCACTCTGAGCATCTTTAGCAACTGCTGGTCCACCTGCAGCAAGATAATTACGGCCTGCGTAGAACGGTCTCTCGAAAGAGAGCACAAGGCAATTTCCTGTTTGAAAAGATGAAAGGGAGCCGCGCTAACTGGCGATTCTGGGACTGAATTGTGCCTCTGAAATATTCACGGGACGCGCACTACTGGTGGTGCTATTTGATGGGGGGTACTGGCACTACTGGTGGTGCTATTTGATGGGGGTATTGGCACTACTGGTGGTGCTATTTGATTGGGGGTACTGGCACTACTGCTGGTGTTTTTTGATGGGGGTACTGGCACTACTGATGGTGCTATTTGATGGGGGGTATTGGCACTACTGGTGGTGCTATTTGATGGGGGGTACTGGCACTACTGGTGGTGCTATTTGATGGGGGGTATTGGCACTACTGGTGGTGCTATTTGATGGGGGGTACTGGCACTACTGGTGGTGCTATTTGATGGGGGTATTGGCACTACTGGTGGTGCTATTTGATTGGGGGTACTGGCACTACTGGTGGTGCTATTTGATGGGGGGTATTGGCACTACTGGTGGTGCTATTTGATGGGGGGTACGGGCACTACTGGTGGTGCTATTTGATGGGGGGTACTGGCACTACTGGTGGTGCTATTTGATGGGGGTATTGGCACTACTGGTGGTGCTATTTGATTGGGGGTACTGGCACTACTGGTGGTGCTATTTGATGGGGGGTATTGGCACTACTGGTGGTGCTATTTGATGGGGGGTATTGGCACAACTGCAGGTGCTATTTGATGGGGGTATTGGCACTACTGGTGGTGCTATTTGAAGGGGTGTATTGGCACTACTGGTGGTGCTATTTGATGGGGGGTATTGGCACTACTACTGGTGCTATTTTATGGGGGGTACTGGCACTACTGGTGGTGCTATTTGGTCTACTATTTGGTGGTGGTGCTGGCACTACTGCTGGTACTATTTGATACTATTTGCCGGTACTGTTACTATTCAATACTATTTGAAGGTACTGCCACTATTTGATACTCTTTGCTATTGCTATAACTATTAACCCGCACAACTGCTAGCACTGTTTGATCTGGATCTAACTGATGCTCAAGCACTGAGGAAATTGATTTTGGTGTTCATGAAGCTGTGCCAGGGATAGTCAGAGGCAAAGAGGTACGAAATATCTTCTGATTTACCAGTCAAATTAGTATCAGGTATTGAGATAGAAGCAGTAGCTCAGCAGGAAAATATTGCTCACAGTTTACTGAGATTCCTGCAATACTGAGATGCTTGCAAGCGCTAATTTCAGATCCTAATTTCTGTTAGGTTTATGAAGCAAACTGAACTGCAAAACAACATTCGATTCTGCTGTTATTTTAACAATGGCGCTGGTCTATTTGCTCTAATGTTGGCAAGCCATCGAAAATCCAATGTTACCGCATAGTGGTGGTAACACTGGGTGGTAGCACTGGGTGGTAGCACTGGGTGGTAACACTGGGTGGTAGCACTGGGTGGTAACACTGGGTGGTAACACTGGGTGGTAGCACTGGGTGGTAGCACTGGGTGGTAGCACTGGGTGGTAACACTGGGTGGTAACACTGGGTGGTAGCACTGGGTGGTAGCACTGGGTGGTAGCACTGGGTGGTAACACTGGGTGGTAGCACTGGGTGGTAACACTGGGTGGTAGCACTGGGTGGTAACACTGGGTGGTAACACTGGGTGGTAGCACTGGGTGGTAGCACTGGGTGGTAACACTGGGTGGTAACACTGGGTGGTAGCGCTGGGTGGTAGCACTGGGTGGTAGCACTGGGTGGTAACACTGGGTGGTAACACTGGGTGGTAGCGCTGGGTGGTAGCACTGGGTGGTAACACTGGGTGGTAGCACTGGGTGGTAGCACTGGGTGGTAGCACTGGGTGGTAACACTGGGTGGTAGCACTGGGTGGTAACACTGGGTGGTAGCACTGGGTGGTAACACTGGGTGGTAACACTGGGTGGTAGCACTGGGTGGTAGCACTGGGTGGTAACACTGGGTGGTAGTACTGGGTGGTAACACTGGGTGGTAGCACTGGGTGGTAATACTGGGTGGTAACACTGGGTGGTAGCACTGGGTGGTAGCACTGGGTGGTAACACTGGGTGGTAACACTGGGTGGTAGCGCTGGGTGGTAGCACTGGGTGGTAGCACTGGGTGGTAACACTGGGTGGTAGCACTGGGTGGTAACACTGGGTGGTAACACTGGGTGGTAGCACTGGGTGGTAACACTGGGTGGTAACACTGGGTGGTAGCACTGGGTGGTAGCACTGGGTGGTAGCACTGGGTGGTAGCACTGGGTGGTAGCACTGGGTGGTAGCACTGGGTGGTAGCACTGGGTGGTAGCACTGGGTGGTAACACTGGGTGGTAGCACTGGGTGGTAACACTGGGTGGTAGCACTGGGTGGTAGCACTGGGTGGTAGCACTGGGTGGTAGCACTGGGTGGTAGCACTGGGTGGTAGCACTGGGTGGTAGCACTGGGTGGTAGCACTGGGTGGTAACACTGGGTGGTAGCACTGGGTGGTAGCACTGGGTGGTAACACTGGGTGGTAGCACTGGGTGGTAACACTGGGTGGTAACACTGGGTGGTAGCGCTGGGTGGTAGCACTGGGTGGTAGCACTGGGTGGTAGCACTGGGTGGTAGCACTGGGTGGTAGCACTGGGTGGTAGCACTGGGTGGTAGCACTGGGTGGTAGCACTGGGTGGTAGCACTGGGTGGTAGCACTGGGTGGTAGCACTGGGTGGTAGCACTGGGTGGTAGCACTGGGTGGTAGCACTGGGTGGTAGCACTGGGTGGTAGCACTGGGTGGTAACACTGGGTGGTAGCACTGGGTGGTAACACTGGGTGGTAGCACTGGGTGGTAGCACTGGGTGGTAGCACTGGGTGGTAGCACTGGGTGGTAGCACTGGGTGGTAGCACTGGGTGGTAGCACTGGGTGGTAGCACTGGGTGGTAACACTGGGTGGTAGCACTGGGTGGTAGCACTGGGTGGTAGCACTGGGTGGTAGCACTGGGTGGTAGCACTGGGTGGTAGCACTGGGTGGTAGCACTGGGTGGTAGCACTGGGTGGTAACACTGGGTGGTAGCACTGGGTGGTAACACTGGGTGGTAGCACTGGGTGGTAGCACTGGGTGGTAACACTGGGTGGTAGCACTGGGTGGTAGCACTGGGTGGTAACACTGGGTGGTAGCACTGGGTGGTAGCACTGGGTGGTAGCACTGGGTGGTAGCACTGGGTGGTAACACTGGGTGGTAGCACTGGGTGGTAACACTGGGTGGTAGCACTGGGTGGTAGCACTGGGTGGTAACACTGGGTGGTAGCACTGGGTGGTAACACTGGGTGGTAGCACTGGGTGGTAACACTGGGTGGTAGCACTGGGTGGTAGCACTGGGTGGTAACACTGGGTGGTAGCACTGGGTGGTAACACTGGGTGGTAGCACTGGGTGGTAACACTGGGTGGTAGCACTGGGTGGTAGCACTGGGTGGTAACACTGGGTGGTAGCACTGGGTGGTAACACTGGGTGGTAGCACTGGGTGGTAACACTGGGTGGTAACACTGGGTGGTAACACTGGGTGGTAGCACTGGGTGGTAACACTGGGTGGTAGCACTGGGTGGTAACACTGGGTGGTAGCACTGGGTGGTAGCACTGGGTGGTAGCACTGGGTGGTAGCACTGGGTGGTAGCACTGGGTGGTAGCACTGGGTGGTAGCACTGGGTGGTAGCACTGGGTGGTAGCACTGGGTGGTAGCACTGGGTGGTAGCACTGGGTGGTAGCACTGGGTGGTAGCACTGGGTGGTAGCACTGGGTGGTAGCACTGGGTGGTAGCACTGGGTGGTAGCACTGGGTGGTAGCACTGGGTGGTAGCACTGGGTGGTAGCACTGGGTGGTAGCACTGGGTGGTAACACTGGGTGGTAGCACTGGGTGGTAACACTGGGTGGTAGCACTGGGTGGTAGCACTGGGTGGTAGCACTGGGTGGTAGCACTGGGTGGTAGCACTGGGTGGTAGCACTGGGTGGTAGCACTGGGTGGTAGCACTGGGTGGTAGCACTGGGTGGTAGCACTGGGTGGTAGCACTGGGTGGTAGCACTGGGTGGTAGCACTGGGTGGTAGCACTGGGTGGTAGCACTGGGTGGTAGCACTGGGTGGTAGCACTGGGTGGTAGCACTGGGTGGTAGCACTGGGTGGTAACACTGGGTGGTAACACTGGGTGGTAACACTGGGTGGTAGCACTGGGTGGTAGCACTGGGTGGTAACACTGGGTGGTAGCACTGGGTGGTAGCACTGGGTGGTAACACTGGGTGGTAGCACTGGGTGGTAACACTGGGTGGTAACACTGGGTGGTAACACTGGGTGGTAGCACTGGGTGGTAACACTGGGTGGTAGCACTGGGTGGTAACACTGGGTGGTAGCACTGGGTGGTAGCACTGGGTGGTAACACTGGGTGGTAGCACTGGGTGGTAACACTGGGTGGTAACATTGGGTGGTAAAACTAATAACACAGGATAAATTGTAATACAATTTACCACTATCTTTCAACATGCATTTTGCGTTACACGAATATCCTGAGGAAGTAACGGGAAATGACTGTTAAAACAAACGCAACATCGACTATTTAGTAGAGTAAATTAAATAGCCTTCTCGACGGATCATCTCGATCGTTTTAGCTTTTTGCAAATGCTTCATAGATTGTACTCACTTTTATATTTTCATGCACTCAACTCATTTTCATGTTCTTAACGGTGAATTTTTTAAAACTTTGACTTCTCTTCTAACAAACCAAAGCAGAGAATGATGGTTACGAACGCCAGCAGTCTGATAATCTGCAGGTTTCGCTGTAAGGGAAAGACCAGAATTATACAAAAAAATGAATGTGAAATGATTTGAGTGAGCTTGAAGAAGCTCTGCAAGAATTAATTACCACTAGGCTGTTTCTGTGCCTTCTAATTACTAGCTAAAGGTTGAAGGTGAAATAACAAATCGGTTATTACTTATGGAAGAAAGTTTTCTTCCTTCCAGGTTATTTTTTATCTTTATTGTTATATACAAGTTCCAGCTCTCCCCATCCACGCCAGGCTCACAACATTCGCACCTGTGGAGAAAGGGAACCAGAACTTAGAATTTAGCATGAATATAGTATGCGAGATATGAATGATATTTGATCAGTTATAGTAATTATGGTAATTATAGTATTGGCACAAAACCTGGTGGAAACAAAATAACGGTCCAGTTCTATGGGATCATCCACTTTATATAAGATGGCAAGGGGCGAGATCAGGAGTTTCACTGGCAGATTGCCTCACCTTGTGGAAACTCAGGATTAGGATGTAAAAATCCTTGGCAGACCTTCCAATGGCCCCCAGTTAGTAGATCCACTCCTTCCCCCTTCGGATGGCTCGGACTCCCAGCGGCCGTGATGAGAATGGAGACGCTCGACGATGGTCGCACAATCGCGATAACTGATGGCTGAGGCTCAAGAATAGCTGGAGAATCACCAGCGGAACAATGTTAAGGCAGAATGGAGGCTGTGTTCTAACTGCTCCAGCAGCCTTGGAAAGCCCTGAAGTGTTCTTCGGCTGCGTTGGTCAGCAAGCCAGTAAAGTGGATAAAACATGGACAACCCGTTTCCACCAGATTTTTGTACACTGGGCCCGGCCGCTGGAATCTCCTCATTAAAATTTCAAGATTGACCATCTCTAGCCAATTTAATGTTACGCTCTACACAAATCTGCGCTGCTCTGCGAGCTGGCCTACTATTTCTGGAAGAGCTACTCTGTTGAGCTGTTCTCTCAATACCACTGGCACACCTTTCAAGAAAGATCACGTCAGTCACATGACGACGGATAGTTTCCCCATTTGCTTTGCGAATGTTAACTGTAACTACTTCGTCCAAATCGTTTTTCTCAATGGCCACAACTAGACCTTGGGGATAGAAGTAAGGTTTGGTGAACTTATTCCTCACCAGGACTAAATCACCTATTTTTAGCTCGAAATGTGACCTAGGGGCGTAAATACCAGGCTTAGAGGAAGCAGCATCTCTAAGATTTTGCAAAAATTCACCCCAGTAACACTCCCGCAATCTAGACTTTACACGCTTCAATTTCTCAAAGCGCTGAAACAACAGGTCGCTGTGAGCAGATCGATCCCCTGTAAAAGAAGGGCCATTAATATTCTCATCTTCGCAACTCAATTGGGGAATAACCGCGATGCAGGGAACATCATATCCCTTTATTAACATTTCAGGAGTCAGTGCAGCGTCCTGTTCAAAATTTTGTCGCAATGAAGCCTTGAAGGCTATCGGCCGTTTGTTAATTAGCATTTTGGCCTCTGATGCCAGCAGCTGAAAGTGTTCATACGGGAGTCGAGTTTTCGAAATTGACGAGTAGATTAGGTGCTTTACTTGCTTGACTAAAGATTCCACAACGCCACCCAAGTAACTGGCGTTAGGAGGATAAGGAGAGAAATTCAAGAATTTAACACCCCGTTCCGTTAAAAACGTCTTCACAGAACTGTCATTTAGGTGCGAAGCGATCAAGTTGATAGAGGAGAGAATAGGAGAACCATTATCACTTACAATTCGTTGAGGAATGCCATAACTAAATATATGATTCTGCAGAGACCTCAAGAACGCTTCGTTGTCAATATTTTGACTTGTGAGGAGATTCACAGCCCGTGACCACATGCAAGTAATGATTAAAATGTAAGCCTTATTGCTACCACCACGTTCCTCTACATGGAACGGACCAATGTGATCTAAAGCTATTTCTCTAAATGGGATTTCCGGCGGATTAATTCTAAAGTCCCTATAAGAGTTTTGATTAATTTTAACAGCACGTCCATAGACCCTCTTGCACACCAGGCATTCACCCACAACCTTCTTCACAACACTGAAGGCACAGGGGATCCAAAATTGCTTCCTGAGAGCAGCAAGGATCTTGTACACGCCGGCATGACGCATTTTTACATGATAATCTAATATTAAAGACATAGTTAGAGGACAACTTTTATGCATTAAAATTGGGTATTTGGTGCCCTGAGAGGCATTCAATTTTTGAAACTTACCCCGCACTCTGATTAGGCCATGCTCGTCTGCAAACAAGTTCAACTGAGTCACGATGCCGGCCTCGGGGGTTTGCTTTGCAAAGAATGAAAAAACTTCCGGGTAGTTCTCATGCTGAGCGCTCTTTATAACTTCAGAGCAAGTATTTTCGTACGAGCAATCCTGAAAACACACGTCAGCAAAATACTCAGGACACCTTTCGTTAACTTTCTTTTTTAACTTGAAAATGTACTTACGAACATAATGATTCACTCTGCAGCATTTAGCGAATGAAGAAAATTTTCCAAGATCAATAATTGGTCTAAACCGACTCACACTGACAACATTAACAAATACTTCATTTGACGCCAAAGGCCCGCGAGACTGCTCGGGAATGCTTAGAAAAGGATAGTCATTTAACGACTCTGTATTAGGGCCCGCCAAGTACGTAGATTGAACTAACAACCGGCTTGAGACGCACCGGGTCAGACAATCGGCCGGGTTACTAGACCCCAGAACGTGATAAAATTTCACGGCATGGACCTCGCAAGCGCGCGCGATCGAGTCCAACGCATTGTTTATCATTGAGCCCTTACGCTCAATTTTCCCGAGCTTCCGAGTCTTAGCGTTCAACCAGTTCAATGCAATCATAGAATCTGTGTAGAGTCGAAGTTCATTAATAATTACTGGACAATGAGCATTGGTGAGATCTTTATAGATTTCGAACGCTACGTTAACCCCGTAATTGACGGAAAGAAGCTCTAGGACAGGAATAGATTTCATTTTCAGAGTGGCACCAATCAACTTATTTTTTCCTACAATGAAACTTAGTTTCCCTGACACTTTGTCCATCAAATAGACCACACATCCATAGAAATCTTTGCTGGCATCCACAAACACAAACAAAGCAAAGGAGCTCGAGTAATCCCCCAAACAGCGCGGCAGCGTTAACTCTACCGAGCCATTAACCTGCCTAGCTATTTTTCTCCACGTTTTCATGGAGGATGCGTCTAATTTACTATCCCAGGACAAGGCCGAATTCATCTGAAGTTCATGAAGAAACAACTTTGCTCTGTTTAACGTGGGCAAAATAAAGCCAGCAGGATCAAAATTCGAATTCAGGGATGATAAAACAGTTCTCTTTGTATCGGCCGATTCCTCCAACTTAGGTGGCTTAGCAGAAATTTCGTCAGTGTCCCGGTTCCACAATATTCCCAGAAATTTGCTTACTTTCGAGTTCTCGGCCAGATCAGAAGCTACCAATTGGGCATGAAGATCGCTAATATTAGTTGCGAACTGCTGTAAATTGAAGCCATAAGAATTAAATACGTCAACAGCGGCGTGTAAGGCTTCGAAACACTCGTCAATATTAGAGGAAGAGAAAGCGATGTTATCCATGTAAGCTAAATTGTACATCATATTTCTTACGGTCACATTAATTCCTTCGGCACCATCTAGTACAAGCATTTTATACAGAGCTATCATCAACAAGAATGGGGCGAATCTCAGTCCAAAAGGGACCCGCAGAAATTTGTACGTTACAATAGAAAAATCACCGTTTCGAATATCCTTGCACCATAAAAATAGCAACTTCTTCGTATCCTCTGGCCAGAGACACAATTGGAGAAACGCCTTCTGGAGGTCAAAAATCATCAGATACCTGTTGAATCTCAACAGCATTAAGGTAGTGAAAAGCTTGGCATTCAACTGAGGCCCAGGTAAAGAAACTTGATTGTGAGACATTGCTCCCTTCACTTTTTTATCAGCTAGATTTGATAGCAGAACAACTCTGCATTTAGTAGAATTAGCGTTGCGTCTGAATACTGCGTTATGCGCAAGAAAAGAATAAGCATTATCTCTCACATCACTCAACGAAGTAATCTCTTCAATGATTCCGGCGGAGAGTTGTTCATTAATAACGTCATCGTACTGATTTAATTTATCAGCATCATTCCTGTATTTTTTCAGAGTAGATTTCAGAACGCTAAACGCTAGAGTGTAATTATTAGGGAGCAAATGTATCACAGATTTATTCCATAGGGCCGGCATGACCAATCGCCCTTCCTCGTTACGGTAGGTACCATCCAGAACAAATTTAACAAGTTCTCTATCAGTATCTGAAATTTGAGGGTTAGGTTCCGTGGTGTCATAATTTAACAGTGAACCACTAATTTCAGCAAGAGTCTCAATCGAAGCCCCTTTCAAATCCAAGTTATCAATTTCACCAGCATCAGACTCTACGCTAGATTTTACTGCGTGCACTGAGGCTTCTAGTCAAAAGGTTTCATTAAATTTATCCATAAACATCTTAACAGAGTTTAAATGAGACACGTTAGCAACAAGAGAAGACACAGCACCAGTGAGCATAACCCCCGCCGCACAATAATAGATCATGGAAGGACTATCTACAGACCCAAAGGTGCACGAGTGCACTGGCAGTATATGGGCATAATTTACACCCAGAAGGAAGTCAACTGTGCCCCCTTCAAGAAGCATCTTGTCAGCCAACGGAATCTGCAAGTTAGAGCATTGACGCACAACGTCAGCCAGGCCAGAAAAGTCTATTTTTGCACGAATCTCGGGTACAACAGCTGCTCGGAAAGTCTTCAACCCATTCAACATGATCGAAAACTCTACAATGCTAGTTAGGTAAAATTTGGACCCATTGAACCCATCTATTTTAATTGTTACGTTCTCCTGCACAATCTTACACTTCAAACGGTTGACGGTCGACTGCGAAACGAAGCTACTTTGAGAAGCAGGATCATACATCAAACGACACGTCATCGGATGCTTACCGGTCTTCCGCGGCAGCGCCGCCGTAAACGTTGGTAAGAGAGTGCTCGTCGAATTAAACGTCTGCATCACCTGGTACTCGACAGAATTGGTAATGGTTTCCTTTACTTCCTGCACAGCCAATGGGCTCCGAGTAGAATTTTTATTTTTAGGGTTTTTACGTTGAAAGTTGCCAACGTTAGCCTGTGGGTAAGATTCCTTGGGAGTTTCACCCTTAAAGGAGTTTCGATTATTTACCTGCGTGACACTGCTATCGGTACACAAGAAGTAAGCATGAAATTTGTTGCAGTTTCTACATTTCCCTGAAAATTTATACTTGCAGGAAGAAACATCATGGTTAAGCAACCCACATCTCACGCAGCCCTTCAGACTATTTATTTTAGTTAACCTTCTGGCAGGAGTATCATACTTAGGACAAAAGGAAATTTTGTGTTGACGATAGTTTGCTTCTCCATCAGACTGGCAAAGCCAACACCCTGTCTTGTAGTCTAAATTCTTTTGCTTTTCGTACTCCACTTTGAGAGCCAGACTAGAGCCGCCATAATCCATTTTACGCTCAGGCCTCACAACATCTGAACAAGTTTGGCTTCCACTAGTCCTATTAATGGCTTCAAAAAGATTACTCGTGATCTCGTTCAAAGAAGGGTGAGATTTATTAACTATGGAGCTGAGCATCTGCTTCAGTTCCTCTGATAGGCCACTCCATAAGAAAAACTGACAAAAAATATCTCCGTCAATACACAAACGATGAGCCTGATCTACCAATCTACGTGCCTCACCGACCCACTGATAGGAATTCCCGGCACTAAACTTCAGGTTGACCAGTTTTTTGATGACAGAGTATTGCTGTAGAGTTTTGTTAGAAAAAGCATCGGCCAAAATCTTCCGAGCTTCATCATAGGTAAATTCATCACGAGAAACCGAATCTACGATTACCCTAGCAGGCCCAGACAACTGCTGCAACAAGTAAGAAAATTTCTCGAACTGAGTTAGGTTAAATTTCCCGATAATTTTTTCAAAAGAGGTAATGAATTGTTCGAAAAGCTCCGGCTGACCATCATACTTGGGTAGCTCAATCTGAGGTAATTTGAGCTTTGGTACACACCCAGAAGGGTTGTCCTGCTGAGGAGCGACTACGGTATTTTCTGCGTCCAGAGACTGCAGGGTCTGAACTAACCTGCTCAGAGCCATCCCCAAGTTATCAGAATACAAATCCGTCAGGTCAGCCTGGCGAGAAAACTCCCCGGCATCCCATAAACCTTCTGAAAGCATGTGAGTTTCTATTTCAGAATCAAGAGAAGAAAGCTGCAATTTCAAATATTCAAGTTTAGAAATGAAGAACTCAAGTTCAGGTTTAGAGGTTGGGAAAGAATCGTCAAGGCGAGATAAAGTTTTAGTCAAGGATTGTCGCTTTCCTGCCCTCTGGGTTATCATTACCTTAATCCTGGTATTCGTAACCTTGGCAGAGGTCGCCCAGTCAGATTGCAGCTGGTCTACCACAGCAGTTACAGAGCCCTCAACTTCAGACATGTTTAAAATGGAGAACGGGTAAAAGAATTTATAATAGTTCAACTATTAATAGAGGAACGACCAAACTCAACAGATATAACTTAATTTCAATAGAACATATTTCAACAGAGATATATATATATATAATAGAGAAACAATTAAACTCTATATACTTTGAAAACAATGAGTAGAACACTAAACCCCGTCAGCACGAATTCCGCGTAAATAATTTGGTGAACAACAGCAAGCGGCGCACACCATATCAAACACACCACTCACCGCCACATACGTCCGGCCAATGGAAGGGAGAGCGGAAGGTTAGAACTAGATCCGGTTCGAAGGACCATATACAAAAAAATGAATGTGAAATGATTTGAGTGAGCTTGAAGAAGCTCTGCAAGAATTAATTACCACTAGGCTGTTTCTGTGCCTTCTAATTACTAGCTAAAGGTTGAAGGTGAAATAACAAATCGGTTATTACTTATGGAAGAAAGTTTTCTTCCTTCCAGGTTATTTTTTATCTTTATTGTTATATACAAGTTCCAGCTCTCCCCATCCACGCCAGGCTCACAACATTCGCACCTGTGGAGAAAGGGAACCAGAACTTAGAATTTAGCATGAATATAGTATGCGAGATATGAATGATATTTGATCAGTTATAGTAATTATGGTAATTATAGTATTGGCACAAAACCTGGTGGAAACAAAATAACGGTCCAGTTCTATGGGATCATCCACTTTATATAAGATGGCAAGGGGCGAGATCAGGAGTTTCACTGGCAGATTGCCTCACCTTGTGGAAACTCAGGATTAGGATGTAAAAATCCTTGGCAGACCTTCCAATGGCCCCCAGTTAGTAGATCCACTCCTTCCCCCTTCGGATGGCTCGGACTCCCAGCGGCCGTGATGAGAATGGAGACGCTCGACGATGGTCGCACAATCGCGATAACTGATGGCTGAGGCTCAAGAATAGCTGGAGAATCACCAGCGGAACAATGTTAAGGCAGAATGGAGGCTGTGTTCTAACTGCTCCAGCAGCCTTGGAAAGCCCTGAAGTGTTCTTCGGCTGCGTTGGTCAGCAAGCCAGTAAAGTGGATAAAACATGGACAACCCGTTTCCACCAGATTTTTGTACAAGAATTGTACAGCGCTGGGTATCTGGGTGGAAGAAATAGTAGCGTATTTCAATATCGGGACCGCGAGCGTCAGCGTCGTCGGTGTAATTTGTATCGGATTCTGTTTGTGTGTCCGAGAAAAAATCTGCTGCCTGTATTACAGTGACTGTTGCGAGATTATGAGTGTATTACAGTGACTGGTGAGAGATTATGAGTGTATTACAGAGACTGGTGCGAGATTATGAGTGTATTACAGTCACTGGTGCTAGATTATGAGTGTATTACAGAGACTGGTGCTAGATTATGAGTGTATTATAGTGACTGGTCCGAGATTATGAGTGTATTACAGTGACTGGGGCGTGATTATGAGTGTATTACAGTGACTGGTGCGAGATTATGAGTGTATTACAGTGATTGGTGCGAGATTATGAGTGTATTACAGTGACTGGTGCGAGATTATGAGTGTATTACAGTGACTGGTGCGAGATTATGAGTGTATTACAGTGACTGGTGCGAGATTATGAGTGTATTACAGTCACTGGTGCGAGATTATGAGTGTATTACAGTGATTGGTGCGAGATTATGAGTGTATTACAGTGACTGGTGCGAGATTATGAGTGTATTACAGTGACTGGTGCGAGATTATGAGTGTATTACAGTGACTGGTGCGAGATTATGAGTGTATTACAGTGTCTGGTGCGAGATTATGAGTGTATTACAGTGACTGGTGCGAGATTATGAGTGTATTACAGTGACTGGTGCGAGATTATGAGTGTATTATAGTGACTGGTGCGAGATTATGAGTGTATTACAGTGATTGGTGCGAGATTATGAGTGTATTACAGTGACTGGTGCGAGATTATGAGTGTATTACAGTGACTGGTGCGAGATTATGAGTGTATTACAGTGACTGGTGCGAGGTTATGAGTGTATTACAGTGACTGGTGGGAACTGATTTAAGATTTTGAGTGTATTACGTTCTGCTTTTGTATATACAACATTTTTGTAAAAACACAAATATTATTCTCAGAAGGAATTTAGTGAATGCGTACATCAGTGTTTGCAGAATTGAGGTTTATACAATATCTTGCTTCACAAAATGCTATGTTATGCTTTTGGATTTACAACTTTCTGTTACTGTAAATATAACCCTTTGAATTTAAAAAAAAATCTTCTGTATTTCATAAAGGTTATATTTATTGCCTTTGTAAGAAAAATTTCTGCCTTTGCGAATGCAATCTTAGTTTGTTGCAATAATTTTCTACCTTCGTTGAGTTTATAACTTGCATCATACAGCCATTTTTTTTCTAGGAAATAATATCCTGTTTACGAATTTCAGAATTATCGCTCTGCGTAATATGGAAAAGCAAAATTTTCTCCAAATTTGGTCTGAGTTTCAAGTTCAGGGTGAATTAAATTTTCGAAACAGAACACTTATGTATAGTACACTACGAGCGAGAGCGATTTATTTTGCGTAAATTTGAACGTCAGCGTGCAATAATTCTTTTAAATAGAACACGAAGAACACGGTATCTATGCTACAGCGAGTAACTTCAACTGAACTTCCCAGAGTTTGTTGGGCTTTGTTTCTTCTTCACAAATCTTGCTCGAGGAGCCAAAGCCGAGCAATTTATTTTAATTAGCGTGGAAATTTTGTAAACAACTGCGCGTGAAGACAAATGGAATATTCTGGAGCCACGAAAAAAAATGTGCGAGAGTTTGATTCACAGCTTCAGCATGTGCGATAGATTCGACGATGACTCCTGAGCACGTGTGGGATATTTTTGTTTTAAAGAAATTTAATTTGTTCTATTTTCCGAGTTTTCATTTTCTTTGCAGATGGGGTAGTTGTGGTAGTGATAGAGGTCACCGGAGACACTTGTGGTTGTAATAGAGGTCACTGGAGACGCTTGTGGTTGTAATAGAGGTCACTGGAGACGCTTGTGGTTGTAATAGAGGTCACTGGAAAAGCTTGTGGTTGTAATAGAGGTCACTGGAGACGCTTGTGGTTGTAATAGAGGTCACTGGAGACGCTTGTGGTTGTAATAGAGGTCACTGGAGACGCTTGTGGTTGTAATAGAGGTCACTGGAGACGCTTGTGGTTGTAATAGAGGTCACTGGAGACGCTTGTGGTTGTAATAGAGGTCACTGGAGACGCTTGTGGTTGTAATAGAGGTCACTGGAGACACTTGTGGTTGTAATAGAGGTCACTGGAGATGCTTGTGGTTGTAATAGAGGTCACTGGAGACGCTTGTGGTTGTAATAGAGGTCACTGGAGACGCTTGTGGTTGTAATAGACTTCACTGGAGACGCTTGTGGTTGTAATAGAGGTCACCGGAGACACTTGTGGTTGTAATAGAGGTCACTGGAGACGCTTGTGGTTGTAATAGAGGTCACTGGAGACGCTTGTGGTTGTAATAGAGGTCACTGGAGACGCTTGTGGTTGTAATAGAGGTCACTGGAGACGCTTGTGGTTGTAATAGAGGTCACCGGAGACACTTGTGGTTGTAATAGAGGTCACTGGAGACGCTTGTGGTTGTAATAGAGGTCACTGGAGACGCTTGTGGTTGTAATAGAGGTCACTGGAGACGCTTGTGGTTGTAATAGAGGTCACTGGAGACGCTTGTGGTTGTAATAGAGGTCACTGGAGACGCTTGTGGTTGTAATAAAGGTCACTGGAGACGCTTGTGGTTGTAATAGAGGTCACTGGAGACGCTTGTGGTTGTAATAGAGGTCACCGGGGATGCTTGTGGTTGTAATAGAGGTCACCGGATACGCTTGTGGTTGTAATAGGGGTCACCGGGGACGCTTGTGGTTGTAATAGAGGTCACCGGGGATGCTTGTGGTTGTAAAAGAGGTCACCGGATACGCTTGTGGTTGTAATAGGGGTCACCGGGGGTGCTTGTGGTTGTAATAGAGGTCACCTGATACGCTTGTGGTTGTAATAGGGGTCACCGGGGATGCTTGTGGTTGTAATAGAGGTCACCGGATACGCTTGTGGTTGTAATAGGGGTCACCGGGGACGCTTGTGGTTGTAATAGAGGTCACCGGGGATGCTTGTGGTTGTAAAAGAGGTCACCGGATGCGCTTGTGGTTGTAATAGGGGTCACCGGGGACGCTTGTGGTTGTAATAGAGGTCACCGGGGATGCTTGTGGTTGTAATAGAGGTCACCGGAAACACTTCTGGTTGTAATAGAGGTCACTGGAGACGCTTATGGTTGTAATAGAGGTCACCGGGGATGCTTGTGGTTGTAATAGAGGTCACCGGAGACACTTCTGGTTGTAATAGAGGTCACTGGAGACGCTTATGGTTGTAATAGAGGTCACTGAAGACGCTTGTGGTTGTAATAGAGGTCACCGGAGACACTTCTGGTTATAATAGAGGTCACCGGAGACACTTCTGGTTGTAGTAGAGGTCACCGGGGATGCTTGTGGCTGTAATAGAGGTCACCGGATACGCTTGTGGCTGTAATAGAGGTCACCGGATACGCTTGTGGTTGTAATAGAGGTCACCGGGGATGCTTGTGGCTGTAATAGAGGTTACCAGAGGTGCTTGTGGTTGTAATAGAGGTCACCGGGGATGCTTGTAACTGTAATAGAGGTTACCAGAGGTGCTTGTGGTTGTAATAGAGGTCACCGGGGATGCTTGTAACTGTAATAGAGGTTACCAGAGGTGCTTGTGGTTGTAATAGAGGTCACCGGGGATGCTTGTAACTGTAATAGAGGTTACCAGAGGTGCTTGTGGTTGTAATAGAGGTCACCGGGGATGCTTGTAACTGTAATAGAGGTTACCAGAGGTGCTTGTGGTTGTAATAGAGGTCACCGGGGATGCTTGTGGCTGTAATAGAGGTTACCAGAGGTGCTTGTGGTTGTAATAGAGGTCACCGGGGATGCTTGTAACTGTAATAGAGGTTACAAGAGGTGCTTGTGGTTGTAATAGAGGTCACCGGGGATGCTTGTGGCTGTAATAGAGGTTACCAGAGGTGCTTGTGGTTGTAATAGAGGTCACCGGGGATGCTTGTGGCTGTAATAGAGGTTACCAGAGGTGCTTGTGGTTGTAATAGAGGTCACCGGGGATGCTTGTGGCTGTAATAGAGGTTACAAGAGGTGCTTGTGGTAGTAGTAGTAGTAGTACTTGAATTCTCGTTCAGTTTGAAGTCACGTTTCTCGTTTGTTCTATTTGAGTTTGTGGAGTTGGTGTCTGAGAGCCTGCATCATACGTAGCAATCTAAGAGCAGGCCGTTTGGCTTTTTCACTTAGTCATTTTTATTATATTCCCTTGTCATTTATCCTCATGAAATAAAGTAATATAGTTTAATTTTTTGAAGAATTTTGAATGATGATTTGTGTTATGCAAGGCGATAAGTTATTGTAACTCTAGTATGTGGCAGGTATCGTGTTGCATCAGCTCGCGTAATATGACATCAAACAACCATTTATTCCAAAAAGGTTTAATGAATTTTGCTGCAGTGTACTGATTGACGGACAACCATTTATTACATAAGTGATTTCATAAATTTTGGAGCAGTGTGATGATTGACGGACAACCATCTATTACATAAGTGATTTCATAAATTTTACAGCAGTATGATGATTGACGGACAATAATTTATTCCAAAAAGGATTTCACAAATTTTGGAGCAGTATTCTGATTGACGAAGCGCAGCACAGTTGATGAAACAGATTTTTTCTATCATGTTGAAGTAAATCCTGCGCAACGCAAAAGAAAATAGCATTTCTTTCATATAAGGCAAAATTACTTGCGGGTCACGTCATAGGATAATGGCCGAACGAATGTGAAATTATTTCTGAGTTATGTCACAATGAAATTGGAGATTAAATTAATTGTGATTAAATTAATGGTGCGATTTAAATTAATTTTGATTTATTTAATGATGAGATTAAAATTAATTGTGATTAAATTAATGGTGAGATTGAAATTACTTGTGATTAAATTAATGGTGCGATTTAAATTAATTTTGATTTATTTAATGATGAGATTAAAATTAATTGTGATTAAATTAATAGAAAAATTAAAATTAATTGTGATTTAATTAATGGTGAGATTAAAATTAATTGTGAGTTAAGCAGGGGAATAATAAGAGAACAAGGGTATAGTTAGCATTGATTTACAGTAAGAAAAAATCGGAGAACCAAAATAAAATTGGCTGTGCGTTATGTCAGAGTAGAATCCGGGAACAGCGACAAAATGTACATGTGATTTATGTTAAAAGAGGAATTGGAGACCAATGGGGAAATTACCCCAAAATTACGCTATAAGAAAGTTACAGAAGAGATGTTTGTAAATGGTTATTGACTCTAAAAATATTGCTGTTCAGTTTTATTTGCTTTTAAAAAATCCGATTTATTTATACCCATGGTACATTTTCTTATTTATTTTGGTGTATATTTGTTTGTGTCCGCTTCTTCCGTCTCTCTGTGACGCTCATAAGGATGCTCAATGACCGTATCTGTGATACGAGTTTCCCCAGTGTACAAGTGAAAGAATATTTTCATCGCGGGTACTATTGGGATGGATATTTTGTTTGCCATACACATCTGAAAAATTCATTCAAGAAAAATATTGAATCCCGTCATTTTTAACGGGCTGTGCACACTAATACAACAAATAAAATACATCCTACTCATGTACAGTTGCGAAACACGCCTTCCCGTCTTGGACTACCAATATAAATTTAGTTTTTTAAAGCGTTGAAATGATGTGCGTCATTTTACCAGCATTTCATTTTTAATGAGACACTTATAAAGCGCCTAACTTAAATAGAAGGCCTAACAAGGAAAACGTGTTCATTGAACTCAGAAGAAAATCTTGGGTCGTCAATCCGTGTAACGAATCTCTCGGCTTTCGACATAACACTTTAATTCTGAAATCCACGTTGCGTCTTGATAACAAAAGGCGACTTTTTTCTGTTGGTCTCTGGTATTTTCGTCGCAGCAGTCCCAACAAATATGATCAAAATGATCCTTTGTTTTCCTAAGGGTCGCGTCTCACCGCTTCCAGAAACCGCGGACAAAGTTTCAAATCCATTGGAGACTTTCCTTGGCTTAGCCTCTGGACTTTGACCTCGAAGACGAATCAGAAATTGGTAGAGCAAAAGTTCAGGGTATCTGTGATACGTGGGCGTGTTTTTATTGTTGGGATTATCTTTGGTACTCGAAATTGGGGGAGCAAAGTTCAGGGTATCTGTGATACGTGGGCGTGTTTTTATTATTGGGATTATCTTTGGTACTCGAAATTTGGGGAGCAAAGTTCAGGGTATCTGTGATACGTGGGCGTGTTTTTATTGTTGGGATTATCTTTGGTACTCGAAATTGGGGGAGCAAAGTTCAGGGTATCTGTGATACGTGGGCGTGTTTTTATTGTTGGGATTATCTTTGGTACTCGAAATTGGGGGAGCAAAAAGTTCAGGGTATCTCTGTTACGTGGGCGTGTTTTTATTGTTGGGATTATCTTTGGTACTCGAAATTGGGGGAGCAAAAAGTTCAGGGTATCTCTGTTACGTGGGCGTGTTTTTATTGTTGGGATTATCTTTGGTACTCGAAATTGGGGGAGCAAAAAGTTCAGGGTATCTCTGTTACGTGGGCGTGTTTTTATTGTTGGGATTATCTTTGGTACCCGAAATTGGGGGAACAAAAAGTTCAGGGTGTCTGTGGTACGTGGGCGTGTTTTTATTGTTGGGATTATCTTTGGTACTCGAAATCGGGGAAGCAAAGTTCAGGGTATCTGTGATACGTGGGGGTGTTTTTATTGTTGGGATTATCTTTGGTACTCGAAATTGGGGGAGAAAAGTTCAGGGTATCTGTGATACGTGGACGTGTTTTCATTGTTGGGATTATCTTTGGTACTCGAAATTGGGAGAAAAAGTGGAGGTATCATCGATGCGCGGCCGACACGCAGTGTCCGCATTATTATCCTACTTATTTTTGGTTACGTAAGAAATTCTGCCTTCAGCGACTCCACGAGAACTACGCTAATTTCACGCAGTCTGTATCGAAGTAATTACAGATTTGTGAAATACTTGAGTAAATTCCAGATGGATACTGCTGGTATTTACTGTGTGTTAGTACAGTGAGTTGGGAAATACGTGAGTGAAGTCCAATTTTATTGCTGCTATTTACTGCGTGTTAGTAAAGTGTAGTTTAATCGCTAGTGGTAATAACGTTCAAAATTACATATTTTGTATGAAGTACTGTGTTGAAAATAATTATTATCAGCATTACAGGTTAATAAGATACGTGAGTGAAGGACTTTTTAAAATTATTATTGTTAGGGGTGCATGGAATACGAAGGTAAGGAGCTATTTTTATTGAAAAAATATTATTACTGGCGCTTAGAATACGTTAGTGAATAGTTTTGAACGTCATTATTACTGGCGCATTAGAAACTTGAGCGAAGGGCTGTATTGAAAATAATGAGTATTACCGATGCACTAAATACGCGAATGAACACAAAACAGCGAGTTTTGTGAACAAAGATATACACAGCAAAATCCAGGAATTTTTTAAGATGAATGCTTTAATGAGGGTGAACATTTTTTCAAATTTATCACCACTAATCGCTCATTATTTTACAGCAAACATATGTCAAATCTTTCCACTACCGTCCCTGTTCTTTCTGATCTTCAATTTTTCACATTTCATGTCTATTTGTGCTAGGAATGTGACCCAAAAATTGGTGTCGGCGAAGTGTAGTGAATCATTTGGGTTAAAACAAGAGATGTTTTCCAAATTCTTTTAAAAAGTTTCCAAAACGTAAACTGCGACATTGTAAACTAACTATTAACGGAAGATTGAATCTTGGCGTATCCCATAAATTATCCCGGCGTATCACAGAACACATCCCTGTGTATCGCAGAAAACATCCCGACGTATCACAAAAGTTACGTTCCCCAACTTGCGTCGGAACTTGGCGGAAAAATCTCCACTGGATTCTTCCCAATTTCGAGGAAGTGAAGAACTGCCTCGTAAAAGTGAGTTGCTTAGCGAAGAATGTGGTGCGGAATGCTACGAATTGTTTCGAAAACTTTTAGTGAGGGGAGAGCTTGCTCAATAAACCTCAGCTTTACTGAAGGCTTATATACCTGGCGAGAGCACCAGGCATCATTGACGTAGCTTGTTCTTGCTCGCTAAATTTGCCGGGGGATTGAAGATGGTAATTCTTTGGGAGCCAAAAAACGAATTGCGTTTGCCATGCGAAATATTATGCATCCCTGTAAGGAAGTGGGGTAACTTGCTCGAAATGGTATTGATCGAAAAGTATTAATGCAAAACGCTCAGTCACACGTGCAATGTAATGGTTCGCATCTGTCATGAGAAATATTGTTCATCCTCATAAGCAAGGGTGTGACTTGCTCGAAAGGTATTAATCGAATGTACAATGAAACAATGTGGCTATTAACACTTTGACTGCGGCTATTAAATATTAAGTTCGATGCCAAACTCAAATTTAAAGTCAATCATATTAAACTATTTTAGAAAAAAAAAACATGAACCGGATCGCACCTTCATTTAGCTTAGATTAATGATTTATGAAAACTGAATTTACGTATAGTGGTCGGTCAGTAGCATTATGAAAATTACTTCCGTGTACCACCGGTGGCGCACGTCGCAGTCCAAGTGTTGAGCGAAGTATTCTTTTTCATGAGCAATTGGGTAAGTGGTTCGAGACGGAATTAATCGAATGTTATTTTTCAGAAGTCGCTTGTTCATTTGCGCTTCAATTGCGGTGTTCGGTTGTCGTTCAATTAAGAAAAAATGTTCAACCGTACGTACAGTGACCCCGTGAAAGATCGCCATTGAAACAGCACTTTGTTCGAACGATAAGGACTCCGTCAAATAACGCTTCTTATAAAACAGCCCCTTGAGAAGTGCACGGTCGAACAACACTTGAGAGATACTCATTTCAAGACAGTATTCTTTTAAAACACTTGAACAACTTCTTTGGAAGGCATGGATTCAAAGCTCTCTTCTGAAAGGTTCTCGATCAAGCCACACTCGATCAAGCAACACTCGATCAAGCATCACTCGATCAAGCATCACTCGATCAAGCAACACTCGATCAAGCATCACTCGATCAAGCATCACTCGATCAAGCATCACTCGATCAAGCAACACTCGATCAAGCAACACTCGATCAAGCAACACTCGATCAAGCAACACTCGATCAAGCAACACTCGATCAAGCAACACTCGATCAAGCAACACTCGATCAAGCAACACTCGATCAAGCAACACTCGATCAAGCAACACTCGATCAAGCAACACTCGATCAAGCAACACTCGATCAAGCAACACTCGATCAAGCAACACTCGATCAAGCAACACTCGATCAAGCAACACTCGATCAAGCAACACTCGATCAAGCAACACTCGATCAAGCAACACTCGATCAAGCAACACTCGATCAAGCAACACTCGATCAAGCCACACTCGATCAAGCCACACTCGATCAAGCCACACTCGATCAAGCCACACTCGATCAAGCCACACTCGATCAAGCCACACTCGATCAAGCCACACTCGATCAAGCCACACTCGATCAAGCCACACTCGATCAAGCCACACTCGATCAAGCCACACTCGATCAAGCCACACTCGATCAAGCCACACTCGATCAAGCCACACTCGATCAAGCCACACTCGATCAAGCCACACTCGATCAAGCCACACTCGATCAAGCCACACTCGATCAAGCCACACTCGATCAAGCCACACTCGATCAAGCCACACTCGATCAAGCCACACGCGATCAAGCCACACGCGATCAAGCCACACGCGATCAAGCCACACGCGATCAAGCCACACTCGATCAAGCCACACGCGATCAAGCAACACTCGATCAAGCCACACTCGATCAAGCCACACTCGATCAAGCCACACTCGATCAAGCCACACTCGATCAAGCCACACTCGATCAAGCAACACTCGATCAAGCAACACTCGATCAAGCAACACTCGATCAAGCAACACTCGATCAAGCAACACTCGATCAAGCCACACTCGATCAAGCCACACTCGATCAAGCCACACTCGATCAAGCCACACTCGATCAAGCCACACTCGATCAAGCCACACTCGATCTAGCCACACGCGATCAAGCCACACTCGATCAAGCCACACTCGATCAAGCCACACGCGATCAAGCCACACTCGATCAAGCCACACTCGATCAAGCCACACGCGATCAAGCCACACGCGATCAAGCAACACTCGATCAAGCAACACTCGATCAAGCAACACTCGATCAAGCCACACTCGATCAAGCAACACTCGATCAAGCAACACTCGATCAAGCAACACTCGATCAAGCAACACTCGATCAATCAACACTCGATCAAGCCACACTCGATCAAGCCACACTCGATCAAGCCACACTCGATCAAGCCACACTCGATCAAGCCACACTCGATCAAGCCACACTCGATCAAGCCACACTCGATCAAGCCACACTCGATCAAGCCACACGCGATCAAGCCACACTCGATCAAGCCACACGCGATCAAGCCACACGCGATCAAGCCACACGCGATCAAGCCACACGCGATCAAGCCACACGCGATCAAGCAACACGCGATCAAGCAACACGCGATCAAGCAACACGCGATCAAGCAACACGCGATCAAGCAACACGCGATCAAGCAACACTCGATCAAGCCACACTCGATCAAGCCACACTCGATCAAGCCACACTCGATCAAGCCACACTCGATCAAGCCACACTCGATCAAGCCACACTCGATCAAGCCACACTCGATCAAGCCACACTCGATCAAGCCACACTCGATCAAGCCACACTCGATCAAGCCACACTCGATCAAGCCACACTCGATCAAGCCACACTCGATCAAGCCACACTCGATCAAGCCACACTCGATCAAGCCACACTCGATCAAGCCACACTCGATCAAGCCACACTCGATCAAGCCACACTCGATCAAGCCACACTCGATCAAGCCACACTCGATCAAGCCACACTCGATCAAGCCACACTCGATCAAGCCACACTCGATCAAGCCACACTCGATCAAGCCACACTCGATCAAGCCACACTCGATCAAGCCACACTCGATCAAGCCACACTCGATCAAGCCACACTCGATCAAGCCACACTCGATCAAGCCACACTCGATCAAGCCACACTCGATCAAGCCACACTCGATCAAGCCACACTCGATCAAGCCACACTCGATCAAGCCACACTCGATCAAGCCACACTCGATCAAGCCACACTCGATCAAGCCACACTCGATCAAGCCACACTCGATCAAGCCACACTCGATCAAGCCACACTCGATCAAGCCACACTCGATCAAGCCACACTCGATCAAGCCACACTCGATCAAGCCACACTCGATCAAGCCACACTCGATCAAGCCACACTCGATCAAGCCACACTCGATCAAGCCACACTCGATCAAGCCACACTCGATCAAGCCACACTCGATCAAGCCACACTCGATCAAGCCACACTCGATCAAGCCACACTCGATCAAGCCACACTCGATCAAGCCACACTCGATCAAGCCACACTCGATCAAGCCACACTCGATCAAGCCACACTCGATCAATCCACACTCGATCAAGCCACACTCGATCAATCCACACTCGATCAAGCCACACTCGGTCAAGCCACACTCGGTCAAGCCACACTCGGTCAAGCCACACTCGATCAAGCCACACTCGATCAAGCCACACTCGATCAAGCAACACTCGATCAAGCAACACTCGATCAAGTCACACTCGATCAAGCCACACTCGATCAAGCCACACTCGATCAAGCCACACTCGATCAAGCCACACTCGATGAAGCCACACTCGATCAAGCCACACTCGATGAAGCCACACTCGATCAAGCCACACTCGATCAAGCCACACTCGATCAAGCCACACTCGATCAAGCCACACTCGATCAAGCCACACTCGATCAAGCCACACTCGATCAAGCCACACTCGATCAAGCCACACTCGATCAAGCCACACTCGATCAAGCCACACTCGATCAAGCCACACTCGATCAAGCCACACTCGATCAAGCCACACTCGATCAAGCCACACTCGATCAAGCCACACTCGATCAAGCCACACTCGATCAAGCCACACTCGATCAAGCCACACTCGATCAAGCCCCACTCGATCAAGCCCCACTCGATCAAGCCCCACTCGATCAAGCCCCACTCGATCAAGCCCCACTCGATCAAGCCCCACTCGATCAAGCAACACTCGATCAAGCAACACTCGATCAAGCAACACTCGATCAAGCAACACTCGATCAAGCAACACTCGATCAAGCAACACTCGATCAAGCAACACTCGATCAAGCAACACTCGATCAAGCAACACTCGATCAAGCAACACTCGATCAAGCAACACTCGATCAAGCAACACTCGATCAAGCAACACTCGATCAAGCAACACTCGATCAAGCAACACTCGATCAAGCAACACTCGATCAAGCAACACTCGATCAAGCAACACTCGATCAAGCAACACTCGATCAAGCAACACTCGATCAAGCAACACTCGATCAAGCAACACTCGATCAAGCAACACTCGATCAAGCAACACTCGATCAAGCAACACTCGATCAAGCAACACTCGATCAAGCAACACTCGATCAAGCAACACTCGATCAAGCAACACTCGATCAAGCAACACTCGATCAAGCAACACTCGATCAAGCAACACTCGATCAAGCAGCACTCGATCAAGCAACACTCGATCAAGCAACACTCGATCAAGCAACACTCGATCAAGCAACACTCGATCAAGCAACACTCGATCAAGCAACGCTCGATCAAGCAACACTCGATCAAGCAACGCTCGATCAAGCAACACTCGATCAAGCAACACTCGATCAAGCAACACTCGATCAAGCAACACTCGATCAAGCAACACTCGATCAAGCAATACTCGATCAAGCAACACTCGATTAAGCAACACTCGATTAAGCAACACTCGATCAAGCAACACTCGATCAAGCAACACTCGATCATGCCACACTCGATCATGCCACACTCGATTAAGCAACACTCGATCAAGCAACACTCGATCAAGCAACACTCGATCAAGCAACACTCGATCAAGCAACACTCGATCAAGCAACACTCGATCAAGCAACACTCGATCAAGCAACACTCGATCAAGCAACACTCGATCAAGCAACATTCGATCAAGCAACACTCGATCAAGCCACACTCGATCAAGCAACACTCAATCAAGCAACACTCAATCAAGCAACACTCGATCAAGCAACACTCGATCAAGCAACACTCGATCAAGCAACACTCGATCAAGCAACACTCGATCAAGCAACACTCGATCAAGCAACACTCGATCAAGCCACACTCGATCAAGCAACACTCGATCAAGCAACACTCGATCAAGCAACACTCGATCAAGCAACACTCGATCAAGCAACACTCGATCAAGCAACACTCGATCAAGCAACACTCGATCAAGCAACACTCGATCAAGCTTCTCTCGATCAAAAAGCTTTCAATCAAGCAAAAAGCGATCAAAATACACTAGATCAAAACACCCTCGATCAATCAACTCTGCTGAAGCAAGACTAGATCAATCAACGCTCTCTCAAAACGCCCTCGTTCGGAACATTCAAGTCTAACACCATTTGATGACTGCAGCAAGCGACATTTGGTTAATGGACATAAGCCCGGAGCAGAATTTCTGGGACACGATTCGTCACGTGATGTTCAATTTCGGCCTATCCATTCTTGAGTAGCAGAAGGGTTTGACGTGAAACAATTTTAGGCGTTAATCATTATAGTTATATTTGTATTCCACCAACTGGAGCGTCGCGTGTTGAGTAGGTTTGTTTTAAAAGGAAACATGCGTAACATGAATCGCCAACTCCAAATTCGACTGCATTGGGAATAGGTAAGTTAATGGGCCCTTTATCATAAAGAACCGAACTACTTAAACAAAATATTGATCTTGTTTCCCTCTGTTACAATGTCTTTCAAAAAACTGCTATAGATTTCAACATTCATGTGTCGATGAAATTCAAAACTATTTTTTCACCTTCTCGACATTTGTTTGTGTGGACGAAACTCAAAACCATTTTTTTCACCTTCTCGGCATCCGTTTGTTAGCGTGATTGAAACCCAACGTCATTCGAAATTCAAGTTTGCATTCTGCTCCCAAACATTCTATCTGAATTATTCCACAGAAGCGCCGCATGGCTCGCACTGCAGGAGTTATTTCGAACGTCTATAAATTTTATTATTTTGGGTCGCACCTTCGGACACACCTTAATTGAATTGAATGCTGGAATTCATTCTGCTCTATGAATGAATGACTTTGAATAAATGAATGACTATGAATTAATGAACGACTATGAATTAATGAATGACTATGAATTAATGAATGAAAAACCGACTGTATGAATGAATGAATGAATATGAATAAATGAATGAATTTGAATAAATAAATGACTATGAATAAATGAATGACTGTAGGAATGAAAGATTGAATGAATCAGAATTTTAAGTGATCTAAACGGTCAAATGCAAAATACATTACGCTTAACGTATGTAAGGGTTCCTCTCAAGGGGAATATGTGAGGTCCCGGGCTGAAAGTTGGGTAGGCCTTCCTTTTGTTGAAATAATTTTTTTTGTGTGAAAGACCATCTTTTTGGGGTTTTCTTCTGCCCTGTTTTTCAGCACGGCCTACTTTTTCCTGTAACTTTTATTTTGTTTAATGAACTTCTTCTTAAACTTACTTTTTGTATGCACACTGTTGATAGATAGATTATAGATTATAAGATTATAAGTTGGTTTAAGCCTCCCTAACCGCTACAAAAAAAGAGCGTTTCGAAGAGAGGAAGGAGGAAGGCACCATTTAGTATGGAGATGTGAGAATGAGGAATCTATGCAGAAAGGGCATAGAAAGAGTAAGATAAGAAAGAAGTTCATGAAACAAGATCAAAGTTGAAGAAGAAAGTAGTAGGTGCTGAAAAAACAGGACAGCAGGGAACCGAAAAAAGATGGTCCGTAACAAAACAAAAACCTATTCTATTTTAACAAAAGAGAAAGCCTACCTAACCTTCAGCTCGGGCCCTCAAATTGTTCCCTGGGAGCGCTAATTCCCATCGATACAATAATTGTATCCCCCTGAGGGGCACTGTTGATAGATTCCACGTTCCTTCAACTCTATATTAAATGGTGCCTTTTTCCTTCCTTCCATACGATTGACACAAAACGACATGCAGAAAAAACACATTATGTAAAATACACGACCGAAACAACACGGATAATTCAACTCAAACCGATATTCAAAACTGATATTATAAACGACAAAGAGAAAACGGATATTCTAAAAGACTAAAATGACACGGACATTCAACACGTCAGAAACAACACGACACTAGACGACGGAAATAACACGGACACAACACGACAGACAGCGGGACCCGTAGCCTTACTTAGCGTATGATAGACACGGGCGACAGACAACACGACGTGTGCGCAACACGACAGACACTCGCCATATCGGGAGCCGTGTACCCGTCATGGTGAACTGACGGCAGCAAATCTCATTCTCCTGGACACTGAAATATTCTCAGATGTCGACTCCATCTCGTAGGCGTGCTGTGCTCGGAAGGTTTGCTCCTATTGCAGTTATTACAGCAACTGTCATTGTAATAACAGTCATTACGACATCCGTCCTTGTAATTATCGTCATTACGGCCACTCTTTTCACAATCTCCGCCATGGCAACAACCGTCATTAAACCTGATCTATTTTTTAATCTGTTCTATTTTTAGGACATTGATTTTCAGATGAAAATTTTTTTTCGCCCTTTGCATTCAGTAATAGCTTTCACTCAGTTCCATTCTCTTCTTGTCTATTTTTCTAAGCGTCCAGAAATTTTGGGTATTCGAAGTTTCGATACCGCCAAGAAACATTTCCCTATGCACAAACGGTCTCAAAAAGTGGAGCTTAAAAAGAATCCTTAACGCGTTGACTGCGTATTGGTGCATCTGTCCACCACTAGGTAAATAGCTGATTTACGTACGAGCATCACAGAATGATTATGATTATGATTATAAGTTAGTTTAAGCCTCCCTACCCGCTGCAAAAAAAGAGCGTTTCGAAGAGAGGAAGGAGGAAGGCACCATTTAGTATGGAGATAAGAAAATGAGGAATCTATGCTGAAGGGGCATAGAAACAGTAAGATGAGAAAGAAGTTCATGAAATAAAATAAAAGTTGAAGAAGAAAGTCAGAGGTGCTGAGAAACAGGACAGTATGAACCGAAAAAAGGCGCTCCTTAACCTAACAAAAAACATTTTATTTCAACAAAATGAAGGCCTACCTAACTCTCAGCTCGAGCCCTCACATTTTTCCCCTGGGAGCGCTAATTCCCATAGATACAATAGTTGTATCCCCCTGAGGGGGCATCACAGAATAGTATTTCAGGTAATCGATAAGTTAGTTTTAGCCGCCCTTCCCACAAAAAATATATTCAAAAAGAGGAAGGATGAAGGCACTATTTAGTATGGAGTTAAGGGAACGTGAAATCTATGCACAAGGTGTGTTCCCGCTCAGGATCCCGCGTACATAGAAACGTCTAGCTTAAAAGAAAACTCATGAAACGAGGTAAAAGGTGAAGAAAATTAGGAGGTGCTGAAAAACAAAACAGCAGTGAACCGAAAAAAGCGGTCTTTAACGAACAAAAAACATTTTATTTTACGATAAGAAGGCCTACATCTCAGGTTTGGCATTTCAGTTATTGTCCTACCCTATTTTAACCCTTTGGATGGTGACGGCTACTCCAGTGCCAAGATGACTAGTGCTTCCAGTTTAGGAAATCTAACCTAATTTTAATATAATTTAACAAGTGAAGGAATATTTGGGAGTACATAACCAAATTAGGGAAATTATAAGGATTCATGAAACTAGTTTTTAGACATTCCAGAAGTCTATAACATTGGTTACCTCTAAGTTCACGCTATAATAATAATAAACTCATTTAACGACAGCTTCGGTCATAGACTATTTAGCCGTCGCTTTGGCGAATTTGCCAAAGTCACAGTAAAACACACGTTCTCCAACATTTCAGACGATTATCAATTGTTATACCGTACGCGTCTCGTTCTAGTGTTTGGTTGTCGCACTTTTTCAGGAGATTTTATTTACGAGGTTGTGCTTACAAGTGGTAGATTATTACACTGTTAACAGGTCACGTTACTTCAATGTTGCACCCTAGAGTAGCACAAGAGGCAGCAAATATAGGCCCGCCAGTGGCTCAGCAACCAAGACCACACCGCACCGAAAGACACAACTTCAACACCAACCTTCATACCACCACAGCAAAGAGTATTATGTACTCGTTATTACTGTGGTCATCAAGACCGTCAATACGGCAATAACCACCATGAGTTCTTTTTTAGGTGTCACATCCCTGGATTAAAACATCTGAATCCCGAATTGTCCGAGCTCATTGGGCAGCCAAACCAGCTGCCCACCCATTTATGGCCGGGCGCCTTACTATTATTATTGTTTGAGGTCGCTTTTCCACCGGGGTCGCCAGCTAATACGGGCGCCTTACCCACGCTGAAACCCCCGGGGTATCAACATAGTGCGCCCGGCCATATAGCGCGTTCATCGTCTATACTGCCTGAATCAGAGATATCCTCCGCTGAAGCAATGAGTATAGTTTGAGGAATTACATTGCATTATTCCACAAACTTAGCTAGTCACCATTACAACTAATCGTTTGGTACAATAAGATTGACTCCGCTCTTTCCCATTTGTTCTTATAAATTGCCAAAGACATTTACTTCTTTCACATACTCCAGCACTTTGTGAATAGGTCCACCGTCAAATAACAGCTTAATATAGGGTCCGTGCAACATTTTCAATAACTTTTCCATTTAACTTCAACAAGTTTCTCTGAACTACGTTTATTTATGATAAATTCAGGTAAAAACTTGTGAATAATCTCCTCGTAAATTAAAAGATTTTCTTATCAACGCTAAAAATTTCTATTGCCAAGCATAGAGCTTGGAAGATTCAAGAATTTTTAAATGAAAATAAAGAAGTAAGCACTTGCTTAAGCTAAAAGCACCCACACTACGACAATTTCACTGACAATTCAGGGTAATGACAAATTTTTCGCAGCGAAATTTTTACCCAAGCCAATTGAATTACCGTACCCAATGGATTATGAGGGATTTTAGGGTACGAGGTGAAATATTACCGTACAATTATATTTTGCATGCTCTGTAGAAAGGAAAAAATTAATAAGGCAGTTTAGTCGTATTTTTATTCTACTTCTTCCAACTCATCGAAGCCAACCGCGCAAAGGTAGTTAACGTGTTAATTATTCAAATTGATTATTATGCCCCGTGATAGATCAAATAAACGTCACGAACCATAATAAACGTCACGAACCATAATAAACGTCACGAACCATAATAAACGTCATGAACCATAATAAACGTCATGAACCATAATAAACGTCATGAACCATAATAAACGTCATGAACCATAATAAACGTCATGAACCATAATAAACGTCATGAACCATAATAAACGTCATGAACCATAATAAACATCATGAACCATAATAAACGTCATGAACCATAATGAACGTCATGAACCATAATGAACGTCATGAATCATAATGAACGTCATGAACCATAATGAACGTCATGAACCACAACTAAAACTAGCATCAAATGATTCGTCGTTCAACTACCGCAAGGAAGGTAATTTTACCTGCTTTAGTATTTGCATTTGAAGAAGAATCATTTATACAAACTCAAATTAGAAGGATTGGTTTCAGAGTAAAGGAAATGAACCAAACAGTCACCTTTATCCTCAAAGAGCAACTTTACTACAGGAATGCGGAGTGAAAATTTAGTGCGGGATAGATTGTGGTATGGGAGTTAAACGTGGAATAAGTTATGGTGTGGGAGTTGAATAAAGGTAAATTATTTTGTGGGAGTTGTATGAGGGATAAATTGTGGTGTGGGAGTTGTATGAGGGATAAATTGTGGTGTGGGAGTTGTATGAGGGATAAATTGTGGTGTGGGAGTTGTATGAGGGATAAATTGTGGTGTGGGAGTTGTATGAGGGATAAATTGTGGTGTGGGAGTTGTATGAGGGATAAATTGTGGTGTGGGAGTTGTATGAGGGATAAATTGTGGTGTGGGAGTTGTATGAGGGATAAATTGTGGTGTGACAGTTAAATGAGGGATAAATTGTGGTGTGACAGTTAAATGAGGGATAAATTGTGGTGTGACAGTTAAATGAGGGATAAATTGTGGTGTGACAGTTAAATGAGGGATAAATTGTGGTGTGACAGTTAAATGAGGGATAAATTGTGGTGTGACAGTTAAATGAGGGATAAATTGTGGTGTGACAGTTAAATGAGGGATAAATTGTGGTGTGACAGTTAAATGAGGGATAAATTGAGGTGTGACAGTTAAATGAGGGATAAATTGAGGTGTGACAGTTAAATGAGGGATAAATTGTGGTGTGACACTTAAATGAGGGATAAATTGTGGTGTGACAGTTAAATGAGGGATAAATTGTGGTGTGACAGTTAAATGAGGGATAAATTGTGGTGTGACAATTGAATGAGGGATAAATTGTGGTGTGACAGTTGAATGAGGGATAAATTGTGGTGTGGGAGTTGAATGAGGGATAAATTGTGGTGTGGGAGTTAAATGAGGGATAAATTGTGGTGTGGGAGTTGAATGAGGGATAAATTGTAGTGTGGGAGTTGAATGAGGGATAAATTATGGTGTGGGAGTTGAATGAGGGATAAATTGTGGTGTGGGAGTTGAATGAGGAATAAATTGTTTTGTGGGAGTTGAATGAGGGATAAATTGTGGTGTGGGAGTTGAATGAGGGATAAATTGTTGTGTGGGAGTTGAATGAGGGATAAACTGTAGTGTGGGAGTTGGATGAGGGATAAATTGTGGTGTGGGAGTTGAATGAGGGATAAACTGTGGTGTGGGAGTTGAATGAGGGATAAATTGTGGTGTGGGAGTTGAACGAGGGATAAATTGTGGTGTGGGAGATGAACGAGGGATAAACTGTGGTGTGGGAGATGAACGAGGGATAAACTGTGGTGTGGGAGGTGAACGAGGGATAAACTGTGGTGTGGGACTTGGATGAGGGATAAATTGTGGTGTGGGAGTTGAATGAGGGATAAATTGTGGTGTGGGAGTTGAATGAGGAATAAATTGTGGTGTGGGAGTTGAATGAGGGATAAACTGTGGTGTGGGAGTTGAATGAGAGATAAATTGTGGTGTGGGAGTTGAATGAGGGATAAATTGTGGTGTGGGAGTTGAATGAGGGATAAACTGTGGTGTGGGAGTTGAATGAGGGATAAACTGTGGTGTGGGAGTTGAGCAATGGGAAAATTGAAATGATGCTTATTTTTTCCGAGACCTCAGGTGAGCAACGTAAAGTTCAGTCAAAATTAAAGTAATAAAATTCAGGTGATCGTCTGTGTTAAAAAAGAAAGTTTCATAAAACATGAACTTATCTTTATATTTCAGCCAAAATATTCAGGTGATCGTTAGTATTTATAAAGTAAACTTCCTAATACTTCATTTTGTCGGAAATTCAAGATGAATTCATTTAGCCGCCAATATTTAAGAAAATGTGTCTTAATGCTCATTGAACTTACAGCAGCTGAAACAAATAGCACCACACAATCTAAAAAAATACTTTGGCAGCAACGTGACCGGCGTCAAAAAAGTCATAAGATGAATCACGGAGTAGAAATTACTTTCAAGCTGAAACACACGAGCCTTTTTTGAACCTCGCTGACTCTCACCAGCTCAGGACTTGCTCTAAACTGAGGGCAGTTCAAATACGTCAAAAGGATCATTTTGAGAGCGCAGGCGACCGAGAAAAGATCGAACTTGTACGGGAACTTCCAGTAGATCGCGTCGAGCACAGCCCTCGCACCGACCACGATGTCCGTCAAATACTGAATTTTTGCCTCGTGGCGAACACGGTATCCGCAATCCCAATGTGCGTAGTGACGCAATCCTAGCAATCGTGGTGACGCAATCTTATCGGTGGGCAGTCGTGGTGACGCAATCTCATTGGTGGGCAGTCGTGGTGACGCAATCTCAATGGTGGGCAGTCGTGGTGACGCAATCTTATTGGTGGGCAGTCGTGGTGACGCAATCTTATTGGTGGGCAGTCGTGGTGACGCAATCTCATTGGCGGGCAGTCGTGGTGACGCAATCTCATTGGTGGGCAGTCGTGGTGACGCAATCTCATTGGTGGGCAGTCGTGGTGACGCAATCTCATTGGTGGGCAGTCGTGGTGACGCAATCTCATTGGCGGGCAGTCGTGGTGACGCAATCTCAATGGTGGGCAGTCGTGGTGACGCAATCTCATTGGTGGGCAGTCGTGGTGACGCAATCTCATTGGCGGGCAGTCGTGGTGACGCAATCTCATTGGTGGGCAGTCGTGGTGACGCAATCTCATTGGCGGGCAGTCGTGGTGACGCAATCTCATTGGTGGGCAGTCGTGGTGACGCAATCTCATTGGTGGGCAGTCGTGGTGACGCAATCTCATTGGTGGGCAGTCGTGGTGACGCAATCTCATTGGTGGGCAGTCGTGGTGACGCAATCTCATTGGTGGGCAGTCGTGGTGACGCAATCTCATTGGTGGGCAGTCGTGGTGACGCAATCTTATTGGTGGGCAGTCGTGGCGACGCAATCTTATTGGTGGGCAGTCGTGGCGACGCAATCTCATTGGTGGGCAGTCGTGGTGACGCAATCTTATTGGTGGGCAGTCGTGGTGACGCAATCTCATTGGTGGGCAGCCGTGGTGACGCAATCTTATTGGTGGGCAGTCGTGGTGACGCAATCTCATTGGTGGGCAGTCGTGGCGACGCAATCTCATTGGTGGGCAGTCGTGGCGACGCAATCTTATTGGTGGGCAGTCGTGGCGACGCAATCTTATTGGTGGGCAGTCGTGGCGACGCAATCTTATTGGTGGGCAGTCGTGGCGACGCAATCTCATTGGTGGGCAGCCGTGGCGACGCAATCTTATTGGTGGGCAGTCGTGGTGACGCAATCTTATTGGTGGGCAGCCGTGGCGACGCAATCTTATTGGTGGGCAGTCGTGGTGACGCAATCTCATTGGTGGGCAGTCGTGGTGACGCAATCTCATTGGTGGGCAGTCGTGGCGACGCAATCTTATTGGTGGGCAGTCGTGGCGACGCAATCTCATTGGTGGGCAGTCGTGGCGACGCAATCTTATTGGTGGGCAGCCGTGGCGACGCAATCTTATTGGTGGGCAGCCGTGGCGACGCAATCTTATTGGTGGGCAGTCGTGGTGACGCAATCTCATTGGTGGGCAGTCGTGGTGACGCAATCTCATTGGTGGGCAGTCGTGGCGACGCAATCTTATTGGTGGGCAGTCGTGGCGACGCAATCTTATTGGTGGGCAGTCGTGGCGACGCAATCTTATTGGTGGGCAGTCGTGGCGACGCAATCTTATTGGTGGGCAGCCGTGGTGACGCAATCTTATTGGTGGGCAGCCGTGGTGACGCAATCTTATTGGTGGGCAGCCGTGGTGACGCAATCTTATTGGTGGGCAGTCGTGGTGCAGCAATCTTATTGATGGGCAGTCGTGGTGACGCAATCTTATTGGTGGGCAGTCGTGGTGACGCAATCTCATTGGTGGGCAGTCGTGGCGACGCAATCTTATTGGTGGGCAGCCGTGGTGACGCAATCTTATTGGTGGGCAGTCGTGGCGACGCAATCTTATTGGTGGGCAGCCGTGGTGACGCAATCTTATTGGTGGGCAGTCGTAGCGACGCAATCTTATTGGTGGGCAGCCGTGGTGACGCAATCTTATTGGTGGGCAGTCGTGGTGCAGCAATCTTATTGGTGGGCAGCCGTGGCGACGCAATCTTATTGGTGGGCAGTCGTGGTGACGCAATCTTATTGGTGGGCAGTCGTGGTGACGCGATCATTTTAGCTTTGGTGATGCAATCCCACCGGTCACGGCGGCTCAATCTTACTAGTTGGAGTGAAGCAATCTCATCGGTTGTGGTGATGCAATCCCATCGGCCTCGGCGGCGCAATCTTGCAGGTTGTGGTGACGCAATCTTATCGGTGGTAGTGACGCAATCCCAACGGCCACGGCGGCATAATGTTACCTGTTGTGGTGACGCAATCTTATCGGTGGTAGTGATGCAATCCCAACGGCCACGGCGGCATAATGTTACGTGTTGTGGTGACGCAATCTTATCGGTGGTAGTGACACAATCCCAACGGCCACCGCGGCATAATGTTACGTGTTGTGGTGACGCAATCTTATCTGTGGTGGTGACGCAATCCCAACGGCCACGGCGGCATAATGTTACGTGTTGTGGTGACGCAGTCTTATCTGTGGTGGTGACGCAATCCCAACGGCCACGGCGGCATAATGTTACGTGTTGTGGTGACGCAATCTTATCGGTGGTAGTGACGCAATCCCAACGGCCACGGCGGCATAATGTTACGTGTTGTGGTGACGCAATCTCATCAGTTGTGGTGACGCAATATCTATGATTGTGCTGACGCAATCTCCCTGGCGGTGATGACGCAATCTCATCAGCCGTGGTGACACAATCCCTATCATTGTTTTGACGCAATGCCACCGGCCGGGACTTCGGTGATGGAATTTTTTCCATAGAAATAATAAGGGCTTCTTGCAGCGATTTCAGGCTGTCCAAAGGAGGTCTCGATTCCAGATTTTCCAGGACTTCTGAAATAGCAATTAATGTGTAGACCTGAAGTTCTTCTGGGTCAAGCAGTTTAATGTTCTTCTGTAAATAAGAATGACAGATTAGTTTTTAATATTATGGTTACTTTAAGCAATGAAATTTATGTTAATATTCTCCTGTTAATGAAAATCATAGCACACTATTCAACATTACTAACATTAAGAGGAGCATTAACAGTAATATTCTCCTGAAAAGGAAAATCTCAGCTCAGTATTCAACATTATTAATATTAATAGGAATATTAACATTGATAGTTATTTTACTGTAGAAGATAACCTTAGCTAATTATTAGAGGCAATAACACGTTAATCTACCTCTACTTCTAACAAATTTTCTCATCATCGGATCCAGTGCTTTTACATAGGTGGTTGATTAGATTATCTGTTAATTTGAGCATCCCTAGCAACAAAAAAGGCGTTCCAAAGAAAGGAAGGATAAAGGCGCCATTTAGTACCGTGTTGAGGAAAGAGGAAACCCATGCACGAAGTTGATTTCCCACAAAATATCTCCTACGCATAGAAACAATAAGTTGAGAAGTAAGTTCATGAAACAAGATTAAAGTTACAGGAGAGAGTGGTAGGTGCTAAAAAATAGTGCAGTGAACCGAAAATAGATGGTCAGTAATGAAACAAATACATTCTCTTTCTACCAAAGGTAAGCCTGCCTAGTTTTCTTCTCTGGGTCTCACATCTTTCGTGGGCGTGCTAGTTCCCAAGGATACAATAATTGCATCCCTTTGAAGGGCATCAAAACTGATTTCAATTTACTTGATTTACTTGGTTCAACTGATCTTTCTTCGTACCAAAAGAAGCCATAAGTTCGTGATGAAGTTGGTTTGGCTAATGGTCAGAAATTAAAATAACAGCATTTCTTGCTACCAATTTAGAGTTTTGATGCAACCCTTCACAAGCTTAGATAATTGAATCAACTTTCAGTTCAGGTCGCTGCTCCGAGTTCTATCTGGCTTAGAATATATGGTAACTTTCCGTCGTGTTCATGTGAATTTGCGCTAGCAATAAAACTTTTTCAACATTATCAGTCGTATCGCAACAGGAATATCGTTAACAATATTGATAGTTCATGAACAAAATAAACTCCAGCATGAATTCAACATATTTTTTCTTCAGATTAGATTAGATTAATTGTTAGTTTTAGCCTCCTTACCCAGCAACAAATGCGATCTAAAGAGAGGAAGGAGGAAGGCACCATTTAGTATGGAGATAAGGAAACGCGGAATCTAAGCAGAAAAGGCATAGAAACAGTAAGTTGTGAAAGAAGATTCTGAAACAAAACCAAAGTTGAAAAAGAAAGTAGTAGGAGCTGAAGAACAGGACAGCAGTGAACCGAAAAAAGGTGGTCCTTAACATAACAAAAACATTTTATTTCAAGAAAAAGAAGGCCTACTTAACTCTCAGCTCGGGCCCTCACATTTTTCTCAGCTCGGGCCCTCACATTTTTCTCAGCTCGGGCCCTCACATTTTTCCCTGGGAGCGCTAATTCCCATAGATACAATAGATTAAATTATTATGAAATAATCAAATTATTATTATTATTATTATTATTATTATTATTATTATTATTATATAAGAAAGTTTTAGCCTCCCTTAACCACGACAAAGATGTTCCAAGAGAGGAAAAAGGAAGGCACCATTTAGTATGGAGTTGAGGGAACGCGGAATCTATGCACAAGGTGCACAGAAACAGTAAGCTAGGAAAGAAGTTCATGAAACAAGAAAAAAGTTGAAGAAGAAAGTAGTAGGTGCTGAAAAACAGGAGAGCAGTGAACCGAAAAAAGATGGTCCGTAACAAAACAAAAACCTATTTTATTACAACAAAAAGGAAGCCTACCTAACCTTTATCTCGGGCCTTCACATGGTTCCCCTGGGAGCGCTAATTCCCATAGATACAATAGTTGTATCCCCCTGGGGGCAGTCTATTAAATAAAAATATACCTTATACCTTTCCCGTCAAAATCGAGACATCAGCCGAGTTTTAAAAGACGTTCTATTACATAACAACATACCGTTCCCGCTAATTTCTCCATGACTCCTCCAATGGCGGTGGAGTGCTTTTCTCTTATTCGGCGCAGCATCCTGTCGGCCGAAGAAACGTCGCCTTCTGACGGTCGGTCCCCGCAGGTCAGCAGCGACAGCGAGAAGTTTGAATATTCCATGGAATTGCTTTTCCTTTACTCAAGACTCTTCTGAAATTTGCGTGCAAAAAATATAGTAAAACTCCCAGGTCTTTTTTCGATATCACCATAAATTCAATCTCGAGGTGCAAGTTAAAAATGTTGAGTTAATAGTGACAATTAGGTCGCCTGCAAAAATTATTGAACGAATTTATGGTTTTCATTCGTAATCACCGCAAATTCAATCTTATAATTCAAGTCAAACGCTTCGAATTATTAGATTTGAGTTGGCAATAACAAATATAAATGTTTAATATTGTAGTACAGTACTAATATTCTTTGGCTAACACAAAGGCGGTACCTATGAAAGACGATCGGAAACTCTGTTGAAGAAATATGAATGTTAGGCTTCAATTGATCTTTAAATGATTGTAAGTTAGCTTTAGTCTCCCTTACCACAACAGAGATGTTCAATGAGAGGAAGGATGAAGGTACCCGTTTAGAATGAAGTTAGGGGAACGTACAATCTATGCACAAGGTATGTTCTCGCACAGAATCCCGTTCGCATAGAAGCTGTAGTTAAGAAGGACAGTTATTAAATCAGATAAAGCTAAGAAATTCATAGGGACTAATAAACTGGACTACAGTGAACAAAAAATATGGTCATTAACAAAGCAGAGAACATATTTCAACAAAAAGAAGGCCTACCTAACCCTCAGCTCGGGACCTTACATGATCCCCCGGGAGCGCTAATTCCCATAGATTCAATAGTTGTATCCTCCTGAGGGGTTCAATTATTGATCTTTCTTCGTGGACATACCTAGCGATTAAATGCCTGCAGCATGAGCATAAAGTGAATAAAAAAGCAATATATACAAACTTACACAAAGGTTTTAAGTTTTGGTGTCAGACTTCATATTTCATCAACAAGTTATATAATTTTTAAAATATTGTAGTATTTGAAGAACGAAATTAGTTCCTCATTGTTAATTTTATCGTCACTTTTTTCATTGATAAATTAATTCTACATAAGGTTGCAAGCAAACGTGCCTTACGTTGTATCCCATATGAATCCAATATCTTATTTTTACACGCGTATAAAGTTTGGTTTTATTTGCATTTGCATCCGCAATTTCATGCGCGTTTTCAACCGCATTTTTGTACGTATTTTTATCCAAAACGAAGCCAATACCGTTTTATTTTTTACATACGCTAAGAGTTTGGTTTTTATCGTTTTTTCCTAGTGAATTTACTGCGAAAAATTCATACGTAATCCGGTCCCTTGAACATTAAAAGAAGTGCTGACTCTTTGGATCAAATTTATAACTTTGCGACTCCGCGAAAATTACGTTGATCGAGTTCTGCGGAGTTAGGAAAAGAGTGATCTTGTTATGTACGCCTGGGATACAGCATTGCTACGCCATTTTGAACGTAGAACTAGCGAAATAAAGTGCTTTTGAACGAAGAACGAGGAAAATGAAATGCTTTTGAACGAAGAATGAGCAAAATAGAATGCTTTTGAACGAAGAACGAGCAAAACAAAATGATTTTGAACAAAGAACGAGCAAAACAAAATGATTTTCAACAAAGAACGAGCAAAACAAAATGATTTTGAACAAAGAACGAGCAAAACAAAATGATTTTGAACAATGAACGAGCAAAATAAAATGATTTTGAACAAAGAACGAGCAAAACAAAATGATTTTGAACAAAGAACGAGCAAAATAAAATGATTTTGAACAAAAAACGAGCAAAATAAAATGATTTTGAAAAAAGAACAAGCAAAATAAAATGATTTTGAACAAACAACGAGCCAAATAAAATCATTTAAAATGAAGAATTAGCAAAAAAAATACTTTTAAACGTAAAACGAGCCTGACAAAATGCTAATGAACTAAGACAGAACCGAATAAAACGCTTCTGAACAAAACAAAATGACTTCGTACTTCACTCCAACAGAAGGAAGAGCAGCGAACTCAATCTATTCAATGAAATTAGTGAACAGCCCTGATGAGAAGTTAGTCGCAGTTTACTGAATTACTCATAGAGGCGAATAGCATTATTTGCTGAGGCGTTGAGACGTTCCGCGTTGGCCTCTGTACGAAAATTTAATTTATAATGTACATTAAGGGAATAGTTTCTGTGATGTAAAAAGAGCTGCTGCATGTGAAATAGATTAAAATTACTTAGACTATCCCTTATGTACATATATATATATATATATATATTTAAACATGTCTGTTCGTACTTTCCTGTTCGTAAAGTAAGTTTCAATAAAAATAGAAGAGCAAAATTCTCTGATGAAAATTTCATTGTACTGAGAAAGTTTCGGGCTAATACCAAATCAGATCAATAAAAGAATCTGACATATATTACTGAAATAGAAATGAACGTAAATGTACTTATAGACAAACACGGATTCAAAAGAAAAATTAAGAAGTAAAAATGCAGTAAATAACCCGAAACTAAGAACCTATGATGCTGTGAGGGTATGAACTTAACTGGCTGCCAAGTGAAGGCTTGCATTTAAAAATGAAAAACAATTCTAAAATTCTAAGATCTGAAACACTTGAAGCTACACGAACTAATTTAAGATGACTAGAGTGAGGAGTTACATCGAACGTTTCAGTAACACCAGTACGGTAACTAACTCCAACATGCTCGGCCACTCTAGCTCCGAGAGTGGCTGAGCATGTTGGAGTTATCGTGAAAAGTGAATTTCTTTGTCCCATTGAGCATCAAATTTATATTTGTCAAATACCTTCCATTGAAAAGTTGACAGTTAGTAGTACACATGTTTCCACCCTGTACGTACGGAAAAACGTGCAAGATGCAATTATGAAATACGAACGTAACAAAATAGATACACGATTGTACCAATAAGCGTCACAGTTGAGCATTTACCTGGCTTTACCTAGCCCACTATATGGACGATTATCAATAAATATAGAAACAAAAGGAGTTCAATCACAAATTGCTGAAACTAAAAAACTGACGCTTTAATGGGAATACAAATAATTAACTCACATGTAAAAACTAATTGAGACAAATTGTAACACACTAATTAAACGAAAATTTAGTGCTTGAACCAGGGCACAAGGACTTTTACCTACGCATATAAACTCAAGCAGTAAATTACAAAGTGCTGTGAAAAACAAGTGTAAAAAGCTGGAAACTTCATATACACAAGCTTCTACGCTCAGAGTAACTTTGCAACTTGAAATGCAGTAACTTCACAAGTCAAAAAAGCAACTTCACAAGTCAAAAAAGCAACTTCACAAGTCAAAAAAGCAACTTCACAAGTCAAAAAAGCAACTTCACAAGTCAAAAAAGCAACTTCACAACTCAAAAAAGCAACTTCACAACTCAAAACAGCAACTTCACAACTCAAAACAGCAACTTCACAACTCAAAACAGCAACTTCACAACTCAAAACAGCAACTTCACAACTCAAAACAGCAACTTCACAACTCAAAACAGCAACTTCACAACTCAAAACAGCAACTTCACAACTCAAAACAGCAACTTCACAACTCAAAACAGCAACTTCACAACTCAAAACAGCAACTTCACAACTCAAAACAGCAACTTCACAACTCAAAACAGCAACTTCACAACTCAAAACAGCAACTTCACAACTCAAAACAGCAACTTCACAACTCAAAACAGCAACTTCACAACTCAAAACAGCAACTTCACTACTCAAAACAGCAACTTCACAACTCAAAACAGCAACTTCACAACTCAAAACAGCAACTTCACAACTCAAAACAGCAACTTCACAACTCAAAACAGCAACTTCACAACTCAAAACAGCAACTTCACAACTCAAAACAGCAACTTCACAACTCAAAACAGCAACTTCACAACTCAAAACAGCAACTTCACAACTCAAAACAGCAACTTCACAACTCAAAACAGCAACTCCACAACTCAAAACAGTGACTTTCCAACTCAAAATAATAACTTCGCAACTTTAAAATAGTTATTCTGCGACTTGGAGCAACTATGCGGGTTCTGCACTGGGTGATCACGCCCTGCTGATGAAAGGAAAGAAGTCCTAGAACTTCTCCGTCTGGTAAACTTTCCAGCGGATGGAAAACTTTGATTCCGAAGACGCAAAACTTATCGGTACCCTTGAAAATATTTTTCAAAGCTCGGCTATGGAAGGGAAACTTGTAACAAGTCTATTTGACTAATGGAATTTTATGCACACGGGAATTTGGAAAATGCTCGAATTCAGCTCGAGCACTGAAAAATTTTAGGCGATTACAAAATTCTTGAAAAGTCCCCACCTTGAAATCACGACTAATGGAGATTTTTTATTCGCCTTAAACTAAAATTAAAAAACTTCAGAGTTTGCGTCGCTTCTTCACGGGCTTCTCAACTGGCAAGTTTAGTTCAAAATAATCCCGCGACTCAGTTTTATTATCTTTTACAGTAATCAATAAATTGATTTAATCATTATTGTATAACCTGTGTCTAGTATTATGGCCAGTCAAGACTAAAACAGCTGTCGTAAAAATTATTATAAAACTATTATAGCCGAAAAATATTAACCATTATGCCACCACAATTAACAATGCATTTGAGAATTTAAATCCAAGACCACAAGCCGCTTCAGTAAAGTATCCGGAATGTAAGTGCTTTCTTTGCCAAGCCGTGTTGTTATTATTATTATTATTATTATTATATAAGAAAGTTTTAGCCTCACTTAATTGCACGACAAACATGTTCTAAGAGAGGAAGGAGGAAGGTACCATTTAGTATGGAGTTGAGGGAACGCAGAATCTATGCACAAGGTGCACAGAAACAGGAAGCTAAGAAAGAAGTTCATGAAACAAGAAAAAGTTGAAGAAGAAAGTAGTAGGTGCTGAAAAACAGGACAGCAGTGAACCGAAAAAAGATGGTCCTTAACAAAACAAAAACCTATTCTATTTCAACAAAAGGAAGCCTACCTAACCTTTAGCTCGGGCCCTCACATAGTCCCCCTGGGAGCGCCAATACCCATAGATACAATAGTTGTATCCCCCTGAGGGGTTGTCTTGTATTATTGCCAGTCAAGACTAAAACAGCTGTCGTAAAAATTATTATAAAACTATTATATCCGAAAAATATTAACCATTATGCTACCACAATTAACAATGCATTTGAGAATTTAAATCCAAGACCACAAGCTGCTTCAGTAAAGTATCCGGAATGTAAGTGCTATCTTTGCCATGCCATATTATTAGCACAACATTTTTAGCGTTACGTGCGACGGTGAAAATCATTCCATTACACGTGAATTCCCAAATTTATTTGTAAATTAATCTTAAAAATTCTTAAATAGGTCTTCAATCTTAAATGGGTTATCGGTGTTGATATCTAACGAGTCCACCTCCCTTTATTTGACATATGAAAGAAAGCGAAATGAATGAAAGTTCGTAAGAAATAAAAAAATCTCTCGAGAGTTGATGAGGCTGAGCGCACACGGCCCGTCAAAAATGTATAATAATGTTCGACACATCACATGACACACGTTCCTATTTCCTAAGAATTTTCATAATATGCATTCCTACTCGAATCTGATGGATTAATTCACTGGAAATTGTGGAGTTGATAATGCTTGTATCACAGATACGCTCATCTCACACTGCAGGCTGGCTTCGGACAGACGGATGCGGCTCTTATATTGTAGTATAGATTTGTCTCACCCCACCACGAACTTACCTGTGGATTGTATTATTGTCAGTCAAGACTAATACAGCTTTCTTAATAATTTGCTTTGAGATTCAAGTCAAGTCTGAGCAGCGTATTTCCCATATTTGTTTGCATAGTTTCGTTCTTGGGTTTTCTGCCCTTCGTATTGGTATATACCGAGCCTTTTCTTCTTTCAGTAGAGGGTGGCTGAGCATCATGGTCCTTCGCACGAAGTGTAAAAAGTTCAAATGTTTTCACGTGTGCACCGTCCCAGTTTTGCGCATCAAAGCCAACTTTTGAGTATTAAAGCCGAATTTGCGGATTAAAGTCAATGTTTCTATAATAAAAAAAGAAGACAATTTGATTCTTTCCGTGCCCGTAGCAGTAATTTAGATTCGCACATGTTTTCGAAATAAAGTGGAAACTTTAATACTGACTTAATACCTTGCCTTAAAAACCTGTACTAGCGTAGCCTTTCATAAGCTTATAAGTTGCCTGAAGCTTCATTTCATTTAAAATTCAGAACAACAGGGACATGAGTTTACTATTGTTCTATTTTAGCTTATTACATTGGCAACGGAAATTAATTAGTAGCTTTAACAAGAATACGTCGACACATTTCTAACATAATGCAATATTCAATTATCTCGGCGCTGCCAATGACGGCTTCTCATTTAAAATGTAAGACGAGCAGCGTTTATTCTGAAATACATCCAAAAATTAAATGAAAGATTATTAAAGCTTGACTTTCGAATAGATCATTAAAAATTAAGTTCAATAACTACAATCGAAAGTTTATTTATTGGTGTACTGGATTTGTAGATTATATATTATATCTGAAGAGTTGTCCGGAAATTTCTTGAAAGTTTTTGGGCATTCCGATAGTTTCTAAAGCCGTTATCTTGTTGCAGATTTGGATTTGCTAACATTCTCAAAGCTCTCTTGAGCATTAACGCTTTGACTGCGGCAGGTAAAACTGAGGTTTAATATTCAATTCAAATTTAGGCTCAAATTTATTAAGCAATGTGAAAAATATGAAACATTAACTTGACCGTGTTTTCATTTGGTTTTGACTAAGGATTTAAAAAATTGAGTTTGTAACTACCGGTTGGTCAGCATGATAATGGAAAATCCCTGAGGGACCATATACGGCTCAAGTCGCTGTCAGAGTGTAAATTAGAATTTGAAGTGTCTTGTAGAGGAAAAAGATCTCCTAGAGTTGAATAAACACCGATGCGTCTTATTGAAAAATTTGCAATTTTTCTCTTTATATCTCATTTATCACTGACACATTCAGTGCTGCAGAAAACAAGTCCATAATGTGAAAAAATCATATGAGAAACGCACTCACCCCTAACTCTTTTATGTACTTACCCTTCTCGCACCGTGCATAAAAATTTACACTGAATGTACATTTTCTATAGCGTTTTAACTCTAATCGCTTGGAATTTAAAAAAGGCATGCTTGTAAGTAATATGGAAAGACGACTTTATATCTCTTATCCTTGTCAATGTCCCCTAGCTATCCTTCATCTGCACACCTCAATACAGTCTCATGAGAAGAGCTTTTACCTCTGAAATTAGTGAACAAAAACTTCCACTCAAATACTTTCAATCTCCGGAACCTCTTGGCAATCTTTGATCTAGGGGAACTTTTAACACTCCCAGGGGAACTTCCAACACTCCCAGGGGAACTTCCAACACTCCCAGGGGAACTTCCAACACTCCCAGGGGAACTTCTAACACTTCGAGAAGGTAGAGGGGAACTTCTAACACTTCGAGAAGGTAGAGGGGAACTTCTAACACTTCGAGAAGGTAAAGGGGAACTTCTAACACTTCGAGAAGGTGTAGGGAACTTCTAACACTTAGAGAAGGTATAGGGGAACTTCTAACACTTAGAGAAGGTATAGGGGAACTTCTAACACTTCGAGAAGGTATAGGGGAACTTCTAACACTTCGAGAAGGTATAGAAGAACTCCTAACACTTCGAGAAGGTATAGGGGAACTTCTAACACTTCGAGAAGGTATAGGGGAACTTCTAACACTTCGAGAAGGTGTAGGGAACTTCTAACACTTCGAGAAGGTGTAGGGGAACTTCTAACACTTCGAGAAGGTATAGGGGAACTTCTAACACTTCGAGAAGGTATAGGGGGACTTCTAACACTTCGAATTTTACAGTTTTACTTCCACCGTTTACTCAAAGATTGCGCGTTCATCCAACACGCGTACCTGGTAATTTATAAGTTGCGCAAAAATGTTCATTAGCAAGTCACGAGCTTGATTGATTGCCCCAAAGGTATTGCTCATAGCAAGTTGCATTTATTATTGCCTTTGAAGCTTGCCTTTCTTCGCACGTTTGCTCCGTTTGATGTTGAATTTAATATCTCTGAGGTCACAGCTGACGTCAGTGGATGTGGATCACAATAATCAATCATGACTAGCTCAAACTAGGACTAAAATCGTTTGATCGCAAAACTATAATTAACACTTTGATCGCGATGTGAACCACCGGTGACCACGGAGGGTATTTTCATAATGCTGCTGACCGACCAGTAGTAGCAGACTGAATTTTTACAAGCACTTAATGACAGCTAAACGAAGGTACGATATAGTCAATGTTTCCTTTTTTTCAGAATACCTCACTAGAATTAACTGTAAATTTGAGTTGAATATGGATCTTCACTTTAAGCAATTGTGGTCAGCGTGTTAACACTTTTGACTGCGACGTGCGCCAACGATGGTACACGGAGGAAATTTTCACAAAGCTGCTGACCGACCAGTAGTCGCAAACTCAATTTCCATAAATACTTAATCAGCGCTAAATAAAGGCACGGTCCAGTTCATGTTTGGTATTAGTTTACTTCAATTTACTTTAAATTTGAGTTTGGCATTGAACTTAATATTTAGTAGTCGCCGTCAAAGTGTTGAGTTGTGCACTGCAAATTTTTTTTTTTTTTTGTTCTTGAATCCGCTCGGGCTACCTGAGGTGAACATGAACAGACACGATGTCTAGTCATTAGTAATCAAGTTTAAATTTAGAAATGCGATGGTGTGAAACCTAGGAAATTTGCGACTCCTTTGGGACGATTGAAGTGGGTAAATCATAAGGCCCTCTGAGCGAACCACGTTGGATGACGTGATAATTTCCAAGCTTGAAGTTTTCATTAATCACAGAGGGTTGCGAGGATCTTCAAAGATAAAAGAAGCATGAACGCGGACTGGAACGCATTCGCACTGAAATACACTATAATGGCTTCAGACTAGGAGGAGGAGGATTTAGGACGTTCACGGTGCAACTGGCTGCATAAGTTCTTTAACACGTTGGCTGCAACATGAGCCATTTTTGGTCAGTTAGAGAGTTCTCAATATGCTGCTGACCGACCAGCAGTCATAAACTAAATTCGAAAAAATGATCATAACTAAATAGAAACACGGTCCAGTTAATGTTTGCAATTTTCAGCATTGCTCACTACAATTGAATATAAATTTAAGTTGAATTTATTAAACCTCAGTTTTACATGCCGCAGTCAAAGTGTTGAAATGTTGAGTTCCCATTGGGGCAGGAGAGTACCGCTAGGTAAATAGCCAATTTACGTATCGGTGTGGATGAAAAACATTTCAATTATTTCAACTTATTTTTTGTGAGCGATTTGAACGTACAAGGTAAAATAGCATCATGTTTTTAAATTTTCACAATTCTTACGACAAATACTTTTTTGAGCTGTAAAGTTGTTTTATAAACTCGACTACTTACAACCTAACTTAAAATGAGACACACGTGCGTCCAGCAGCAGCGAACGTGTTAACACTTCGACTGCGACGTGACCCACCGGTGGTCACTGAGGGAGTTTTCATAATGCTGCTGACTAACCAGCACTCACATACTCAATTTTCATAAATACTAAATCAAAACTGAATGAAGGCACGATCCAGTTGATGTTTGCTTCTGCTTTCAACATTTCTGACTAAAATTGACTTTAAATTCAAGTCGAGTCTTAAACTTCAGTTTTACCAGCCGCAGTCGAAGTGTTAGTTAAATTACGTTGCCAGCTGTCCCTCTACCATGACGCAAATTGATCAAAAATCTAAGCCTGCTCAGTACAGTAAGAGTTACGAGATCACGGTGGCCGTGGTAAGTCACCAGTAGTGATGTTTTTTCATTATCATACACGCTCAACACGCTCGCTGCGTATTGGTACATGTGTGTACCACTCAGCAAATTGTTTATTTACGTACCAGTAATATTGGCTACCATTGTGCTTCTTTCACTACCTTTATTTAAATTAAACTATGGCGTACAAATTAGTATATTATCGTGCCATTAGATTTTCCCGCTTATAAAAAAGGACGAGAATGTAATAAAGCAGTAAAAATGGTTTTTCAGTTCTGTTTCTTCCTACCTTACCAAACAGACCGTGGCAACAGCGAAAGCATAACGAGCGTGTAAACTCGTCGACTCCGAAGGGGTACGTATGTGTACCACTAGGTAAATTGTTCGTTAACGTACCGTAATATACAAATAAAATTTTAAATATTTTGCTACCTTTTCCAGAATAAATTATAGAACAAAAAGTAACCCATTATGGTTCAGTTGTATTATTTACTTTTTCAAAAGGTTAAATATGTATTAGAGCAGAAAAGCCGGACTTTCTGAACGACTTTTTCTGGTAAATGTGTGGCGTTTGGTAATAATCGATTTTTAAATTTTCGTGGCATTAAAATAGTTAATAAGGTCAGAATAAAAAAGTTTTCTTCCATGCACTTTCCGTCGCAAATGAGTATTTTACCAGTTATAGCGGTATGTTCAGTTTCGTCTTTGATGACGAATGCGCTCGAATAAACAGCTACTCATTGATTTTCGAATTTTTGTTGCTTACCACGTGGTAAAGACATCGAAATGAACAACTTTTCATCCACACACTTTTTTCGTCAAATGAGTATTTAACGAGGTATAGCGGTAGGCTTGGTTTCTTCTTTGATAACGATCGGGCTGGAAGCGAGACGGCATTGCAGTGATGCCGTCCGACGTGCTGTTTGAATTACTTGCCGCTTCGAACACAAGAGTTGCGGTCAGTAATTTACCGCTATAACTCATTAAATACTCATTTGCGACGGGAAGTGCATAGAAGAAAACTTATTTATTTTAACCTAATTAACTATGTTAATACCTCGAAAACTAGCAAATCGATTATTACCAAACGCTACACATTTACCCTTTTTCTAACCAAACCAACCGACCGTAGCAACCGCGAAGCATAGCGAGCATAGCGAGCATGATGGGATTGCTTGAACGAAAGAATTCCCTTGCCTTTTTTTACATCACTCGTTTATGGCTGGAATATTTTCTGTCCTCAATAGATAAAATTCAAAGCCTTGTTATAGAGGAGGTATGATAATTTCAATTAAATGAGTAAATACTACAGAATTGGAGTGCATTGCTAGGTAAATGTTGAGGATTAACCGGGAATCGATTTTCCACTTTTCGAATCCTAAACATAGTTGATTAGATCGAAATAAACAAGTTTTCTTCTATGCACTTTCCGTCATAAATGAGTATTTTACGAATTATAGCGGTAGGTTTAGTTTCGTCTTTGATGACGAATGCGCTCGAATAAACAACTACTCTTTGATTTTCGAATTTTTGTTGCTTGAATCATGGTAATGACATCGAAATAAATTACTTTTCATTTGTACACTTTTTCAATAAATGAATATTTTACGAGTTAGCGCGGTAGGTTCAGTTTCGTCTTAGATGACGAGTGCGCCGGAAGCGAGACTCCACTGCAGTGTTGCCATACGCCGGGCTCGATGAATCACTTCGGGCTTCAAACACTTGAGTTGCGGTAACTAATTCACCGCTATAACTCGTAAAATACTTACGACGGAAAGTGCATAGAAGAAAACTGGTTTATTTCGATCTAATTAACTATGTTAAAGCAGCGAAAAATCAATTATCGATTCCCGGTTAATCCTCAACATTTACCCATTGCTGTTGATTACACTTGGTATAATGTGCAATTCAAAAGATTCCGACTGCAAGGAATTTAAATTGGTTTTAGTTTATGAAATAATTTGAAATAAACATTTTTGAAAAACATACATACAGAGAGACCACTAACACTTCGGCTGCGTGTACTAAATGTTTAGTTCAACACCAAACTCAAATTCAGAGTGAATTGTCGAAAACTAATTTGAAAATACATAACATCAACTGAATCTTTTCTTCATTTAGCTTTGATTAAGTATTTATGAAAATTGAGTTTGCTACTACTGGTCGGTCAGCAGCATTATGAAAATTACCTCCGTGCACCACCGGTGAGGCACGTCTCAGTTGAAGTGTTACAAGTTAGGACGCTCGCGCAAAGGTTCAGATGTTTGCACCGAAGTTGAATATTTTTCTTAATACAAATAAGCCACGAAGGAAATAATTTATGCCAAAAACTTGCACAAATTATTCACATGGGTAAATATTTAAAAACAAATATCATACTGCCACAACTAATTCAAAAGGGTATAATATAAAAAACTTAAATGTTACACAATTAATCTGAAATAAGAAAATTTTAAATTACTGTATATCTGGAGGATGTGACAGTTATCGATTTCCCACTTTTTAGTGCCTGAACCTAATTAATTGAGTCAAAATAAACAAGTTTTCTTCTATGCACTTTCCGGCTCAAATGAGTATTTTACGATTTATAGCGGTAAGTTTCGTTTCGTCTTTGATGACAAATGCGCTCGAATAAACAGCTACTCATCGATTTTCGAATTTTTATTGCTTGGATCATGGTAATAACATCGAAATGAACAACTTTTCTTCTATACACTTTTTTCGTCAAATGAGTATTTAACGAGGTATAGCGGTAGGTTTGGTTTCGTCTTTGATGACGATTGCGCTGGAAGCGAGTGCGCATTGCAGTGTTGCTGTCCGACGTGCTCCTTGAATTACTTGCCGCTTCAAACACTGGAGTTGCGGTAAGTCATTTACCGCTATAACTAATAAAATACTCATTTGAGGCGGAAAGTGCATAGAAGAGAACTTGTTTATTTTGATCTAATTAACTATGCTTGGGCATCGCCATTTACAAAATCGGTAACTGACATATCATTCAGATTTACCCGACATTCCTATAACTTCAAAGTTAAATACCTCGAAAAGTAAGCATTTTCGAGCAAAATGTCATTCGTGTAAAACGTCTTAAAATGTCTTCTAATACTTTAAAGTAGTTACGAAATTTTAAAAATCGTTGAAAACAGTAAAATCAATATTGACGGATAATTTTGGGTAAATCTGAAGGAGATGACAGTTGTCGATTTTGTAAATTTCGATGCCTTAGCATAGTTAATTAGATCGAAATAAACAAGTTTTCTTCTATGCACTTTTTGTCTCAAATGAGTATTTTATTAGTTATAGCGGTAAATGACTTACCGCAACTCCAGTCTTTGAAGCGGAAAGAAATTCTTTGATCGAGTTGTATGGCAATACTGCAATGGCGTCTCGCTTCCAGCGCTCTGTCTTGAAAGACGAAACCAAACCTACCGCTATACCTCGTTAAATACTCATTTGACGAAAAAAGTGTATAGAATAAAAGTTGTTTATTTCGATGTTATTACCATGTTTCAAGCATCAAAAATTCGAAAATCGATGAGTAGCTGTTTATTCGAGCGCATTCGTCATCAATGACGAAACTAAACTTACCGCTATAAATCGTAAAATACTCATTTGAGACGAAAAAAGAATAGAAGAAAACTTGTTTCTTTTGATTCAATTACTTGGGTTCAGGCATCAAAAAGTGGAAAATCGACAACTGTCATCTCCTTCAGATTTACCTAATTTTGTGGTCAATATTGAATATAATGTTGTCAACGAATTTCATAATTTCGTAGGTATAGATGGGTAATATAGTCGATTATAAGATGTTTTACATGAATGACATTCTGCCAGGCGATGCGTTATTTTCGAATTATTCAACTTTGAAGCTGGCTTGTGCGCGCCATGGAAGCACGCGGGGCTAGCGTAATTTAATTAATAACGGAAGCTAACCCCCTACTACAAACGTAAAGAGGTTGGGTCGTGAGGGGTAGGCACAGTTCTTTTAGTGAAAATTATAAATAAAGGTTTCGTGTGACGTTTGTTTACATCGACGCAAAGGTGGCTGCCGCCATGGCGCCAACCGGCTGAAGATGGCGGCAGCCATCTTCGAGTCGATGTAAACAAACGTCACTAGAAAGCTTTATTTATAATTTTCACTAAAAGAACTGTTGCTACCCCTCACGACCCAACCTCTTTACGTTTGTAATAGGGGTTAGCTTCCAATTTCATTGCAAAAACAATGACTGTTTTTGCGTTAAAAGGGCCATTCAGGAGCGCCGTTCGTATAACTTCAAACTTAAATAACTCGAAAACTAAGCATTTCCGGGCACATTGTCATTCGTGTAAAACGTCTTAAAATCGATTATATTACCCATCTATACCTACGACATTATGAAATTCGTTGACAACATTATATTCAATATTGACCAATTTTGTGAAAGTTAAAGGGATTCATTTAGTGATGATGGAAAACTATAATATCCTACAAAATGACGGTGGCAACGGAAATTTAAAATGTGGATAGTATTTCAAATGACAGTATTTTTTTCAGTATGACAGTATTTTGTATTTCAAATGACAGTATCTCAATAGGATCTTGTGGGTTCAGAGGATGCAAATAAATTTATCATGTAATTACCTATTTCTACTTAACATTTCTTCATAAAACGAGGGAAATATTACAACTAATTTTGCGGTTAAAAACTCCAGGAAAAGGTGTTGTAGGGTTGAAGAAAAAATAACACTAACTGTGGCATTGGCCAACCGGTCGTCACTGAGGGCGTTTTCAAAATGCTACTGACCGACTAGTAGTCACTAACTCAATTTTGATAAATACCAAATCAAAAGCAAAATTAAGACACAATCCAGTTCATATTGACTATTTTCAACATTACATACTACAATAGACTTCAAATTTGAGCTGAATAAATAAACTTCTGTTATACCTACTACCTAGCTGCAGTCAAAGAATTAATACACTGGTAAAATCTTACGTTTCCGTATTTCAATTGTTTTTCCGGGTTTGATAGATGTAAATTAGTTGGGGGAATTAACTGGAATCAGTCGGCACTGATTTTATCTGCGACGGCACTGGTTTTTATCTTCGGTTAATGTTGAGGATTATTCGGGAATCGATATTTGATTTTTAGGGGCCTTCGCACAGTTAATTAGATCGAAATAAGGTAAATGTTGAGGACTTGACCATAATCGATTTTCCACTCTTTGATCAATAAAGATTGTTGATGAGACCAAAATAAACAAGTTTTCTTCAATGCACTTTCCGGCGGAAATAAGTATTTTAAAAGTTATGACATTAAATGAGTTAGCGTAACTCCAGTGTTTGAGGCGGGGAAAAATATACCGCGCGGTCCGACGTGAAAGTAAACAGGCGTTCCCGCGCGCCAACCAAGCCGACGAAGAGCAAACCCCCTATTACAAACGTAAAGAGGTTGGGTCGTGAGGGGTAGCAACAGTTCTTTTAGTGAAAATTATAAAACTAAAAGAACTGTGGCTACCCATCACGACCCAACCTCTTCACGTTTGTAATAGGGTGATGCACAATGGAGTTCCGGTAACTCATTTAACGCCATAACTTTTAAAATACTCATTTCCGCCGGAAAGTGCATTGAAGAAAACTTGTTTATTTTGGTCTCATCAACAATCTTTGTTGATCAAAAAGTGGAAAATCGATTATGGTCAAGTCCTCAACATTTACCCGAAATAAGCAAGTTTTCTTCTATGCACTTTTCGTCGTAAATAAGTATTTTACGAGTTATAGCGGTGAATTAGTTACCGCAACTAAATGTTTGAAGCGGGAAGTAATTCATTTGGCCCGGCGAATGGCAATGCTGCAATGGCGTCTCGCTTCCGGTTTTCTCGTTATCAAAGACGAAACTAAACCTACCGCGCTAACTCGTAAAATATTCATTTGACGAAAAAAGAGTATGGAAGAAAAGTAGTTTAGGACAGTGTTTATTTCAGGTGCGGCATGGAAATTAATAATTTGGGGGCAAATAATCAATAAAGGAACACATTTAACAACCTTTTACCTGAATGACATTCTGCTCGCTGATGCGTTATTTTTGAATAATTGTACTTTGGAGTCGGCGCCGGCGCGCGCGCTCGCCGGCGCCGTAATTTAGTTAATAAGGGTAGTTAACCCCCTATTACAAACGTAAAGAGGTTGGGTCGTGAGGGTTAGCCACAGTTCTTATAGTGAAAATTATAAATAAAGCTTCTAACCCACCCATTAGGGTGACGACCGCAATCTTGTTTACATCGGGTCCAAGATGGCGGCGCCCATGGTGGTTCCGTGCCGCACCTAAAATAAACATTGACCGTAGTTTATTTCGATGTTATTACCATGATTCAAGCAACAAAATTCGAAAATCAATGAGTAGCTGTTTATTTGAGCGCATTCGTCATCAAAGACGAAACTAAACCTACCGCTATAATTTGTAAAATAATCATTCACCATGGAAAGTGCATGGAAGAAAACTTGTTTATTTCGATCTAATTTACTATGTTTAGCATTCGAAAAGTGGATAATCGATTCCCGAATAATCCTCAACATTTACCTTATCTTCTATACCCACTCTCACTTCTGCAGTTATGATGGAAGCTCTGATATTTATAAATAATTAATGTACTCCAGCAAGCAAGAGATTGTTCCGCACGTGGCCCAAAATCGAATTCAGCGTAACACGAAGTGACGTTTGACTTGTTCGATAATAATTTGCTTTGGGATTTCGTCATGAAATTCTGCCATGTTAAGATGCCTCGTTTAGCATTTAAAAAGGATATTATTTGGATGCAGAATACTTTCCAGTATACCAGCAATGTGTTCGGAATACTGCAAATATGATAGTTTGATTAAAAAAAAAATTTGAAATTTTTTTACACAAATACTGAGATTTGTCTCTCGTCGGGAAATGATTTGGAAACTTTTGCTAGAAATTTCACCATGCAGAAGGGAGGAGAATAAATTATCCTTGCCTATTTTTAACGTGAAGTAACTTTACAGCATACATTGAGAGTTATTTTAGTGAGAACCAAACGTTACAGTTCATCAATTTCTCCAGCTTGGTTTTACACGCCAGCAAATGAATATGTGTATTATGACATAAATTATATAATTATAATTACAATAAAATTATTATAGTAATATGATTATAAATAATTATAATTACATAGAAATGTCGATTGGGACATTTATCACGTTCGACGTAAAATTCTCGCACAAGTATTGGAGAAAAATGTTACGTGCCACAGCACTACTGTTGTAACCCAGTGACGGTAACAATAAAGTATTGAGCCAAAATACGAAGGCGGAGAAATAATATTTCGCCTCAAATACCTCCAATGGAATATATCTATATACATCAATACGAAAGCTGGTGAAAAAAAACATTTTGTCTCAAACACTCCCAATAGATTCTATCTATACACATCAATACGAGACCGAGCGAAGAAAGTCGGGCTTGCCCATTTCGCCGTTACATAAAGACTGCCCGGCACCAAATAACTGGGGCAATTTAACAGAAGAAAGTAATTATAGCGAGACAGTTATAGGGTCTTCGTCGAAAATGTATTACAGCGCGAGAATATCGCCAAAAGCTGCACAACGACCGCTAATAGACTTAGTCTTGGACCAACATCACAGCGCGCTGCTTTTCCTGTGATCGCCCGCTCTTCTCGGGGACAGTGCGAGGTTATTGCTTCTTTGTCACGCGAGTGTGGGCTTTGTGATGATGATGTGGCGGTGAGACATGAGCGAATGCTGGGAATATTGAATGTGTGTAATTTGTGTGGATGTTCAATTTGTCCCATTGGTGTGAATATAGGGGATATTGAATATGCATAATTTGTGTGAACATTGAGAATATTGAATATGTATATATATATATTGTATAATTTGTGCGCATATCGGGAATATTGAATATGCCTAATTTGTATGAATATTGAGAATATTGAATATGCCTAATTTGTGTGAATATTGAGAATATAGAATATGGATAATTTGCATGAATATCGGGAATATTGAATATGCATAATTTGTGTGAATATTGAGACTATTGAATATGGAAAGTTTGTGTGAATATTGGGAATAATGATCATATTTCATTTGTGTGAAAATGACTCTGAAAATATTTTTTTTGAGTACTAAAATTAACCAAATACGATTATAAAACAGGCTCGTGATAGTGATATTTCCCAAACATTGTAAAATATTAACCGTTACCGACTTAGAAAAGAACTAAAAATATACAAAATGATTGAAGAATAGTAATGTTGAACAAATCTAACATGGCGCCAGCCGATCATAAACACAAAAAGTACACCAAATTATTTAAGCGATGAATGATGGGTAAAAAAAGAATAATAAACAAATTATATGTTGTATGATATAAATGAATAAACAAATTCCACACCCTTACTAAAATAACGTAGAGCAAAAATATAAGAAATAAGATTAAAATTATCACATGCTTGTGCTTCTGGAAGTTATAAATAATTTTTTTCACCTCTCCTTCATCCTCATATTACTCTTTTTTCTTCCCATCTGACACTCACGCCACTCCTTTCTCATCATTCCCTCACTCTCATATTACCATTCTTTCTTTTCTTACGCTCATACCACTCTTCTCTCATCCATCCCTCGCCCTCATATTACTCTTTTTACCTTCTTCTACTCCTTTCCCATCCATCCCTCACACACATATTACTCTTTTTCGTCTCTTCTACTTCTCTCTCATCCATCCCTCATTCGCATATTACACTTTTTTCTTCCTTTTCAGAAAACGACTGATATCTGACCCAACTTTAGCACACCAAGTCTACATCAGCCTCATAAAATCTCAATATCATTTCTAATGAGTTTCAGCATCACTAACAACATCAGTCCCAATACGGCCAAGATGTGTCCCAATAAGTGTCATGAGGCCTTACCAGATCAGTCTTAATATGTCCAATATCAGGCTCACTGAGTCGGAACAGTTTTTGCATATCTGTTTATGAAAAATATATGGTAAGAAATTCTGATAAGAAGGTTCTTATCAGAAATGAAGTTCTCATTAATCTCAAAAAATGCCCAGTACCAAACGTTTAGAACTTCTTAGGATGAGACCACCACATAATGGAAAGAAATAGGACGTTTGGACTCGTGCTCAGTAATTTTCGCATGCGAATGCACACACATTCCCTATCGTGGTCGTTGGAAAAGATTCGTTCGGCCGTGCATCTCTTCCAATACATCTTCCTTTACGCAGCACAATCTCATTTGACGGCACTAACAGCGAACGTCTTATTCATGAGTGCCCCAAGTTTTTCAATTTAGATGATAGCGAACATGAAGAATGTCATCTTGTAGTTCTGTCACTCGAACTTCTCTTGGGGGACAACAAGGGTTACGACAGCAAGAAGGACGGTCGCAAGCATCACCCGCCTTGTTATGCAAAGTGTATTCATCTGAATTCCTTAGAAGTTTTTCTACAATGTGAAAGTGAGCCTTATTGCGCTCATGTGAGCAAACAAGTGGAAGGGTGAATGCATAAAATTTCGTAAAAAATGTAGGAGCGTTGATTCATTAGGGCCAGAGTTATCTGCACAACCAGCGGTCGCAAATGATGATGAAGTAAATAGTGTTTGTGCTGGAGAGAGGACGTTTTTGAAAGTATTTGCAGTCCGTGCTGCTTTGAATAGTTAATGAAAATTGACAGCACAAGGCTGCGTCGATGTTTGTAGTGTATCATGATGTTGATTTCGTTTTTTAAGTTTTAATTACGGGCTTGCAATGTGCTTTGGAAAAATGCATTGAGTCGAGGATAAATTTTTGAGAGAGGTAGAGTCACAGTCCGTTGTGGTCGATAAGCATAATTTTTGATTGAACTAAAAGTTCAAAGGTAGGATTCATTATTCAAACTTGGGGCCTTCAAAGTCGATACATTTCCGGGCACGAGTTGCAACTAATTCTGCGTTTTGTAGCAAGATTTCTGTTTGAATATTTGATCAGAATTAAGCATTTATCCAGAATATGCCTTGCAGAATTATCAAAAATTCTTATTCACTCGGATCGTATTAGCGCATTTCTATTGTTTCTGCTCTTCAAGACCTTTTGCTTACTACTCACACCACTTAACACCACTTAACTCTTGCTCACATCTCTATTGTTCCTGCTCTTCAAGGCTTTCTGCTCACACCACTTAACTCTTGCTCACATCTCTATTGTTTCTGCTCTTCAAGGCTTTCTGCTCACACCACTTAACTCTTGCTCACATCTCTATTGTTCCTGCTCTTCAAGGCTTTCTGCTCACACCACTTAATTCTTGCTCACATCTCTATTCTTCCTGCTCTTCAAGGCTTTCTGCTCACACCACTTAACTCTTGCTCACATCTCTATTGTTCCTGCTCTTCGAGGCTTTCTGCTCACACCACTTAACTCTTGCTCACATCTCTATTGTTCCTGCTCTTCAAGGCTTTCTGCTCACACCACTTAACTCTTGCTCACATTTCTATTGTTCCTGCTCTTCAAAGCTTTCTGCTCACACCACTTAACTCTTGCTCACATCTCTATTGTTCCTGCTCTTCAAGGCTTTCTGCTCACACCACCTAACTCTTGCTCACATCTCTATTGTTCCTGCTCTTCAAGGCTTTCTGCTCACACCAAACTCTTGCTCACATCTCTATTGTACCTGCTCTTCAAGGCTTTTTGCTCACACCAAACTCTTGCTCACATCTCTATTGTTCCTGCTCTTCAAGGCTTTATGCTCACACCAAACTCTTGCTCACATCTCTATTGTTCCTGCTTTTGAAGGCTTTCTGCTCACACCAAATTCTTGCTCACATCTCTATTGTTCCTGCTCTTCAAGGCTTTCTGCTCACACCAAACTCTTGCTCACATCTCTATTGTACCTGCTCTTCAAGGCTTTTTGCTCACACCAAACTCTTGCTCACATCTCTATTGTTCCTGCTCTTCAAGGCTTTCTGCTCACACCAAACTCTTGCTCACATCTCTATTGTTCCTGCTCATCAAGGCTTTCTGCTCACACCAAACTCTTGCTCACATCTCTATTGTTTCTGCTCTTCAAGGCTTTCTGCTCACACCAAACTCTTGCTCACATCTCTATTGTTTCTGCTCTTCAAAACTTTTTGCTTACACCACTTAACTCTTACTCACATCTCTATTGTTTACAATATCTTATAAAATAAACAATATTAAGCAATTCAAGGTGTAAGCGTACGTCAGTCAATCTGCTCAGCTCAATTAACGATTCTTTCTCCTGTTGAAGAAACATCACCTTCAACTTTACCTCAAATTTGATCGTGTACATGAGAAATTGTATGTTCTATGCCAATGGAAAATGAGCGTACATTTTTCTGAAGCACCTGAAAATCCTATTCGACACTCTTGGTTCGTACTCAAAAATGTACCGATACTGAAGCCTACCTGTTTGATCATATACATCTTTCTGCTATACATCCTATAATTTGACCAAAAAGTATATTTATACTTCAAACTGGACTTGAACTTTACTTTTCTTGAAAATCAGAGTTTTGGCAAAAAAATGTTTATGGCAGTTCCAAGTGTGCATACATATTTTTCGAATGCATTTATCTTATAAATCGGAAAATGTGAGCTTTTCGGGGGATTTTAATCCATGGTAAGCAAATTTTTCAGGTGAGACCAACGAGAACTCCAGGTCAGTGTACAAATTTGAAATTACCCTCAATTTTTCATCAGTTTTTAGCCGACGTGATAAACGATTCAGAATAATTTACCCGCTCTAAATAAACTCCTTGCAAACGTGTAGTTTTCGCAGCTGTGTTGGACATTTTTCCAAAAAATATGTGATCGTTTTCGCAGTAAAATGGAGACTAAAATCTAACCGTTTCTCAGATACTCAAAAATTTGAGCTTTTCTTTATTTTGTCGCAAAAATGGGCACTAAAAATCCAACCTCATCTCAAACACTAAAATATTTGAGCTTTTCGTCATTTTGTCGCTAAAGTAGTCACTAAAACCTGGCTGTATCTCAGATGCTCAAAAACCTGAGCTTCTCATTGTTTTAGCGCTAAAATGGGCACTAAAATCTAGTTGTCTCTCAGATACCCAAAAATCTGAGCTTTTCATCGTTTTGTGATAAAATCGACACTAAAATTCTAGTCGTCTCTCAGATACTCAAAAATCTGAGCTTCTCATCGTTTTGGACCTAAAATGAGCACTAAAATCTACCAGTATCTCATACACCAAAAATCTGAGTTTCCCATTGTTTTGGTACTAAAACGGACACTAAAATCTATCCTCCTCGCAAACACTCAACAACTTGAGCTTTTCATTGATTTGCCGCTAAAATGGGCACTAAAACCCAGCTGTGTCTCAGATACTCAAAAATCTGAGCTTCTCATCGTTTTCGCGCTAATATGGGCACGAAAATTTTACCGTTTCTCTGATACTCAAAAATTTTGAGCGTCTCATCGTTTTGGCGGTAAAATGGGCACTAAAATCTAGCTGTATCTCCGGTACTCAAAAATCGAAGCTTCAAAAGTATGAGTTTTCAAAGGGCCACCTCTGTAAAATGTGTGGCTCATGGGATGCGAACAGTGAGACTGCGGATCAGAGTTTGACTTTTATCTGGATTTCAAGTTCTTCCCATCCAACAATTGTTGCGTATTCTATCACAAATGTTTCCGTACAGATTAAGGTGATGAAGGAGAAAATCCATAAATGGGCTTGATTTGATGGTTTGAAGTCTTGTATTACTCTCCCCAAAATATGAACGTCTAAAATTTAAACGTTCATATTTTGGGGAGAGTATTGCAAGTAATACAAGTAATACAAGTTTTTGGAGAAATTATATAACGGTTTAAACTTTAAATCGTTATTTAATTTCTCCAAAAACTCGAAATAACTAATAAAAAGGGAGAGTTAAAAAATGTGGGCTAGTTTGCACGAAAATAACAAAAATCAATTTAAAAAAAAAGATTATCATAATTGATGAAATTTTTGGTTAACTATTTCTAAGAGAGGAGCTCCAAACTTAAAATGTTTGTAATGGCTCCAACTAAAACGCTCGTGCCAATAGAGATTCCCCAATACGAGTATATTCAATTAGTGATGAAAGATTTTAAATTAGATTTTAAATTAGATTAAATTAAATTAGGTTAAATAAAATTAGATTAAATCAAATTAAATTAAATTAAATTAGATTTTAATTAGGGATGGAAGATTTTAAATTATCAATAGTACATTCTGTGCCACATGTGTGTCAGAGCATTATGGCCTTATGACATCAGCATTACAATATGACAATATTGTAGAAGCGTTGAATTAGGGCAAAAAGTCTTTATAGCATCAAAATTGCATCAAAGCAATATGAACTTTTACAATAAGCTTTTCAACCTTGGTTCAGTGCAATAAGGTTTAATTATAATGACCACGATTTGCCGTTCAATACTGATTTTTATCTTATTCGATAATTTGTTCAGTAAAACGATAAATAAATGTGTCAAACTTATTAATTAATTAGTTTAAATTCGTCCGGAAATTTTCTTGAAAGAATTTTAAGTTAAATTACAGTGTTATAAGAAATTTCCAGAAAAACAAAAAGATTTTCGGTAAACTAACAAATCTGCGACACTAGTCCTTCAAGTCCGGGCTCAGCGCGAACAAAAAATGTGCGTATCACAATTCTGATATACTAACAACCAATGCACGATCAAGTGATATTCTTCAGTGTAAAGGAAAACAAGAGATAAACTAAAAAGCATTGCACGATAAAGTAATATTCTTCAGTGCAAAAGAAAACAAGAGATAAACTAAAGTCCATTGCACGATAAAGTAATATTCTTCAGTGCAAAAGAAAACAAGAGATAAACTAAAGTCCATTGCACGGTAAAGTAATATTCTTCAGTGCAAAAGAAAACAAGACCAGTCTTCTTCAAAAACGTGAGTACATCAGAACGCGAGATTCTTTCAACATACAAATTTGCAGAACGCATGAAACTTAGCGTTTTTCTTCGCAGCCCTGAAAACTTGCGGATAAAGCAACTTCCAAGTTGTCATAAGTTTGGACGGGCGCAGTAAAACTTCCCCCAAAATGTCTGTAATTCGTCTAACTACGAGAGGAAGCGTTTTTTTATGATTCGAAAAATACTGCACAGACAGAAAATGTGACCTAAAAAGTTGAATTTCGTCAGGCAGGAACTGGTCTCATCGCCTTCAGGCACACTTGCGCTAGACTTAGAGCACGGTCGAAGAATCAAGGTAGGGTCAAACCAGTCTTTTTTACGTCGACCGTTTGGCAATGCTGACGTCATGGCAACGGACCAATAGCAGCGCTCATATTGCATCTGACGGCACTGCTGGCCCCAAATCTGTCACCGCTATTGGCCTAACGACATGTCGCAATGAGGGCGTCGTAAAGTTTGTTTGAAATGAAGACTTTCTATTGGCTGGCCGAACAAGAGAAGGTGTTTTTCCCCCAATAGAAATGACTCAACCTTGTTTCCTCTACCGTGACTTAGAGTCTGCGAGAATTGCGAAGGGTTGATAAAACGCAACGCTATTAGTTCGCAATATTTCCACTAGAATTCGAAGGGTTGGTAAAACGCAACACTATTGTTCGCAATATTTCCACTAGAATTTGAGGGGTTGGTAAAACGCAACGCTTATAAAACATTAGTAACAATCCTCGTATGTGTGTTCACACAAATAGCTAATATATTTCATGAAAAATGATTTGACATAATGATTTTTTTTGAACTGATGATGGAGCGGAACTCCGAAACGTTTTCTTAGTAAAGATGATTAATTTCCTCGACATTTTCTTCATTTTATAGTTTGAGAATTGCAAAATGTTCGTAGATTTGAATAACGAAGCTCATGAATAACATATTTCAACGCACTTTTGTCGTAAATGTAAGCGTTTCAGAGACGTGTACACAAAAGAAATAGAGCGAATAAACCGAAAAATGGGTGTCGAAAGTTAATAAATAAAAGGATTTGCAATATACGAGATAGATGGACGGTAGCGAACAAAAGAAGACATCTCCGTTAAGCATTTAAGGTGTTAAAATTAAAAGTAAATTCAGTCGCATTTATTCCCGATACATTTTCAGCGAAACAAGGGTTGAAAAACTTCAACCAACTAATGCATGCATCATTTGCAGGCAACATTTTTTTTAGTTTTAGTGCTACATCACAATCAGTGGAGGAAGTAACAACGGGGTTTCCCATTGAAATCAGTCGAATTTTTTTAGATATCTACAGCCATCAAGAGGCACCTCTTTGTAGGTTGGAGTGAACTTATTCTCTTCGACTGACTGCGAAATAAAAAAAAGTAAAGCCTTTGTGAACGATGATGCAGTTTGTCCCCTTCGCCTGAATATTTATCATCGATCTGAACAATCTGAACACGCTGCAGAAAGACAAGTGCTGTTACTAGGTCCTGGAAAGCTAGCTGTAAAAGATGCAAAATTTTGGGTGGCGTGTACGTTTGCGTTGTACGATATTGGGTGGCGTGTACGGTCGTGTTGTAGGATATAGGGTGGCGCGAACGTCTGCGTTGCACGATATTGGGTGGCGTGTACGTTTGCGTTGTACGATATTGGGTGGCGTGTACGGTCGTGTTGTAGGATATAGGGTGGCGCGAACGTCTGCGTTGCACGATATTGGGTGGCGTGTACGTTTGCGTTGTACGATATTGGGTGGCGTGTACGGTCGTGTTGTAGGATATAGGGTGGCGCGAACGTCTGCGTTGCACGATATTGGGTGGCGTGTACGTTTGCGTTGTACGATATTGGGTGGCGCGTTCGTTTGCGTTGTAGGATATTGGGTGGCGTGTACGGTCGCACTGTAGAATATTGGGTGGCGTGTACAGTCGTGCTGTAGGATATTGGGTGGCGTATACGGTCGCGTTGTAGGATATTGGGTGGCGTGTACGTTCGCGTTGTAGGATATTAGGTGACGTGTACGGTCGCGGTGTAGGATATTGGGTGACGTGTACAGTCGTGTTGTAGGATATTGGATGGCGTGTACGGTTGTTTTGTAGGATATTGGGTGGCGTGTACGGTCGTGTTGTAGGATATTGGGTGGAGTGTACGGTCGTACTGTAGAATATTGGGTGGCGTGTACAGTCGTGCTGTAGGAAATTGGGTGGCGTATACAGTCGCGCTGTAGGATATTGGATGGCGTGTACAGTCGTGTTGTAGGATATTGGGTGGCGTGTACGGTCGCGCCGCAGGATTTTTACACGTACTAATCTCCAATCTCGGTACTGCAGAAAAATGAGATTAGGTCTGGATCAGAGCTAGCCCGCTCGATGTTCCCGACACGGGCCAGAATTTAGAAAGATTCTCACTAAATTTAGGATGATTCAGATTGAAGAAGATTTTCTGAATTAAGGAAGACTTCGAATTTAGGAAGATTCAGAGTTTAGGAAGATCTTCCGAATTTAGGAAGATTTGAATTTATGAAGATTCTAAAGTTGGGAAGACTTAGAATTGAAAAATATTTTGAATTTAAGAAAATTTGAACTTAGGAAGATCCTCTGATGTTAGGAAGATTCCGAATTTAGGAAGATCCTCAGTAAAATTCGAAAATGAAATCTGAATGATTAATCATTTGCGAGAAAGTTTCATTTTACGATTAGTTAGGTAAAAAGCGCATGGGAAACATTGCTCAGTAAATATAATAAATCGAGAATCACGTTAATATGATTACAAAAGATGTGTATCTATGTGATCTAGATGAACTGAACCTAAACTAAGACGCGGAGTTTCCTACTTTCGCTCATGCATCCATCATACACCTTGTTCGTGCTGCTCTTCTTGAACCCCTCAGAAGGGTGCTACTATTGTATCTATGGAAATTAGCACTCCTAGGGGGAATATGTGATGTCCTAAACTAAAGGTTAGTAAGGCATTCCTCTTTTTAAAGGAGACAAAGTTTTTTGTTTTATTACGGACCATCTTTATTCGGCTCACTGCTGTCTTGTTTTTCAGCACCTATTACTCGCTTTGGCAACTTTTATCTCGTTTCATGACCTTCGTTCTCAGCTTACTGTTTCTGTGCATACTGGGCATAGATTCCACGTTCCCTTAACTCCATACTAATTGTTGCCTTCCTCCTTCCTCATTTTGGAACGCCTTTGTTTCGATTAAGGAGGCTTTAACTAAAATCTAATCAACTTTAATTTTTTTTTCAATTTCTCGCCTGTATGCACTTAACATGCGCTAACTTTCCCCTTTTCATTCATTTTAGTAACATCGAAACATTCAAAAAATTTTGTGCTAATGAGGTAAGGGATCTTTTTCCTCAGATTTTTTAGTGTAGAGTTTAACGTTGATGGAGTAAAAGGGACTTTCGCCGCAGATTATATAGTGTAGAGTTTAACATTGATGGAGTAAGAGGAACTTTCTTCGCAGATTGTAGAGTGTTGTTTTTAACGTTGACGGAGTTAAGGGATCTTTTTCCTCAGCCTTTGAGGGCAAAGCAATTTCGAGCCCCGGAAGTACTCACGCACCTCGACCAAGCCCAATTATGGCCTCTTGATTGAAATTTTCATTGAAACTGACGGCAGCAAAAATGAATTGTTAATAATTACAGTGCAGCCACGCGCTTCCCTGAAGTTTAGAATTTATACGCTAGTAAAAAACGTGCAATGTCATATGAAAAAGAGAACGACCTGAATGTTATCTCTAATATAATAGTGTTCAATATATCTCTAATATATAAGATATTTGTTAATTGAGACATCTCTAACTTGTGAGGTATTGGGTATTTGAGATGGCTGTAAAATATCACCTTTGAGATTTTTGATGTTTGGGATGTCTCTAAAATATCAGATATTGGATGTTTTAGATATCTAATATTTGAGATATCTTTGAGATATTAAATATAGTATAAATTTTCTACAACACTTCTATTACTTATGATTATGTGATATTTGATATCTTACGCTCCAGCTTAAACCCTAAACTTAACTTTATCTCGAACACGCTGTGCTACATTTAGCAGCATGTCTCCGGATTTTTTTTACAACCCTTATTATTGAAATGCAAGAAATTTTTGGTCATTTGTGAACCTATTCTTTGCTAAAAAACAAACTTAGCAAAATTAATTACACATACACTTGAACTGTGCCCACACTGAGGCAATTATTGGACCTTTTGCAGTTTGAACTTAAAATAAAGAATTAAAATGGATGAACTTAGTCAAGCTTGGAGAAATGTGTTGAGGATAACAAAGAAAACCTGACTTATTCAAGCTAGGAGAAAGGCGTTGAGGAAACAAAGAAAACCTGACTTATTCAGCTAGGAGAAATGCGTTGAGGATAACAAAGAAAACCTGACTTATTCAAGTTAGGAGAAATGCGTTGAGGACAACAAAGAAAACCTGACTTATTCAAGTTAGGAGAAATGCGTTGAGGATAACAAAGAAAACCTGACTTATTCAAGTTAGGAGAAATGCGTTGAGGAAACAAAGAAAACCTGACTTATTCAAGCTAGGAGAAATGCGTTGAGGATAACAAAGAAAACCTGACTTATTCAAGTTAGGAGAAATGCGTTGAGGAAACAAAGAAAACCTGACTTATTCAAGCTAGGAGAAATGCGTTGAGGAAACAAAGAAAACCTGACTTATTCAAGCTAGGAGAAATGCGTTGAGGAAACAAAGAAAACCTGACTTATTCAAGTTAGGAGAAATGCGTTGAGGAAACAAAGAAAACCTGACTTATTCAAGTTAGGAGAAATGCGTTGAGGAAACAAAGAAAACCTGACTTATTCAAGCTAGGAGAAATGCGTTGAGGAAACAAAGAAAACCTGACTTATTCAAGCTAGGAGAAATGCGTTGAGGAAACAAAGAAAACCTGACTTATTCAAGCTAGGAGAAATGCGTTGAGGAAACAAAGAAAACCTGACTTATTCACGCTAGGAGAAATGCGTTGAGGAAACAAAGAAAACCTGACTTATTCAAGTTAGGAGAAATGCGTTGAGGAAACAAAGAAAACCTGACTTATTCAAGCTAGGAGAAATGCGTTCAGGAAACAAAGAAAACCTGACTTATTCAAGCTAGGAGAAATGCGTTGAGGAAACAAAGAAAACCTGACTTATTCAAGCTAGGAGAAATGCGTTGAGGAAAACAAAGAAAACCTGACTTATTCAAGTTAGGAGAAATGCGTTGAGGAAACAAAGAAAACCTGACTTATTCAAGTTAGGAGAAATGCGTTGAGGAAACAAAGAAAACCTGACTTATTCAAGTTAGGAGAAATGCGTTGAGGAAACAAAGAAAACCTGACTTATTCAAGCTAGGAGAAATGCGTTCAGGAAACAAAGAAAACCTGACTTATTCAAGCTAGGAGAAATGCGTTGAGGAAACAAAGAAAACCTGACTTATTCAAGCTAGGAGAAATGCGTTGAGGAAAACAAAGAAAACCTGACTTATTCAAGTTAGGAGAAATGCGTTGAGGAAACAAAGAAAACCTGACTTATTCAAGTTAGGAGAAATGCGTTGAGGAAACAAAGAAAACCTGACTTATTCAAGTTAGGAGAAATGCGTTGAGGAAACAAAGAAAACCTGACTTATTCAAGCTAGGAGAAATACGTTGAGGAAACAAAGAAAACCTGACTTATTCAAGTTAGGAGAAATGCGTTGAGGATAACAAAGAAAACCTGACTTATTCAAGCTAAGAGAAATGCGTTGAGGAAACAAAGAAAACCTGACTTATTCAAGTTAGGAGAAATGCGTTGAGGATATCAAAGAAAACCTGACTTATTCAAGCTAGGAGAAACGCGTTGAGGAAACAAAGAAAACCTGACTTATTCAAGTTAGGAGAAATGCGTTGAGGAAACAAAGAAAACCTGACTTATTCAAGCTAGGAGAAATGCGTTGAGGAAACAAAGAAAACCTGACTTATTCAAGTTAGGAGAAATGCGTTGAGGAAACAAAGAAAACCTGACTTATTCAAGCTTGGAGAAATGTGTTGAGGAAAACAAAGAAAACCTGACTTATTCAAGCTAGGAGAAATGTGTTGAGGAAAACAAAGAAAACCTGATTTATTCAAGCTTGGAGAAATGTGTTGAGGAAAACAAAGAAAACCTGACTTATTCAAGCTAGGAGAAATGTGTTGAGGAAAACAAAGAAAACCTGACTTATTCAAGCTTGGAGAAATGTGTTGAGGATAACAAAGAAAACCTGACTTATTCAAGCTAGGAGAAATGTGTTGAGGTTAACAAAGGAAACCTGACTTATTCAAGCTTGGAGAAATGTGGTGAGGAAAACAAAGAAAACCTGACTTATTCAAGCTAGGAGAAATGTGTTGAGGAAAACAAAGAAAACCTGACTTATTCAAGCTAGGAGAAATGTGTTGAGGAAAACAAAGAAAACCTGACCTGGACATTGTGCAGAGCCGATTTGATAACTTTAAGGCTTCTGCCCTTCAAATTCGAGGCAAATTAGGCGTCTAATATCCGAGTTTGGATTACGCTTTCTTACCGCAGCTGTGATGGGTTGATTTTGCGTTCTTCGTAGCGATGCGTTAATTTTCCGATGCATTGATTTCGCTTTGATTTTCTGAACGTTGATTGTGCTTTGATTTTCCGACCGTTGATTTTGCTTTGATTTTCCGAGCGTTGGTTTTCTAATGCCTTGATTTTGCTTGATTTTCCGAGCGTTGGTTTTCTGATGCCTTGATTCTATTTTAATTTTCGAAAGGGTGCAATAATTATGCATGGTGGTGCGTTAATTTTTTCCGGTGATGCGGTAATTTTTCCCAGCAATGCGTTTATTTTCCCAGCAATGCGTTTATTTTCCCAGCAATGCGTTAATTTTTCCCAGCAATGCGTTCATTTCCCCGGTGATGCGTTGATTTTCCCCGGCGATGCGTTAATTTTCCACGATGATGCGCTGATTACTCCTGCAATGTGATGACTGCATTATTTTTTCTGTCGCGGCCTTGATTTTTCTGTTGATTTTCGCTAGCGATGCGTTGATTTTTTTGAGGAATGAGTTGATTTTGCCATAATTTCAGCAATTTCCCACCCTGCCAAAAAGTCATGACGCCCAAACATGTCAGAAGTTGAAATTCTTTTGCATAATGGCTAATACCGGCTCTTTTTTTTGCGGGTGAAAGCTTAGAACAGAATTTGTGGAAATGAAACTTATTTTGTCCCTGAGTCAAAGTTGGGTGACGCTCTAAAGCGCGTGCGTTCTTCAGAAAGTGAAAGTTATGATTATTTTCATCAATATAAAGTGGGAATTGTATGATTCTAATAACATTTGGCACTTTCGGTGGCCCTCTGTACCATCTACGGCGAAATTTGACTCAAGTAAAAATAATAAATATGAAGTTCGACTCTTGCATTTGAACTTTTACTTTAACATTTTTTTGAACAATAGCGTAAATATTCATGTTTTTAAAAAGAAGTCGACCATCCAGCTATCTCGGTAATATTATTAACTAATTATCATAGCATAAGGGAAAATTATCTCTATATCGACGATACTATCCATTACATTCGAGGAATATTGTTCTGTAAAAAGAAGGCGTATTTGCCCATGTATTAATAATGAGTAGAAAGTTAAGCTAGAACGTCAAAAACAATAGCGTATTTGCTTATGTTAATAATGAGCAGAAAGTTAAGCTAGAACGTCAAAAAAATAGCGTATTTACTTATGTATTAATAATGAGTAGAAAGTTAAGCTAGAACGTCAAAAAACAATAGCGTATTTGGTTATGTATTAATAATAAGTAGAAAGTTAAGCTAGAACGTCAAAAAACAATAGCGTATTTACTTATGTATTAATAATGAGCAGAAAGTTGAGCTAGAACATCGAAAAACAATAGCGTATTTGCTTATGTGTTAATAATGAGTAGAAAGTTAAGGTAGAACGTCAAAATTGTAAAGTGATTATCTTCTTCTAAGAAGAAAGTGTCTATTTCTCATAAAGTGTCGAGGACCCTAGCCATTCTGTAAGTTGAGCGCTGATTTTTGGTAGCAACGAGATCCGAAAAAAGCAGGAAACGTAAAATCTCCGCACAATTTCAACGTATCTCCTGAATTTCGTTAGCTGCTCTGAGCTTCTAGTAGGAAACTGATACAGATGAAAAACACTGTAATGTTGTGTTGGGTGGCTACGCCATTGGCAGTGGGTTAATAGTTACTTTTTCTTTATTTTCCTTAATTTTTAATTGTTGTTTGCATGATTTATTTCATTTTATTTAAATTTCTTGTAGCGTTTTCTTCGATATCCATTATTTTTTAATTGTTATTGGCGAGATTTACTTACATGATTTGCATGATTCACTTCATTTTATTCATACGATTTTTTAATGTTTTCTTTGTTTTCCTTGATTGGTGATTGATAGTTGCGTGATTTACTCACATGATTTACATGACTTAATTAATGTTATTCACATGGTTTTCATCATTTTCTTTGCTTCACTGATTTTTAATGGCTGCTTGCATGAGATTTTCCAAGCGTCCGGCGCAGGGCGCAGTAAATTTTTGCAAAGTTGTTTCTGTTAGAAGCTACTTTTCAAAATAGCCATGTTTAGTTTCAAGGTAGAAAAATGCTTCATTTTCTCTTCGAAGATTTTTTGGCTCGTCTGATGAAGCATTTTTGGAGACCGAAAAAATGGTTAATTTTCTCGTCTGACGTAGCGTCTTTTCCAGTTAGTAAAGAATTTGATTTTCTGAGTAAAGATTTTTATTTCGTTTGACGACGCAACTCATTACAGAGAGAATTGTACCACCTCGGAGAATTACTTATGAGAATTACTAATTACTTATTACTTACCACCTCGGGGAATTACTTATGAGAATTACTAATTACTTATTACTTACCACCTCGGGGAATTACTTATGAGAATTACTAATTACTTATTACTTACCACCTCGGAGAATTACTTATGAGAATTACTAATTACTTATTACTTACCACCTCGGGGAATTACTTATGAGAATTACTAATTACATATTACTTACCACCTCGGGGAATTACTTATGAGAATTACTAATTACTTATTACTTACCACCTCGGAGAATTACTTATGAGAATTACTAATTACTTATTACTTACCACCTCGGGGAATTACTTATGAGAATTACTAATTACTTATTACTTACCACCTCGGTGAATTACTTACGAGAATTACTAATTACTTATTACTTACCACCTCGGGGAATTACTTATGAGAATTACTAATTACATATTACTTACCACCTCGGGGAATTACTTATGAGAATTACTAATTACTTATTACTTACCACCTCGGAGAATTACTTATGAGAATTACTAATTACTTATTACTTACCACCTCGGGGAATTACTTATGAGAATTACTAATTAATTATTACTTAACACCTCAGAGAATTACTTATGAGAATTACTAATTACTTATTACTTACCACCTCGGGGAATTACTTATGAGAATTACTAATTACTTATTACTTACCACCTCGGAGAATTACTTATGAGAATTACTAATTACTTATTACTTACCACCTCGGGGAATTACTTATGAGAATTACTAATTACTTATTACTTACCACCTCGGGGAATTACTTATGAGAATTACTAATTAATTATTACTTAACACCTCAGAGAATTACTTATGAGAATTACTAATTACTTATTACTTACCACCTCGGGGAATTACTTATGAGAATTACTAATTACTTATTACTTACCACCTCGGGGAATTACTTATGAGAATTACTAATTAATTATTACTTAACACCTCAGAGAATTACTTATGAGAATTACTAATTACTTATTACTTACCACCTCGGGGAATTACTTATGAGAATTACTAATTACTTATTACTTACCACCTCGGAGAATTACTTATGAGAATTACTAATTACTTATTACTTACCACCTCGGGGAATTACTTATGAGAATTACTAATTACTTATTACTTACCACCTCGGAGAATTACTTATGAGAATTACTAATTACTTATTACTTACCACCTCGGGGAATTACTTATGAGAATTACTAATTACTTATTACTTACCACCTCGGGGAATTACTTATGAGAATTACTAATTACTTATTACTTACCACCTCGGAGAATTACTTATGAGAATTACTAATTACTTATTACTTACCACCTCGGGGAATTACTTATGAGAATTACTAATTACTTATTACTTACCACCTCGGGGAATTACGTATGAGAATTACTAATTAATTATTACTTAACACCTCAGAGAATTACTTATGAGAATTACTAATTACTTATTACTTACCACCTCGGGGAATTACTTATGAGAATTACTAATTAATTATTACTTAACACCTCAGAGAATTACTTATGAGAATTACTAATTACTTATTACTTACCACCTCGGGGAATTACTTATGAGAATTACTAATTACTTATTACTTACCACCTCGGGGAATTACTTATGAGAATTACTAATTAATTATTACTCAACACCTCAGAGAATTACTTATGAGAATTACTAATTACTTATTACTTACCACCTCGGGGAATTACTTATGAGAATTACTAATTACTTATTACTTACCACCTCGGGGAATTACTTATGAGAATTACTAATTAATTATTACTTAACACCTCAGAGAATTACTTATGAGAATTACTAATTACTTATTACTTACCACCTCGGGGAATTACTTATGAGAATTACTAATTAATTATTACTTAACACCTCAGAGAATTACTTATGAGAATTACTAATTACTTATTACTTACCACCTCGGGGAATTACTTATGAGAATTACTAATTAATTATTACTTAACACCTCAGAGAATTACTTATGAGAATTACTAATTACTTATTACTTACCACCTCGGGGAATTACTTATGAGAATTACTAATTACTTATTACTTACCACCTCGGGGAATTACTTATGAGAATTACTAATTAATTATTACTTAACACCTCAGAGAATTACTTATGAGAATTACTAATTACTTATTACTTACCACCTCGGGGAATTACTTATGAGAATTACTAATTACTTATTACTTACCACCTCGGGGAATTACTTATGAGAATTACTAATTAATTATTACTTAACACCTCAGAGAATTACTTATGAGAATTACTAATTACTTATTACTTACCACCTCGGGGAATTACTTATGAGAATTACTAATTACTTATTACTTACCACCTCGGAGAATTACTTATGAGAATTACTAATTACTTATTACTTACCACCTCGGGGAATTACTTATGAGAATTACTAATTACTTATTACTTACCACCTCGGAGAATTACTTATGAGAATTACTAATTACTAATAACTTACCACCTCGGGGAATTACTTATGAGAATTACTAATTACTTATTACTTACCACCTCGGGGAATTACTTATGAGAATTACTAATTACTTATTACTTACCACCTCGGAGAATTACTTATGAGAATTACTAATTACTTATTACTTACCACCTCGGGGAATTACTTATGAGAATTACTAATTACTTATTACTTACCACCTCGGGGAATTACTTATGAGAATTACTAATTACTTATTACTTACCACCTCGGAGAATTACTTATGAGAATTACTAATTACTTATTACTTACCACCTCGGGGAATTACTTATGAGAATTACTAATTAATTATTACTTAACACCTCAGAGAATTACTTATGAGAATTACTAATTACTTATTACTTACCACCTCGGGGAATTACTTATGAGAATTACTAATTACTTATTACTTACCACCTCGGGGAATTACTTATGAGAATTACTAATTAATTATTACTTAACACCTCAGAGAATTACTTATGAGAATTACTAATTACTTATTACTTACCACCTCGGGGAATTACTTATGAGAATTACTAATTAATTATTACTTAACACCTCAGAGAATTACTTATGAGAATTACTAATTACTTATTACTTACCACCTCGGGGAATTACTTATGAGAATTACTAATTAATTATTACTTAACACCTCAGAGAATTACTTATGAGAATTACTAATTACTTATTACTTACCACCTCGGGGAATTACTTATGAGAATTACTAATTACTTATTACTTACCACCTCGGGGAATTACTTATGAGAATTACTAATTAATTATTACTTAACACCTCAGAGAATTACTTATGAGAATTACTAATTACTTATTACTTACCACCTCGGGGAATTACTTATGAGAATTACTAATTACTTATTACTTACCACCTCGGGGAATTACTTATGAGAATTACTAATTAATTATTACTTAACACCTCAGAGAATTACTTATGAGAATTACTAATTACTTATTACTTACCACCTCGGGGAATTACTTATGAGAATTACTAATTACTTATTACTTACCACCTCGGAGAATTACTTATGAGAATTACTAATTACTTATTACTTACCACCTCGGGGAATTACTTATGAGAATTACTAATTACTTATTACTTACCACCTCGGAGAATTACTTATGAGAATTACTAATTACTTATTACTTACCACCTCGGGGAATTACTTATGAGAATTACTAATTACTTATTACTTACCACCTCGGGGAATTACTTATGAGAATTACTAATTACTTATTACTTACCACCTCGGAGAATTACTTATGAGAATTACTAATTACTTATTACTTACCACCTCGGGGAATTACTTATGAGAATTACTAATTAATTATTACTTAACACCTCAGAGAATTACTTATGAGAATTACTAATTACTTATTACTTACCACCTCGGGGAATTACTTATGAGAATTACTAATTACTTATTACTTACCACCTCGGAGAATTACTTATGAGAATTACTAATTACTTATTACTTACCACCTCGGGGAATTACTTATGAGAATTACTAATTACTTATTACTTACCACCTCGGAGAATTACTTATGAGAATTACTAATTACTTATTACTTACCACCTCGGGGAATTACTTATGAGAATTACTAATTACTTATTACTTACCACCTCGGGGAATTACTTATGAGAATTACTAATTACTTATTACTTACCACCTCGGAGAATTACTTATGAGAATTACTAATTACTTATTACTTACCACCTCGGGGAATTACTTATGAGAATTACTAATTAATTATTACTTACCACCTCAGAGAATTACTTATGAGAATTACTAATTACTTATTACTTACCACCTCGGTGAATTACTTATGAGAATTACTAATTACTTATTACTTACCACCTCGGAGAATTACTTATGAGAATTACTAATTACTTATTACTTACCACCTCGGGGAATTACTTATGAGAATTACTAATTACTTATTACTTACCACCTCGGGGAATTACTTATGAGAATTACTAATTAATTATTACTTAACACCTCAGAGAATTACTTATGAGAATTACTAATTACTTATTACTTACCACCTCGGGGAATTACTTATGAGAATTACTAATTACTTATTACTTACCACCTCGGGGAATTACTTATGAGAATTACTAATTAATTATTACTTAACACCTCAGAGAATTACTTATGAGAATTACTAATTACTTATTACTTACCACCTCGGGGAATTACTTATGAGAATTACTAATTACTTATTACTTACCACCTCAGAGAATTACTTATGAGAATTACTAATTACTTATTACTTACCACCTCGGGGAATTACTTATGAGAATTACTAATTACTTATTACTTACCACCTCGGAGAATTACTTATGAGAATTACTAATTACTTATTACTTACCACCTCGGGGAATTACTTACGAGAATTACTAATTACTTATTACTTACCACCTCGGGGAATTACTTATGAGAATTACTAATTACTTATTACTTACCACCTCGGAGAATTACTCATGAGAATTACTAATCACTCATTACTTACCACCTCAGAGAATTACTTATGAGAATTACTAATCACTCATTACACACCACCTCAGAGAATTACTTATGAGAATTACTAATTAATTATTACTTACCACCTCGGAGAATTACTTATGAGAATTACTAATTAATTATTACTTAACACCTCAGAGAATTACTTATGAGAATTACTAATTAATTATTACTCACCACCTCGGGGAATTACTTATGAGAATTACTAATTAATTATTACTTAACACCTCAGAGAATTACTTATGAGAATTACTAATCACTCATTACTTACCACCTCAGAGAATTACTTATGAGAATTACTAATTAATTATTACTTACCACCTCGGAGAATTACTTATGAGAATTACTAATTAATTATTACTTAACACCTCAGAGAATTACTTATGAGAATTACTAATTAATTATTACTTACCACCTCGGGGAATTACTTATGAGAATTACTAATTAATTATTACTTAACACCTCAGAGAATTACTTATGAGAATTACTAATCACTCATTACTTACCACCTCAGAGAATTACTTATGAGAATTACTAATTAATTATTACTTAACACCTCAGAGAATTACTTATGAGAATTACTAATCACTCATTACTTACCACCTCAGAGAATTACTTATGAGAATTACTAATTAATTATTACTTACCACCTCAGAGAATTACTTATGAGAATTACTAATTAATTATTACTTAACACCTCAGAGAATTACTTATGAGAATTACTAATCACTCATTACTTACCACCTCAGAGAATTACTTATGAGAATTACTAATTAATTATTACTTAACACCTCAGAGAATTACTTATGAGAATTACTAATTAATTATTACTTACCACCTCGGGGAATTACTTATGAGAATTACTAATTAATTATTACTTAACACCTCAGAGAATTACTTATGAGAATTACTAATCACTCATTACTTACCACCTCAGAGAATTACTTATGAGAATTACTAATTAATTATTACTTACCACCTCGGAGAATTACTTATGAGAATTACTAATTAATTATTACTTAACACCTCAGAGAATTACTTATGAGAATTACTAATTAATTATTACTTACCACCTCGGGGAATTACTTATGAGAATTACTAATTAATTATTACTTAACACCTCAGAGAATTACTTATGAGAATTACTAATCACTCATTACTTACCACCTCAGAGAATTACTTATGAGAATTACTAATTAATTATTACTTAACACCTCAGAGAATTACTTATGAGAATTACTAATCACTCATTACTTACCACCTCAGAGAATTACTTATGAGAATTACTAATTACTTATTACTTACCACCTCAGAGAATTACTTATAAGAATTACTAATTACTTATTACTTAACACCTCAGAGAATTACTTATGAGAATTACTAATTACTCATTACTTACCATCTCGGAGAATTACTTATGATATTGGAAATATTCAGATTTTGTGGTGATGCTTTTAAATGATGTTTTTTTCATACAACGCAAAGACTTACAAGAGATTAAATTGGATTAGAAGATTGTTTGACAAATTTGTTTTAGGATTTCTTCAGCATAGATGGAATTTCACAATGTGTCTATAAAAATTACAATTTATAAGTTTGTAGAAGCTACTGCAAAATTATTTATTTTTTTCGTCAAAATGTGAGAAGGAACACGAATCGATGCTTACTTATGATTTGGTAGAAACCATCGTGAAATTATTCTTTTTTCCATCGGAATGTAAGTAACAATCGTAACTGTTTTCTTGTGATTGCGTCGAAGCTATGAAAATCATACCTTTTCTTTACCGTAAGCAAGAAAACATGTAAAATTTAGTTTTAATTTTGTCGAAGGTATAACATAATTATTTCTTTTTCCGTCGGAAGGTGAGAAAACAAGTGATTTTTTATTTAATTTTGTCGTGGTTATAGTAAAATTATTTCTTTTTTTACCGGGATTTAAGAAGACAAATAATCTTTTTATTTTAATTTTGTCGAAGCTATTGTAAATTCACTCCCATTTCCATCGGATTGTAAAAAATGAACTGCTTAATAATAATCTTTTCGAATCGGCAACAGAATTATTCTTTTTTCCACGGGAACGTAAGAAACGTAAGTAGCTGTTTAATTTTAATTTTTTTCGGATATTTAGCAAAATTAACTCATTTTTCCCCGTGAATGTAAGAGAAGCAAGTAGCTGTTTAATTCTAATTTTATCAAAGCTTTAGTAAAATGAATTCATTTTCCCCCGTGAATTTAAGAGAAGCAAGTAGCTGTTTAATTCTAATTTTATCAAAGCTTTAGTAAAATGAATTCATTTTCCCCCGTGAATTTAAGAGAAGCAAGTAGCTGTTTAATTCTAATTTTATCAAAGCTTTAGCAAAATGAATTCATTTTCCCTGTGAATGTAAGAGAAGCAAGTAGCTCTTTAATTCTGATATATCAAAGCTTTAGTAAAATGAATTCATTTTCCCCCGTGAATGTTAGAGAAGCAAGTAGCTGTTTAATTCTAATTTTATCAAAGCTTTAGTAAAATGAATTCATTTTCCCCCGTGAATTTAAGAGAAGCAAGTAGCTGTTTAATTCTAATTTTATCAAAGCTTTAGTAAAATGAATTCATTTTCCCCCGTGAATGTAAGAGAAGCAAGTAGCTGTTTAATTCTAATTACATCAAAGCTTTAGCAAAATGAATTCATTTTCCCTGTGAATGTAAGAGAAGCAAGTAGCTCTTTAATTCTGATATATCAAAGCTTTAGTAAAATGAATTCATTTTCCCCCGTGAATGTAAGAGAAGCAAGTAGCTGTTCAATTCTAATTTTATCAAAGCTTTAGTAAAATGAATTCATTTTCCCCCGTGGATGTAAGAGAAGCAAGTAGCTGTTCAATTCTAATATATCAAAGCTTTAGTAAAATGAATTCATTTTCCCCCGTGAATGTTAGAGAAGCAAGTAGCTGTTCAATTCTAATTTTATCAAAGCTTTAGTAAAATGAATTCATTTTCCCCCGTGAATGTAAGAGAAGCAAGTAGCTGTTTAATTCTAATATATCAAAGCTTTAGTAAAATGAATTCATTTTCCCCCGTGAATGTAAGAGAAGCAAGTAGCTGTTCAATTCTAATTTTATCAAAGCTTTAGTAAAATGAATTCATTTTCCCCCGTGGATGTAAGAGAAGCAAGCAGCTGTTTAATTCTAATATATCAAAGCTTTAGTAAAATGAATTCATTTTCCCCCGTGAATGTTAGAGAAGCAAGTAGCTGTTTAATTCTAATATATCAAAGCTTTAGTAAAATGAATTCATTTTCCCCTGTGGATGTAAGAGAAGCAAGTAGCTGTTTAATTCTAATGTATCAAAGCTTTAGTAAAATGAATTCATTTTCCCCCGTGAATGTTAGAGAAGCAAGTAGCTGTTCAATTCTAATTTTATCAAAGCTTTAGTAAAATGAATTCATTTTCCCCGTGAATGTAAGAGAAGCAAGTAGCTGTTTAATTCTAATATATCAAAGCTTTAGTAAAATGAATTCATTTTCCCCCGTGAATGTTAGAGAAGCAAGTAGCTGTTCAATTCTAATTTTATCAAAGCTTTAGTAAAATGAATTCATTTTCCCCCGTGAATATAAGAAACACAAGTAGCTGTTTAGTTTTGTCGCTCTCACAACGATGTCGAGACGAGAGCGACAGGCGCACTTTGCTTATTGGGAGCATCTAGCGAAGCTTCACAAGTTTCAAATCCCCTCAGGATTTTGCCCGATTGAACTCGGGAGCTTCGAGATCACAGAGGCGAGAACTGCAGTATTGCTTAAGGAAAGTTTTAAGAGATTACTCGCAAAATGAGAGTGCGAGCCCAACTTTCCTATTACACTCGATGTTTTCTTTAAATCAGAACCTTAATTATTAAACTCGACATTTTCTCTAAATCAGAACCTAAATGATTAAACTCGACACTTTCTTTAAATCAGAACCTTAGTTGTTAAACTCGACATTTTCTTTAAATCATAACCTAAATTATCAAACTCGACATTTTATTGAATTCAGAGCCTTAATATTGTTTCAGAACCTTGATTATTAAACTCGACATTTTCTTTAAATCAGAACCTTAATTATTAAGCTCGACAATTTCTTTAAATCAGAAAATTAATTATTAACTCGACATTTTCTTTAAACCAGAACCTTAGTTGCTAAGCTCGACATTTTCTTTAAATCAGAACCTTAGTTGTTAAACTCGACATTTTCTTTAAATCAGAACCTCAATTATTAAACTCGACACTTTCTTTAAATCAGAACCTTAGTTGTTAAACTCGACATTTTCTTTACATCAGAACCTCAATTATTAAACTCGACACTTTCTTTAAATCAGAACCTTAGTTTTTAAACTCGACATTTTCTTTAAATCAGAACCTCAATTATTAAACTCGATATTTTCTTTAAATCAGAACCTTAGTTGTTAAGCTCGACATTTGCTTTAAATCAGAACCTTAGTTGTTAAGCTCGACATTTGCTTTAAATCAGAACCTTAGTTGTTAAACTCGACATTTCCATTAAATCCCAGCGATAATTAGTCATTTAAATTTGTGCATCCGTTATTTCCTTTAATTCAGAAACTTGATTATTAAACTCGACATTTCTTTATGTTTCAACACAAATTATTCATAACAATTCGTGTACTCACCTTTTCCTTTAATTCAGAACCATAATTATTAGTTATTATTTGTGTACTCGACATATTCTGTAAATTAGAACCATAATTATTAGTTATAATTTGTGTACTCGACATTTTCTGTAAATCAGAACCATAATTATTAGTGATTATTTGTGTACTCGACATTTTCTGTAAATCAGAACCATAATTATTAGTTATTATTTGTGTACTCGACATTTTCTGTAAATCAGAACCATAATTATTAGCTATAATTTGTGTACTCGACATTTTCTTTAAATCAGAACCATAATTATTAGTTATAATTTGTGTACTCGACATTTCCTTTAAATCAGAACCATAATTATTAGTTATAATTTGTGTACTCGACATTTTCTTTAAATCAGAACCATAATTATTAGTTATAATTTGTGTACTCGACATTTTCTTTAAATCAGAACCATAATTATTAGTTATAATTTGTGTACTCGACATTTTCTTTAAATGGAAAATGCTAATTATTAATTTTATTTCGTACACTTGCTATTTCCTTCAAATCAGAACCTTAACTAATAATTGTAATTCGCATACTCGTTATTTTCTTTAAATTAGAATCTTAATTATTGAATGCAATTTTCACTCTTGCTGTTCAACTCAAAAGATCTTTTCAAATTAGAACTTTTGTTTTTAATTGTGGTTCGTGTTAATACTAAATATTTTATGAGCATTATTTGTATGATAATAGTCATATTTGCTTCTTTTGCTTCTTTAATCGTGCTTTCCGTAAAATGTTCATTTATTTTAACTTTGGTTACCTTAGACACAGTTCTCTGGATTATGTTTGGTTCATTCAATAACCAGATGAAGTGCAGCTCATACTATTGGTCAATACTATTGGTACTATTTTAGCACTTTAGGATAATACTATTGGTACTATTTTAACACTTTTGGACAATACTATTGGTACTACTTTGGTACTATTGGACAATACTATTGGTTCTAGTTTGGTACTATTGGAAAATACTATTGTACTATTTTGGTACTACTGTACAATACTATTGGTACTATTTTGGTACAATTGGATAATACAATGGGTACTATTTGGGTACTATTGGACAATACTATTGGTACTATTTTGGTACTATTGGACAATACTATTGGTTCTGGTTTCGGGCTAATGGAAAATACTATTGGTATTATTTTGGTACTATTATTCATTATTGTAATTAATTTGGTAATTTTATTTACTATTGGTACTCATTTGGTTCAATAGATGGTCTAGTTGCGACAATTGGATGCTTCTTCGAAACATTTTAGTCGAGGGAAGAAACGATTAAAATTTCGTCTTATTCAGATTTCTTATCATTAATATTTGTTGACATTCTTGAGCTTCATGACTGGTTTGATCGATCTAAGATACACAAAAGCGTATTTCTGTTGAAATTGACTGGCATTATGACTATGCATTACTTTATAAACATCGGAATTATCAAAAAGGGAAATGCAGCTAAAAACATGTTGTTCTTGACGTGACTCTTTGCACGTTTTCTGTGAAGAAGAAAAGTTTTGTTTCTTGCGGTGTTTCTTGCATTTCTTCTTCATTGAAAAAAAAAAGAAAAAGAGGAGTATTTTTGACGGAATTTCTTGTATTTTATTCCAAGTGCAAGAGATGAGTATTTCCTGTGGCATTTCTTCTATTTTCATTTCAATTGCAAAAGAAGAGTATTTCTTTGGGTGCTTTCTGTATTTCTTCTTATAGAGAAGAAGAAAAAGAAGAGTATTTTTTGCAATGTTTGCTGTTTTCTTTTTATAGAAGAAGATGCAGAAGAATATTTCTTAAATTGATGTCCAAACTGCAAAAGAAAAGTTTTTCTCGCAGTGTTTGCTGTTTTCTTTTTATATCAGAAGATGACGAAGAATATTTCTTATATTGTTACTCCAATAGCAAAAAAAGAGTATTTATTTCGGTGTTTGCTGGTTTCTTTTTATATCAGAAGATGCAGAAGATGAGCACCGGTGCGTCTGCTCGCTCGGTTCCTTTCGCGTCTCCCGCCTGATTTCATGGCCTCAAGAATGGCGTTATTTGGCCCCCAAAACCCTTTTGTTGCGCCCAGATTTCCGCTCTGCAAATAGAAAGCGACTCCTCAGGATATTGCTGCCCTGCTCTAACTTGTTTTCGAATACCAAACCCAAAACCGCAGTAAGATGCTCTGCGAATTTATGAACTCCGCGTTGAAATGTTTTTAAGACCATTTTTGGTTAGCTGGGCCTCTTCTGCGCTTAAAAATTCGTACGCTAATTTTTTGACCAGCTGGTGCTTTTTTGCACCGAAGATTTCGTATGCCTATTTTTTTAGTTAGCTGGGCCTCTTTCACGCCTTAGGCTTATCAAAATAAATTTTTGAATAGCTATAGGCTCTTGTGCGCCAGAAATTCGAATGCTAATGTCTTGACCAGATATAGATTGCTCTTTTGAGCCGATGAATCCGTGTACTTGTTTTTTAGTTAACTGTGGCTTTTTTGCACCAAAAACTTACTAAGATAAATTTTTTGAATAACTTTAGCTTTTCTGCACCGAAGAATTTTAATGCCAACGTTTAAGTTTGCCATAGCTTTCCGGCACCAAATTTGTACGTCAATTTTTTGGCCGATGCTATCGCTCTTTTGCACTGAAGAATTCGTGCACCAATATTTTATTATTAGCTGCAGATATTTTACGCCGAAAAATTGGTATGCCAAATTTTGACAAGCTATGGTTATTTAAATCGAAAAATTCTTTTTGCTAAATTTCGAATGGCTGTAGTTTTTTGCACTAAAACATTCGCATGCTAATCAAGCACGAGTGATTTCTGCTGTTCGTCGTCGGAGTATATAGAAGCAATTTTTTTAACTGTTGTTGATTTCAACGATCATTACTGGAAATTTTTATCTTGTAATTAGCTTTGTCTCCTTGATCTCTGTAAGAAAAGTTTGTAAAAAAATAAACAAAGGTATTTATTTCACAGTACCGGTAGAAAGCTTCGCTCGCAGACAAGCATAGCAGAAAATTAATGAATCGTATGTTCAACATATTCTTCCCCTAGTAATCAACACTATGCAATAAAATGCCAGGTGTCTCCCATAATTGTAAATAAATTGATATATTTTGAGCATAATTTCTCCTTCTATATTATAATGGGAATCTCATTAAACACATTGAATTGTGTTGGTCCGTATTGGTTGCTTGGTCCATCTCTCTTTCACGCTCTTATAGGTAGTGACCGTATCTGTGATACGAGTTTCACCAGTGCACAAGTACAAAAATGGTTTAATCGAGGGTACTATTGGGATAGAAATATTTGTTTGTCATCCACACCTGGAAGATTAGCCAAAAGAAAATATCGAATTGCGTCATTATTAACGGGTCGTGTACACTGTGTAGTTTAGCAACAACAAGCTTTAGCAAATGGCTAATTGACCCGCCCACTACTCCGCTTTCATGTCCCTACTTGAAGAAAATCTAAGTCTCGCAGCGGACAGCCTTCGTTTTGGGGTACTTAAAAGAGCAAGTTTTGCGCTGGACAGCTTTATTTTGCGCTAGACAGTTTTATAACTCACAGTCTTGCTCATCTGCAAAAAAAGTCTCCTAACTGCAAAAAATTCTGCCTAAAAATACATCTAATTAATCAGCGACGCAAAAGTAGGAGCCGATCACACGCAGTGCAGGAATTTTATTTTTGCTACTTTGCCTTTTTATATGTCATTCAAAACCGGAATTCAGTTATGCTCGTAAAAACTACGCATGCTTCGCGAAAACTGGGAAAGTGCTCGAAGAATGGCAGAAGTTTTTCGGGCTCAGAAATAGAATTAGGGTTCTAGTGTCCCAGATTTTGATGGGAATTTGTGTTTAAAAGACTTAAATTTTCAAGTCTTTTTAAGTGGTGTTTTTGTTTATTTCGACGGGCTTAGAGTTAATTTGATTGTAGTTTGAGAAACTAGAAACAAACTGAGCTGGTGAGCGAAGTTTTCAAATGCAAAAATCTACTCAATGAAAGAGTGAAATACATTCTTTGACTTACTGTTTTTTACCATTCACTATTTCGTTTGGTGCGTACAATGGTTTATTAAAGGTCAAGTTCCAGTCACTATCATTTCTTATCAAGAACCTACAATATATTACGCATCAAGAACCAACAACATACTTCGTGTCAAGAACCTACAATATATTTCGTATCAAGAACCTACAACATACTTCGTATCAAGAACCTACAATATACTTCGTATCGTATCAAGAACCTACAATATATTTCGTATCAAGAACCTACAATAAACGTCGTATCAAGAACCTACAATATACTTTGAACCAATAACATACTTTCGTATCAATAGCCTACAATATATTATGGAACCTACAATATACTTTCGTATCAATAAACCACAAAACTACCATGGTATAGGTGCAGTACCAATGACATAACCCGACAGGGAGTGTGTTACCACCAACATACACATCACATCAGCTAATACAGTAGTTTTTCTTGCATTTTGGTCGCTTCGTGACAGTAATTCCGGCAATGAACTCCACTGAGCGACCCCCAACTACACTGAACTGCTAGTAGTACCACATTCAATAGTGACTTCACGCAATATTTCTGCGGTAACACTCAATTTTTTTTCCACAGTTCTAAACAACCAATTATCGCCATCGGTTCGCTCTAGCCTTAACTACAGTGCATACCCAAAATAGTTATTTATTTAGTGTTTACTCGGGTATTCATTTTTTCAGGAGAAACTTGGTTTTCTTTTGTAACATATGACTTTCTTTAAGTGTATGTTTTTTGTTTGCGTCAACTCATTTGGCTCGTATATTTCTTAATAAACCCCAATATCAAAACAAAATGCACGAGGCCTGAATAAACAAAAAGTGAATATATATTTTTTAGGGAGGGGGGACCCTGTATCGACGCAATGGGTTACACGAACCAGCCTGAATCAAGCATCGCTTATTGCGCTGTGGTACAACGGAACAGTGAAAATCTTATCAGGAACTTGAAACTGAAAAAAATTCAAGAAAACTGATGATCTTTACCAAGAAAACGTTTCGGAGCGTCCTGAGCGAAGTGCCGCAATCTGAGCGTGCTGAGCGAAGTGCCGCAATCTGAGCGTGCTGAGCGAAGTGCAGCAATCTGAGCGTGCTGAGCGAAGTGCAGCAATCTGAGCGTGCTGAGCGAAGTGCAGCAATCTGAGCGTGCTGAGCGAAGTGCAGCAATCTGAGCGTGCTGAGCGAAGTGCAGCAATCTGAGCGTGCTGAGCGAAGTGCAGGAATCTGAGCGTCCTGAGCGAAGTGCCGCAATCTGAGCGTGCTGAGCGAAGTGCAGCAATCTGAGCGTGCTGAGCGAAGTGCAGCAATCTGAGCGTGCTGAGCGAAGTGCAGCAATCTGAGCGTGCTGAGCGAAGTGCAGGAATCTGAGCGTCCTGAGCGAAGTGCCGCAATCTGAGCGTGCTGAGCGAAGTGCAGCAATCTGAGCGTGCTGAGCGAAGTGCAGCAATCTGAGCGTGCTGAGCGAAGTGCCGCAATCTGAGCGTGCTGAGCGAAGTGCAGCAATCTGAGCGTGCTGAGCGAAGTGCAGCAATCTGAGCGTGCTGAGCGAAGTGCAGCAATCTGAGCGTGCTGAGCGAAGTGCAGCAATCTGAGCGTGCTGAGCGAAATGCAGCAACCTGAGCGTGCTGAGCGAAGTGCAGCAATCTGAGCGTGCTGAGCGAAGTGCAGCAATCTGAGCGTGCTGAGCGAAATGCAGCAATCTGAACGTGCTGAGCGAAATGCAGCAACCTGAGCGTGCTGAGCGAAGTGCAGCAATCTGAGCGTGCTGAGCGAAGTGCAGCAATCTGAGCGTGCTGAGCGAAGTGCAGCAATCTGAGCGTGCTGAGCGAAGTGCAGCAATCTGAGCGTGCTGAGCGAAGTGCAGCAATCTGAGCGTGCTGAGCGATATATTTTGAGGTAAAAGTTGTGAGTTGATGTACTGCTCCGAAGGAAGCGTAGGCTTTGCATACCACGAATAAATAAGTAAATCATTAGTATTTACACAGATGGGAAGACACCGCAGAAACGCCTCTGTAACGTCTCCGGTGGGAAAATTTCGTGTATAGCAATAGCTGACGTGTAATAATATAAGAAAATAAACTTCGATGATGAAACTTCGTATATAAGAATATACGATATATAATAACATTCGATATTAAACTTCGGTGGGGAAACTTCGTTTATAATTATAATAATATTGATGGGAAGGGGTGAAACTTCGCTTATAATAATATACGATATTAAACTTCGGTTGGGAAACTTCGTATATAATTATAATAGCATTGATGTTAAGGGGTCAAACTTCGTATATAATAATAAAACTGATGTGAAGAAATTACTCATACTGCTGTAAAGAAAGCTTAGATCTCTGCACCGAACAGTTTTGTGTGTAGTACGTAACTGAATCCACAGAATGCCTTAATGAAGTATCTGGGAGCCAGTACCGTATTTTGACGGAAAAAGATGGCAAGCACTCCAATAATGACGGAGTTTTAGACCTAGTTCTCTGATTGTATTGGTGATCGGTTTCTAGTTCTCTATTAGTAACGATGGCGACTAACTAGCCATCTAATTTTAATTGGCAAAATCAAATAGATCTCTGTTCAATTGTATGGATCAGTTGCCAGCTCTCTAAATTTAAAAAAAATCAAAAGCCAGCGCTTAATTTGTGATGAAAAGGGTAGTGAGATCAGTTGCAAGCTGTGTAATTGTGATGGAGATCAGTTGCAAGCTCTGTAATTGTGATGGAGATCAGTTGCAAGCTCTGTAATTGTGATGGAGGTCACTTGCAAGCTCTGTAATTGTGATGGAGATCAGTTGCAAGCTCTGTAATTGTGATGGAGATCAATAGCAATCTCCGTAATTGTGATGGAGATCACTAGAAATCTTTGTAATTGTGATGGAGAACAGTTGCAACTCTGTAATTGTGATGGAGATCAGTTGCAAGCTCTATAATTGTGATGAAGATCAGTTGCAAGCTCAGGAATAAAGATGGAGATCAGTTGCAAGCTCTATAATTGTGATGGAGATCAGTTGCAAGCTCAGTAATTGTAATGAAGATCAGTTGCAAGCTCTGTAATTGCAATGTAGATCAGTTGCAAGCTCTTTAATTGCAATGTAGATCAGTTGCAAGCTCTTTAATTGTGATGGAGATCAGTTGCAAGCTCTGTAATTGTGATGGAGATCAGTTGCAAGCTCAGTAATTGTGATGAAGATCAGTTGCAAGCTCTGTAATTGTGATGGAGATCAGTTGCAAGCTCTGTAATTGTGATGGAGATCAGTTGCAAGCTCTGTAATTGTGATGGAGATCAGTTGCAAGCTCTGTAATTGTGATGGAGATCAGTTGCAAGCTCTGTAATTGTGATGGAGATCAGTTGCAAGCTCTGTAATTGTGATAGAGATCAGTTGCAAGCTCTGTAATTGTGATGGAGATCAGTTGCAAGCACTGTAATTGTGGTGGAGATCAGTTGCAAGCTCAGTAATTTGATGGAGATCAGTTGCAAGCTCTGTAACTGTGTTGGAGATCAGTAGCAAGCTCTGTAATTGTGATGGAGATCAGTTGCAAGCTCTGTAATTGTGGTGGAGATCAGTTGCAAGCTCTGTAATTGTGATGGAAATCAGTTGCAAGCTCAGTAATTGTGATGAAGATCAGTTGCAAACTCTGTAATTGTGATGGAAATCAGTTGCAAGCACTGTATTTGTGGTGGAGATCAGTTGCAAGCTCTGTAGTTGCTATGTAAATCAGTTACAAGCTCTGTAATTGCGATGGAGATCAGTTGCAAGCTCTGTAATTGTGGTGGAGATCAGTTGCAAGCTCTGTAATTGTGATGGAGACGGTAGCAAGCGCTCTAATCCAGGCCGTGCATGCTAAACGCACATAATGGAATACATTCAAATAAGGACGTCCAAGTTTATCCTCCGAAGCGCCGGGTGTCCTACGCTCATGATTATTCATCCCCGTGTCATTACAGGCCTGCTTGTGCGCTGCTGAATATGGAGTGTGGTCTGGGTGTGTGTTGCCTGTCTTGTGTCTTGTTCATGTTGGTTTGTGTTGGCTGTCTAGCGTGTTGTTCGTGTTGGTTTGTGTTGCCTGTGTTGCGTGTTGTTCATGTGTTGGATGTATGTTGCCTGTCTTGTGTGTTGTTCGTGTGTTAGATGTGTGTTACAGAATGTTGGTGCGTGTTGGATCTGTGCTGCCTGTCTTGTGTGTTGGTCGTGTGTTGGATGAGTGTTACCTGTCTTGTGTGTTGCTCGGGTGTTGAATGTGTGTTACTGAAGCTTTAGAGCGTGTTGGATGTGTCTTACTGATTATTCAGAGCATGTTGAGGTGTTTTGCATAAAATATAGTGCATGTCCATTACATGTTGGTTGAGTAATTATTATTTTGCATGTTATTCGAATGTTGGAAGTGTGTTTTGCATGTGGAAAATATAATGCCCATTAATTGTGGGTGTTTTTCGCATGTTGGATGTGTGTTGTCTATGGCGCATATTCTTGCAAGCACGGTAGTGATTCCATCTTGCTACATGTTTGTCGTGTGTTGTGGTATACGTGGTTGAGCTGCGATCTGATGAAATGTTCTAGGGAGTCGTATTTTAATTATGTCATTTCATTATGTTTTTATTGCATTTTGGCATTCATTTGATAGTGAAAGAATTGCTGAGAAAAATACTTTCACTTGACAACTTTCCGCAGACCAACTTTGTAATTTATTCTTCAATTTTTGCGGAAATAGAGGAAAGAACGGGACAAACTTTGACTTTGTTTTTTTTTGCTCTGGTCTTTTTAATTTTTACAGAATTTTCAATTAGGATCTAAAAACTAAGGGGGACTTCGAAACGTTTCAAATGAAAATGATTTTCTATTTTGTTTTTTTTTAATTATTTTCTAAAGCCTTTGTTTAATACTTTTAATATGAGATTCAATATTATTGTGTGTCCTTGCGTGATATACGAAAAAATAACACTTGCAGCTTGATTTTTTGTAAATATAGCACTTACAACTTTAATTCTGTAAAAATAACCCCTATGAAATGATTTATGGTTGAAAAATATTATATATAATATGATTTATGGTTGGAAAATGACATGTTTAACTTGATTCATGGTATTAAAATAACATCTTCAACTTGATTCATGATAGAAAGCCTACATTTTCATCTTTATTCATGATGTAAAAATGACTTCTTCAACTTGATTTACAATACAAACAAAAGTCATTTTCAACTCCCTCAACTTAGATGTTGACTGTGTGGACGTTCTAGTTTGCGTATTTGTTCGTCATTTTCATGGTGTTTAATTCGATGGAATTTGTCGCTCAAAAAGAGATGAAAATTGATTGGTTTTATGACTTGCTGTGAAAGAAAACTCTTCAAAGTTTCCTACTTAATCTTTAAATTGATTAAATTGTTCCTTAATTTTTCATATACTGATATATAAGGCTAATTTTCTCATTATTTGTCATACTGCAAAACACCTACGTAACCCAGTCGAACTTTTTTGCCACCTGCATGCATGTTTTTCGCCGCCTAAGCGATTCAGGTGATTAAATCGCTCAGGCGGCGAAAAGCATGCATGCAAGCGACGATAGACTGGGTTATAAGGTAAGTTTGATGTACAAGTTATCAGACATGTTTGTATTATACAATTTTATACATAACTTATCATTACACAATGTATGGGAAAAATTTTCCTTAATTCATCGTATCATAGTGTATATTGTTATTTTTTTATTTCATTTATCACACCGCATAGGGTGATAAAAATTTACCCATAACTTATAACATCACAATGTATAGGGTATTTTTTTCTTAATTCATTATACCACAATTTAGAGAGTGAATGTTGTCCTTTATTCTACCACACCCCAATCCATGGGGTAAATTTTGTCCTCGATTTATCCCATGTAGGGTAACTTTTAGTTCAAATATGCATCATGATATATCATCATAAAGAATAAAAACGTACAGCCTATTTCCTGCCTTCTACAAAAGTCAGCTAAAAACATCAAGATTGCGCGAAGTTTTGACTGATTTCCCCATAAATACTGGATCGAATGTTCCCTCATTTGAATAGCTTTGTTTTATGTCATGATGGACTACGGACACTTTTGTGAGAGCGATGTTTTGAAACCGAAGAGTCTACCTATATTACCGTGCAGCTTAGAATGAAAAGCTTTCTTCGCTCGCCCTAGCTTCCAAAGTTGGTTGTTTCTGTAAATTAATTTGTGATTGACTGGAACACTCACGTTGGAAAAACTCTATATTTTTACCTGATAAATTACTCATGCTGCATTGCTCATTTATGTGAGTATATAGGACACCTATGCAGAGAATTAACCTTGTGCACCGCGCAGATATGCACTTTTAACACGTTTACTTTGTTTCAGCGGTTGTTCACCGTTTGTTTAGTTAGGTTGTAGGTTGTAAAACAGAGCAATAAACTTTACTGCTCGAATACATTTTTATCCTTCCTCAGAAATATGAAAAAGGCAATTTCACGATATCATTTTCCCTCTTGTGATAACAGTTCTATTTTAAAGAGGTCGTGAAACAGGTGAAGTGTCATTCATTTTTACCGGTACGTGAATGTGCAATGTACCTATCGGTACACATATGACCCAAAAAGCAGGTGACGTGTTAAAACAATGCACATATCATCCATAATCCTTAAACTGAAAAAACGATATTCGAATATCGTTTTCCGGAAATCAATCAAGGTTTAAAAATAAAACACCTCGGAGCAACCAAGCCCCAGGTAGAAAAAAATTTATTGCCGCAAGGTGCACACATAAACACATTCCTCAAACTAAAAAAAACGATCTTCGAATATCATTTTCCAAAAATCAATCGCGGTTCAAAAACCAGACACCTCGGAGCAGCCAAGCCTTCAAGTCCCAGGTAGAAGAAATTCAGTCGCAAGGTGCTCCGTTTGTTCGAAGCGACAATCGCGGAGTCCGGTCCTCCAATGAAGCAGGAGTGGATTATACGAGAGCGTCCGGGCAATAAAATTACGGGTTTAGTGTCATTGACGGCCGTCATTTGGCTGCTTGTGATCCGGGCTCTGGTGCGCAGGAGAACATTCACTTAATGTGGCACCTTCATCATGGGATGGACTTGGCTCTCCTAATGAAGTGCCTCGAACCATGCCGATACTTCGAATCCAATAAGGGAATTGATGGAAGGGCACTTGAATGAAGTTTTAGGCGATATCGTAGGACATATCCTCCAAAAATGGAATGCACTTGAAGCAACTTTTAGGCGACCTCGCTGGATGAACCCTGGTAAATGGAACACATGCGCAGAGAGAGCCATTATCCAAAGAACAGCAACACCAAATGAAAATTTTAAAGTATAGTCACTCAGCTGTAAGCTGGTATTTTATCTTAGAGTTAGTTTGCAGTTTGTATAAATGCTTGTAAATATTTGTATACAAGCATTAATTGCGTATTTATATGAAATTTGTATAAAATTAATTTATGCCAATTTAATTTGAATATATACATAATTTATAGAGTAGATATATAGTAGAAGCCGTTACGTGATTCAGCATTCGGTGTCATAACTCTGTATTGAAGCACGAAAGCGTTAACGAATTGTGAATGATTTTGAATAGGGATTAAAAAGCCCCAGAGGACAATTATTTTATAACTCCAGAGGCATTCACCAAACTGATACAACGATTCAGCAGTCTGAACATGGAAGACAGATTATAAATGATAATTTAACCTTATTGTGCTCCAAAAACTCGTGATTTGCTACTAGCTGCATCAATTTACCACTATATTGGTTAACAGTAAGAGTTTTCAGCAAGTAATTTTGTATTGCATCTTTCGTTACAACGAAACGAAGAAACTCAACATGACTGATCGCCAACGCCGCAACGAATTCTGATGAGATTTTTGTATTTGACACAGAATTACTGTTTTATTTTATGAGGCTACTTTGTTCCTCATTTTGTGGAGCAACGTAATGGAATGAGGAGTCATTAATAAATGTTTGTAATGTTCGTACAAAGCACTCCAGATATACGACGGTGTTGCATTCATTTTGAATTATAAGCCGACGTAATATTCGAGTTAGTAAAAAAACACAACATTATTGCAACGAAACCGTATGACCAAGGTACCATTACATTCTTGGTGGAATACATACGTAATATTCATGTTGTTAAAAAATATACCATTTCTACTAAGCCATGCATGACCACGGTACTATTGCATTCTAGTTGGATTACACAAACAATTTTCACTCTATTGCAAAATATACTATTTCTACGAAGCTGTGTGACCACAGCACTATTACATTCTAGTTGGATTACACACACAATTTTCACTCTATTGCAAAATACACTAATTCTACGAAGCCATATGACCACAGCACTTTTGCATTCTTGGTTGCGTTACACAAACAATTTTCACTCTATTGCAAAATACACCATTTCTACGAAGCTATATGACTACAGCACTATTGCATTCTTGGTTGAACACAAACCCTCACAACATACGAGCATCTAAGTTACAGGAGGATATTTAGAGTATTCCTACCACATCATCACCCTAAAGTTCGCCACTCATTCTCTCTCTGTATAAACGAGAGCAATATTATCATAACATGCAGCTCAATGTGTCTTGATTTGTGCCCCATTTATTCTTTGCCTTACTTGCTGCATCACTCATGTCAAAAAAATCCTGGGAAAGCTTTCTAAATCTCCGTGCATTCCATCTTGCCTTCATCTCGGTTCGCAGGCGGGGCGTGGATCTGTGCTAGGCTAACTCTGAAGACATGAAAATGAATGAAGTGTTTTTTTTTACGTTAGCTTGACCACGTGCTTGCTCATAAATTGGAGTAGTTTGTGTGGCGCGAATGGCTGGTTGTGGAGTTCGTGATGATGGTTAATTTTGAAGATCGGAAAAATAGCTGATTCTAAAGTTTGCAATAATTGCTGTTTCGAATGCTCGTAATAATAACTGATTCTGAAGTTCGTAATAATAGCTGATTCTAAAGTTTGCAATAATAGCTGATTCGAATGTTCGTAATAATAGCTGATTCTAATGTTCGTAATAATAGCTGATTCTAAAGTTTGCAATAATAGCTGATTCGAATGTTCGTAATAATAGCTGATTCTAAAGTTCGTAATAATAGCTGATTCTAAAGTTGGTAATAATAGCTGATTCTAAAGTTCTTAATTAATTGCTGATTCGAATTTTCGTAAAAATAGCTGATTCTAAAGTTCGTAATAATAGCTGATTCTAAAGTTCGTAATAATAGCTGATTCGAATGTTCGTAATAGTAACTGAGTCTAAAGTTCGTAATAATAGCTGATTCTAAAGTTCGTAATAATAGCTGAGTCTGAAGTTCGTAATAATAACTAATCTAAAGTTCGTAATAATAGCTGATTCTAAAGTTGGTAATAATAGCTGATTCTAAAGTTGGTAATAATAGCTGATTCTAAAGTTCGTAATAATAGCTGATTCTAAAGTTGGTAATAATAGCTGATTCTAAAGTTCGTAATAATAGCTGATTCTAAAGTTGGTAATAATAGCTGATTCTAAAGTTCTTAATAATAGCTGATTCGAATTTTCGTAATAATAACTGATTCTAAAGTTCGTAATAATAGCTGATTCGAATGTTCGTAATAGTAACTGATTCTAAAGTTCGTAATAATAGCTGAGTCTAAAGTTCGTAATAATAGCTGAGTCTAAAGTTCGTAATAATAACTAATCTAAAGTTCGTAATAATAGCTGATTCTAAAGTTCGTAATAATAGCTGGGTCTAAAGTTCGTAATAATAACTGAATCTAAAGTTCGTAATAATAGCTGAGTCTAAAGTTCGTAATAATAGCTGAGTCTAAAGTTCGTAATAATAGCTGATTCTAAAGTTCGTAATAATAGCTGATTCTAAAGTTCGTAATAATAGCTGAGTCTAAAGTTCGTAATAATAGCTGATTCTAAAGTTCGTAATAATAACTGATTCTAAAGTTCGTAATAATAGCTGAGTCTAAAGTTCGTAATAATAGCTGAGTCTAAAGTTCGTACTAATAACTGAATCTAAAGTTCGTAATAAAAGCTGATTCTAAAGTTCGTAATAATAGCTGAGTCTAAAGTTCGTAATAATAGCTGATTCTAAGGTTACTAAGGTTACCCATTTTCGATAACTTGGCTAATTCCAAAACTGAAAACAGGTTATGCAGTTTCTCCAAGTATGAGTTTTCCTCTTTTAGTTTTTAAAATATCATGACGCGAAACATGCATTTTGTTCTTGCCAGGGATTTGGTTCATCAATTCTGAGTTCAATTTCATTGCGTGAAACTTTTCATTTCAACATTTTCAGCCTCAATGGTTGTTTTTTCCATGTTTGGTGCTGGTGTGTGAGGAATGACAATTTTTGCCGGTAAAAATAACTATCTAGGACAGCAATGCTCCAATTGTCGACGGCCTGTTGGCCACAGCGGTAATTTCCAACAGGATAGTGTTCTTGCTAGTTTCATTTTTGCCCCTGTGTACATATATCTGCTGATTTGACTCAGTACGTGTTTTTTACGTCTCGCTTTACTTTTTTTTCTAAGTTTGCACCCAGTTTAAAAATTTGAACTGAATTTTATATCGTCTGATTCTATTTTTGCATTTGATTTACATTTCTTAGTATTGTGACTGCAGAATTTACTCTGTATTTTTCAGCCTGATGATGATGTTCGTACATCGAAACGTTGCTTTTATAAATAAAAAGTGATATCGAATTTTGTAGTGAGTGTTTTATGGTAAAGATGTTGAGTAATTTTCTTCGTTTTTCAACGTGTGATGAAATGGAAATAAAATGAAGCACCCACTTTATTATATCTGAATGTCGATGAATTTGAGCATCCAGTCTATTCGTGGCCAACATTTGGCAACACTTGAAGCTGGATGTGAAATAAGCAACATGACGAACCTGGTGCAGCTTTCGTGCCTTTTCAATTCCGTTCATTGAGACCTGGTGAATTTTTTCAGAAGAAATCTGGGATAGTAATTAAGGTTACGGTCTTTTTACGGGCCCTATAATGGAGCTGTCTGACCACCACACCTACGCTGGGCGTCGCATTTGCAAACGAAGCTTGTCGGAATGGAGGCTTTGGCATCTCAGTTGGTGAGGAGGATCTGAATTTCGCCGTGCAATGAACGTTTAATGTTTGCGTCACACTTGTTAGCATATACCAAATGGCCTCGCAGAGTGAATAATGAGTAGTGAATAACATGAAGTGCTTATTTTATTGGGAATGTTCTCGTAAAATGTGTTTAAGGGACGATTGTAAATATATTATCTAGTCAGGATATATGTATTGAATGGGGTGAACAGATGTTCGCTTAGCGTAAATCACTGATTCACTAAATATTTAAAAGCGAAGAACATCTATACTATAATAAGAGACGCGTCCGTCTGTCCGAAGCCAGCCTGCAGTGTGTGATGAGCGTATCTTTGATACAAGCTTCATCAACTCCACAATTTCCAGTGAATTAATCCATCAGATTCGAGTAGGAATGAATATCACGTGAATTCTTAGGAAATAGAAACGTGTGTCATGTGATTTGTCTAACATTATTATACATTTTTGACGGGCCGTGTGCACACTCGGTCTCATCAACTCCCGAGAGATTTAATTTTTGATTTATACTGGCTTTTTTACATTTTGCCTTCTTTCTTATTTCAAATAAAGGGGGTGGACAAGTTCCAATAAAATTATGTCATTTATTAATAAAAAATCTAAAACGATGGTTGGAGCTGGTCTGCGAAACGTTTTTGATTTTACGTCGTTTATTAATAAAAAAACTAATTTCAGTAGCACTCTCTTCAGTTTTATTTTCTCTAGTGAATTAGGTAATGTGATTTCATGATGCGTTCAATGATACTATTTCCAAATGAGTAAAATAGATAATTCATTTTAAATGAATAGTTTAGAGTGAATTTAAAACGAATATTCTAATTTGGTTATATCGAATTCATTTTCTTAGCAAAACAACTTAAAGCTACGTATTAAAAGCCAATATAGTGAATAAAATATAATAAATGGGCAAAAAAATAATGCATAAGTTAAGTGGACATAGTCAATAAGTCAATAAAATATGGTAAAATGAGTAAATAGACAAGTGAAGTGAAATGTTAATTAAGTCAAGCAATAGTTCGAAAATTCTTTAACTATGAAAAATAGGAACAGAAAAACGTCTAAGGGAAATTGTGAAAGTAATAAGTCAATAATACAAAGTGGATATTTTTCTGCGACGCTTACCCACGAACTTTTCATTGGATGAACGCCAACAACTTATGAGTTGTTGTTAAAATTGGCAAAATTTATGATGCAACAAGTATAACTCTCATATCGTCTTGCGGTTAAATTCAATAATTAAATACTCGTAAAACTCATCAAGTCGTAGGTTTTCAAAAACAAATACAAGAATATATTGGTGAACATCTACATACACCATTAATTTGCATACATATACCATATACTTCATCCGATGGTTTACAATACCAAAGAATGTTGTTTACTTCGAATTATACGATGTATTTCAAGGTGAAAAAGCATGTCAATAGTTTTAGTCGCGCTAATTTATCACGGTTTTTATCATCTACACGATGAAAAACAGTGACGAAACAGCACGACTAAAACTACCAACATTTTAAACTTCAGTGGCGCCCACTGGAAGAGGAGTCACTATTTTTATTCTCTAGTGGCACCCTATGGAAGAGGAGTCACTATTTTGAAGAGGAGTCACCATTTTTATACGTCAGTGGCACCCAATGGAAGAGGAGTCACTGTTTTTATTCTCTAGTGGCCCCCATTAGAAGAGGAGTCACTATTTTTATACTTCAGTGGCGCCCAATGGAAGAGAAGTCACTATTTTTATACTTCAGTGGCGCCCAATGGAAGAGAAGTCACTATTTTTATACTTCAGTGGCGCCCAATGGAAGAGGAGTCGCTATTTTTATTCTCTAGTGGCCCCCATTGGAGTCACTATTTAACACAAATAAAAACACATACTTTGATGACCATGGATTCGGAAGCTTTCCATGTTCCTTTGATATTTTCCTCCCGGGTTCGTGTTTTCGATGTACTATGCCTGAATAAAAGAAAGCATTGACTCTGGATTCTGGAGGTTTGTATGTGTCTGAATGGGGCTAACGAAAGCAGGAGGGTTCACACAAAGGAAAGCTGAGCCTCGATTCTGAACTTTGAAGATCAGCTTGCAACTGAAAAAATGACCTAGACGTCCAGTGAAAAAATGTCGGCCACTGAGAACTTGTGATGAGCAAGCTTGTGAAGGATATTGAAATTTAATTGTTGATGAAATTGAAATTTAATGAAATTGAAATTTAATGAAATTTAAATGAAATTGAAATTAAATTGTTGATGAGCAAGCTTGTGAAGATATTGAAATTTAAATGAAAAGTTTTTCAATTTTGGAGTGGGTAGCGTTTAACGTAGAGTATATTTATTTTGTATTCATTTAGGCACTGTCGTATTTACGAGTTTATTCACATATTTATTTAGGCAAAGTGGTAAATATAGATGCATTCGATAAAAACACGAATAAATCACAAAATTGCTCATCCTTCATGTAATCAAACCAGTGTTTAAATAAAGCAAAGACATGACATAATAAATGATTAAATTTTAAATTTACATTATTTACAAACTTATTTGCGTACATATTTCAGCACTTTCGTATTTATAAATTTATTCATTATTTAGGCAACACCTATTTATTTTCAGGTTTTAGTTGAAAATAATAGCGTTGAAATTTAAGACTTTTTCGATAATAAAGATTATTTTATTTTTGCGTACAAGAAACAAAATCGGCCGGTGGCTACGTACGAATTCACTATTAACCAATAAGATTCTCCTTTTAATTTTTTTGCGTTGTTTTTCAGCGTCATTTCATATTTTAGAAACATTTTCGTCAGGTACTTGTGCCAAGTAAAAATTTAATTGCTTAAATTTTGTTGAATAATTTTATATTTCAACGACACACAAATAGAAATGTCTCATCTCAACAACATAACTCCTTTAATTGTAGTACAAGAAGGTTCAACAAGTTAAAAAATTTTCGAACGACTTAAAAACATGGTAACGAAAGATGAAAAATTATTAAATAGGTATTTAAATATTTATTACCAAATATTAAATTACTATGATCATCCATTTAAGAAGCCCCTGCATATGGTATGACCCATATACAGTCAAAAACTGAAACAGTCAAATATCAATGAGCAGTGAAAGGAAAAAAGAGACGATTTTTAACACGCAACTCAACGACAGAGCTTATTTTTTGATGATCGAACTTGTTACATCGGTATTTTTCATGTTGAAATCCGTGCACAGGCTGGCCCGTGGGTGGTACACCGATATATTTTTTAAGACTGTTATAGCAGACGAAGGTGAAGCAGAGCAAACACAACACCATCAAACACAAAATCCCTGAGCATAATATCACCCAGCGCAATATCACCTGAACACATATCACCCAACACAATATCACCTGAACAAATATCACCCAACACAATATCACCCGAACAAATATCACCCAACACAATATCACCCGAACAAATATCACCCAACACAATATCACCCGAACAAATATCACCCAACACAATATCACCCGAACACATATCACCTAACACAAAACCACCATATATAATATCACCAAATTGAATTCATCCCAACTTGACATCACCAAATATCACAATAAACACAACACAATATAAGCACTATAACTCGGGTAACTCATGAATTCACCAAGTGTGAGTTCTGCAGGTGTATTTGTATTACAATATTTTAATTCGGCGGTTTTCATAAAACCTGCGCGATCTAGGTTGCGTTAGAGATACAATTGTTGATTTCCTTAATATCTATTTAATGATCTTAACATCTCATGTTCGATTTATACTTCTATTTTTTATCCTAATGAAACAAATTTTATTGACAGTTTTGTGCTTAATGAGGTGATAAATTTTGGAATATTTAGTAATTTAGTACCAGTGAAAAATTCAGGGAATATTACCCTACGACATATGAACACCAACTTGTATACTGAGACAATAAATCAAAAAGTTCAAAAAAAATGAAAAATATAAAATTTAAACTTAAAAGAATTAAAAAATTGTCGATAAGAAATTTATGCTACTGTTGTAGGTTTCAAACATAAAAATTAAATATGTGATGAAAATGCAGCCAAAATAAATAGGTGCCGCAATTAATCCAAATCAACCTTGAATTACTCTAAAAAATGAGTTTCGGAACGCAGAAACAGGATTAGCGAAGGAAACATTTTGCAATCTGAAAAATCGTCACGCGGAGAACAGCAGCAGCGAGAAATAACTGCTCAAAGTGCACCATTTAAAATACCAGAAACTTTTGAGTTCTGCTGAAAAACCGCAACCCATTATTCCCGGAGCATGCGAACAAAGCTTGTCTTGAGCTCGATCAGCGGAGCAACGTTTTTCCATTTTTGGCTCGGGCATAAAAATGAATATTTCAAAGCACCAGAAACCGCTCATTCTGGACGGGCTGTTCTTCTACAGCCCTGCAATCATCCTTCCAATTCGGGCGACACAAAGCGGCGGTCGTGCGCCGACTCCGGAGTTTATGCAACAAAAAGTTTTTGCTTCGCTGCTCTGGGTGTCTAATTTATTGAAATTTTATGTAGGTACGCTTTTCGGGAATACGGAAACAGGTTTCGTTTTTTGTTTATTTGTTTGTTGAGTTTTTTTGTACCGTGTGGTCGAATACATGTACATGATAGTTGCGCTGTTTGGAAATACGGGGAAACAGGTCATTTTTTTTGTTTATTGAGTTTCTTTATTTGGTACAGTGTGTTCTAGTACATTGAAATGATGCTTACGCTTTTCGGAAATACTGAGAAACAGGTATCTTTTTTCTATTATATTGGTTTATTGAGTGTCTTTTCTTGTACCGTGTAGTCTAATTTATTGAAATCATATTATACACTACGCTTTTTGGAAATACGGAAACAGGTCTCTTTTTAGATTTATTTGTTTACTGAGTTTCTCTTTTGGAATCGTGTGGTCTAGTACATTGAGATTATAGACGCTCTATTCGTGAATACAAAACAGGTCTATTTTCTTGATTAATTTGTTTACTGAGTTTCTTGCTTGGCACCGTGTCGTCAGGTTCACTGAAATGAAAGTTACGCTAATTGAAATACCTAGAGTGTTCAATTTTAGTTTATTTGTTTACTGAGTTTATTGTTTAGCACCGTGTGGTTTAATATATCGCATGGTCCATAAAAAAGTAAGCCCAACTTTAAATGTTAATTACTTTGGATTAAGGTATTTCAGTTTCATTTGTCGCATTACACACAGAGATATGTATCCTGACTACAAAGCTTTAGGTCTGAGTACAAATAAGGTCCAAGTCGTCTGAAAATTTACCTTTAAATGTAAATTTTCAGGTGACTAGACCCATCGTAATGCATCTAACAAAGGAGCAACGCATTTTTAACAACGTCTACGCAGGAACGAAGAGTTCAAAGGAAGCTCGAAATAAATTCGAACACAGATTTCCTGAAAGAAGCTCTCTACGAGAAGAATGTTGTTTAACATAACTAGGCATGTGTATTCATACACTGAGGAGTTACCTTTATTTTAAGCTAGAAATTCGGAGGGCAAATAATTAGTAAAGAAGTTGTTATGCACTTTTGCTTGTTTTTTGGGCTTCATTATTTAAGACCTGACTAATGACGTTTATTAAAACCAAATTCAAGAAGCAAAATTTTTGGCTTCAGAGTTCATATCAGGGTAAAGGAAACAAAGTAGGTTCAAACCAGTCTTTTTTTCGTTTTGGTATGGCATGTTGGTGAGGTCATAAAGTTTGTTTGAAATAAAGCTTTTCTATTGGCCATGCGAACAAGAGGAGGTGTTTTTCTCCCGTAGAAATGACCCTACCTTGTTTCCTTTACCGTGGTTCCCACCCTGATCAATGACTTTAAATCAGGATGGTAAAATAAGTGCATAAGAACATTTATCATAAATATCATAAATATTTATAAAAAATTATAAAAATTATATAAATATTACTAATATTAAAGGCTTGAAGAATCAAATACTGACTACAGACGTGTATTCTAGAGTAGAAAAGTAAGACTTAAATGCATATTTAAAACCTTACTCTACGTCTTCTGCTGCGAGGTTTTGCTTTTCTTGAATGCAGATCAATTTACAAGCGCACCATCACATATGGAAAAGTTTTATTTGGCCCCTTATGTGATGATATCGTTTGTAATAAATTCCACACTTAATAATAAAATGAGTTCTGACTATACTACAAACGCCTAAGGAAGCATCATATTCGTGATCAGTACAAAGAATGCTAGTTTAATTTTTATTACAATTCATTATAATTTGCAATATAATTTTTAACTGCATTTAAACATGCTTAAAAATCGGCCCTATTCCAGAGAATCCGTCATATTTGTTTCTTCTGTTTGCAGCAATTATTTTTTGGTTATTCCTGTAGGAAAAAAATCTCTCAGAAAATCATTAGGGTGTCTACTATTTTTTGCCATAGCTTCGGTTATCGTCTTGCTTCAGCCAATAGTTTCTGAAGAAGCTGAGAGAATTTTGTCCTAATTCAGAGTTATTTTTTGGCCCAGCCAATAACTAACGAATATGGTGAGTGAATTTGGTTTGATATTCGATGTTTTTAACTTCAGCCGAGTAAATTTAGCCTAAATATAATGTTATTCTCATTTCAGCCAACAATTAAGGAATGAGCTGAGTGAATTTTGTCTGAATTTAATGTTGTTCTTACTTTAAACAATCATTCAAGAATCAGCTGAGTAAATTTTGTTCACATTTTAACATTTTCTGGCTTCAGCCATCAATTAAAGAAGGAATTGAGAGAATTTTCCTAAATTGTATGTTTCTCTCGCTTATGCCGAAAATTTTGAAAAGAAATTAGTGAATTTCGTCCTAATATACTGTTTTTCTGTCTTCTATCGATAATTTCGGAAATTATTGGGTGAATTTTGCCCTAACTTAATGTTTTTCTGTCTTTTGTCGATAATTTTGGAAATTATTGAGTGAATTTTGATCTAATATAATGTTTTTCATCCGTCTGTCGATAATTTTGGGAGGAATTGAGTGAGTTTTGCCCTAATCTGAACTAAAGAAGAACATTTTCAGGAATTTTGCGCGCCCAGGAACTCATCAGGTCGCCATAATTGAAGTGCCAGTCTATCTGCCGATGAAAATTCTCTCCCAATGCGATGACAGGACAAAATTAAAGGCGCCCAACGTGATTCTGTTATCCTAATTTGATGAGTTATTACCTGCTCTTCGCGCGCACTTGAAATTCTGGAGCAGTGCTGTTTTCATTAAAACCAGCGGTGTTTTCGTGTAAAAACGAGCGGTTTTTTCGTGCAAAAAGAAAAGATGTTTTCACTCAAAAATGGATTGCGGTTTTCATGCGATTTTATGTAAAAACGAGGGGCGTTTTCGTGTAAAAACGAGCGGTGTTTTCGTGCAAAAAGAGAAGATGTTTTCATACAGAAAGGGATGACAGTTTTCATGCGAAAAGGTGTTGTGCTTTTCATGCAAAATGTAAGGGTGTTTTCATTCAAAAAGGAGAGAGATTTTCTTGCAAACAAGTGAACTGTTTTCATGCAAATACGAGGGGGGTTTTATGTGAAAAAGAGAACGATTATCATGTATACAGGAGAGCTGTTTTCATGTAAAAGAAGGTCTGTTTTCTAATGAAAGTGGAGATCAAAATTTGAAGTACGAGATTAGCGTAAGTTAAAAATAAAAAAGAGTGATATCTTGAAGTGAAAGAAGAGAGAAAGTTTAAAATGGAAGGAAATAACTGTATGAAATGGATCGGAGGGTTGGTTTGGAATGAAAAATTTTATGATATTATGATACGAGAGAGGAGGGATATTTGAAAAAAAGGTCATCTCCAAATGAAAGAGAAATGCTATTGGGAATAAAAAGAGGGCTATTTTCAAGTGAAGGAAGAGTGCTATTTCGAATTGGATGTTGAGTGTAGTTTAATTAAAAACTTTTTATTCCCAGTGTTATTTTCCATTGAAAAATAAACAGTAATTCACTCAACCAAAGTCTTAGTTCGTAGCATAAAAATTGTTAATTCACAACCTTTATTAATTTTCTCTTTTGAAATTTTTTAGCTGGCAACCAGAGTCATCATTTATGACTTTACGAGCGAATTCGTAATATATATTTATACCTTACCACCTAAAGCGCTAAATTCTTTATGTGAATTTGTAATGACGGGGATTGTTATTACAGTAATTGTAATTACGGGAATTTGAACGACAGTAATTGTAATGATGATAATTTTAATGACGCTGTTTGTGGTGTTTGTAATGACGTTGAAGTCAGAAATTTGTTAGTGATAAAACCAGTACATGTGATCGATATAAGGTAAGGAACATTAAATTGACAAGTCATAAGGAACATAAATAGTGAAATAAATGTATCTAGAAGGCCGCTGTGTTTCGAGTCAAATGTAAAAAGCGGTTTACTTGTGATCGGAAAATGTTTCATTTTATGGAATCCCATCGCCACTTGAAAACAAGAACGAAACAAGGCTTTTGATTGGTGAAGTCAGCGAAACGACGCTTTTGATTGGTGAAGTCAGCGAAATGAAGCTTTTGATTGGTAAAGTCAGTGAAACGACGCTTTTGATTGGTGAAGTCAGCGAAACGACGCTTTTGATTGGTGAAGTCAGCGAAACGAAGCTTTTGATTGGTGAAGTCAGCGAAACGACGCTTTTGATTGGTGAAGTCAGCGAAACGACGCTTTTGATTGAGAAGTCATCGAAACGACACCTTTGATTGGTGAAGTCACCGAAACGACGCTTTTGATTGGTGAAGTCAGCGAAACGACGCTTTTGATTGGTGAAGTCAGCGAAACGACTCTTTTGATTGGTGAAGTCAGCGAAACGACGCTTTTGATTGGTGAAGTCAGCGAAACGACGCTTTTGATTGGTGAAGTCAGCGAAACGACACCTTTGATTGGTGAAGTCAGCGAAACGACACCTTTGATTGGTGAAGTCAGCGAAACGACGCTTTTGATTGGTGAAGTGAGCGAAACGACTCTTTTGATTGGTGAAGTCAGCGAAACGACACCTTTGATTGGTGAAGTCAGCGAAACGACACCTTTGATTGGTGAAGTCAGCGAAACGAGACCTTCGATTGGTGAAGTCAGCGAAACGACACCTTTGATTGGTGAAGTCAGCGAAACGACGCTTTTGATTGGTGAAGTCAGCGAAACGACGCTTTTGATTGGTGAAGTCAGCGTCCAATAAACGTTGACGTGTCAGCAAAATTTGAACAGCACACGCTGGCATGAAAATTCAACTTTTTTAACGAGAATTTCCATATCGCAGCTCGCGAGAAATGATCGAGGGTTGTCCAAAGTGAAGAATATTTTCAATTTAAGCTCGCGTGTTCCAGGGCTTGCATCAAAAATTGGTCTCATGGAAAAAATGATGTTCTGGTGCGAAGAATTTTCGGAAACCGATCAATTCGCCCGAAGCCGATGTTTTGGGTCGTGAAATGGTAGATACCAAAACTTGCAATAAACGTCGAATGCATGGAATCTGTGAGGCTATTTACAGAAACAATAGGCTCTGGTTGATGTTGTGGTTACATGAATGGGTGTTTTACGAATCATTTCATGCATTATTCATGAGATAGGGTTGGTAAATGTAATGACGAAACAATTTTGAGTTTCTAGTGTTTTTTTCTCCTCAAAATAAATTGTGCGTAGGAAATGAATGACAAAAACTTAAATTTTTGGTAAAACTAATTTCCAACTCGTGTTTCAGGATGAAATTTCTAAGAGTACTTTATTCATATTTTATTAAATTACTTGCTAATACTCACATTTGTGTGAAATTATATTCTCCAGCATTTTGTTAAAAACTGTACAAATATTCAATAAGATGGAGTGTATCAGTCAAAACTAATTTTTGAATTAAAAGTTATGTGTACAGGAAATTGTAACCCTCTGTATTTTATTTAAATAGGATCCTGTAGTCTCGATTTATTTATTTATTTATTTAGTTTATTTGTCAGAAATGTTTTTGAAATGGAAGTAATTTATATGAAAATTTTAATCCTCCTTATTTTGTTCATATGTACTCCTGTATTTTTTATGACAATAATCATTGGCCATCACTGATCTTCACACAGAAGCTTACTTTTGGAATAACTTTCATATCAAAATGTATTGTTTTTATGCATATTTATCACGAATTTCACTTGTGTGTTCATTTAAGACAACAATTGGCAGATCCCTATTGATATCTACAGAAAAGTTATAATAAAAACATAGTTTTTTGCAATAATTAGTATTCCCAGTATGAGTATTCTATCAGTATTATCTTTTTGTTTATGATGAGTGTTATATGTCTTTCGATAAGAAGAAAGTAGTCTCTTTTGAAACGTTATAAGGATAAATTTGAAATTATGAGTTTTGTTACTAACTCAAATTCATAACTACCACACGCCAGCAAAATTCAGTATGAATCAAAAGAAAAGCTTACTACCAATTCAAACTTTTAGCAATGTAATGTTTAATAAACATTCAATAGATTTAAAAACTGTAAAATAAATTCAAATTAAAAAAATAAATTCAAAATCTCACTTATCACCACAATACAAACTAATTAATAGCTTCTATGAGTATTCGATCGTAATAATTTCTTCCCGTGGACGAGAAACAGTTCCTCTCTAGCGATTACTCATGGCAAAGATTAGTTCTCCACTGCCATCAATTTATTATAACCTTTTAAATCCTGTACGTGGACAACCAACAATCCCATTCAAGAGCTTTACTGAAAAAACATCAAAGGGACATTAATACAAATTTTCCTCTCCACCTTTAATTTAAATCTCGTAAATCCTGCACGCGGACAACCAACAATCCCATTCAAGAGCTCAAGTATCTCCTCTAAAATTTTCCTTTTCTCCTCTTTTTTAAACTTCTTAATTCCTTCACTCGGACGTGAAACAATAGTAATCAAGAGCATACTTGTGACCATTACAAACTTATCGCTTCCACACATATTTAACACTTCTAATTCCCGCACGTGGACATGAAACAATCACACTCCATGGCTTACATATACCAAGTATTAAAACGTCCCTTGCGTATTGGGTAATATGTGCACAATTTGGTAAAATTGCTCATTTATGCACTAACGGTATGAATGAATGATAATTATTGTTTCACAAAATAAAAAAAATAACTGTTTTTCATCGGTCAAATTTCATCGTGCAATTGCATGTTCATGCTTCTGAGGAAGAATAAAGATGTATTCAATCAGTAAAGTCGGTTTCCCAATTCTGCTACTTACAACATAACCAAACCAACCGTTACCAACCACAAGAGCGTGTTAATTTTCGCCTCCATATGCATTCACACCCTCTAATTTCAGCTCATAGCATGGACAACAAACCACCCAACCCAAGGACCAACTCATGACCATTACTAAATTGACCAGTGCTATTCGAAGCTCGTAATTTCTATAGGTTTACCAGAAACAATCGCGCAAGGTGACGCACTATAACCACTGCCGGCTGAGCGAGACTAAGCTGCAACTTGGGTGCTATATTTCAAGTCGATGACGCAGTCCGGCCATTAGGAGAGTGCGACATGATCGCTAACGCGCCCCAAATTTTGCGTACCGAGAATTATCTCACAAAATTCGCGTGATACAGTACCTTCGTTAGCACAGCTTAAGTGAGGGGATAAATGGTGCTCATAATTTTGAAGGCTCTCTAATTAGAAGGAATCAGAGAGGAAATCCAGCAATCAATTTGACTTCTTGCGTCAGAGAATCATGGACTGCATGTGGAGAATATGATGTTAGGCCTCTGGAGCATTTGTTGGCTTAATGGAAGCTTTTGATCTTTTCCGTGGCCTTGATGAAGCGACCGCGTAATTTTGCAGGTGAAAATTCTGTGCGTTTGAATTTAACCAAGGCAGTCAGCTCGTAAATGCTTCCATTTATCTCGATTGTAGAACTAGAAGTTGGTGCTGCGGGGCAGGAAGTTATGCGAAGTTATTTATGAAATATTCCACTATTCTCTGAGGAGGCCCTTGGCTTACGTAAGTTTATCGAACACTTAAATAAACAAACTCTTCTAGTTGTGATGCCGATATTTGAAATGACCAACGGAATAGTGGAAAAAATGTATAATCAATAGTGAATGAAATAAAAAGCTTCTTATAAGTAGCTGTTAGCCACAAAAGCTCTTATGAAAGCGTGTTCAATTCTTTGTGGGATAGATTCGCGTAGAAAGGAGGAGTATTTTTAGAGGGATCTGACTAAACCTAGTCAATTTAACTCAAATCTGTGCATTAGAAACACTGAAAGTTTTTCAAAAGTTTTTAAGGTTACAAATATTGTTTTTCACTAAAATCGTTTAAAAAAATTGCATGGCTACCGAGTTACTCCACTGGACTAGATATAAAAAAAATTTAAATTACAAAAAAAAACATTTCTGCGGGAAAACGATGCGGACAATTTATTGCATGTAATCGTTCTAGACAACATATCATGGGTAATATTTGTGAGCAATCTTGAGTGAGCACACGTCGTATCCACATATACTTTGTGAACTTTTAGGCAGCTAAATTGAGGCTGCGGAGTTAAATGGGAAATACTGTTTCCATTCGTCAAACTTTAAACTGCCGTAATCGGAAAAAACCCGTGATCGGATTTCAAAGCTGGTCAGATGGAGAAATATACTGATTCGAAATTTGTTTCCTCGAACGCAATTGAGCACCTCATTCTTCTGTCATAAAAGTGATAAACGGCTTGGTAGCATCGCTGAAATGGGAACAGGTGAAAGATCTCCGGCTGAGCTCCAGGGTCTAAAATAGAAGCTCTATGCAGTCCGGAAAATTAGCTGTCTCCGACGGGAACAAACCTTCGAACCGAGAGAGAGAGAGAGGAAGGAAAAAACACATTTGCACAGCTTATGTTTTTTCCATCAATCATTTCCCTTTATCGCTCTCTTTTTTTGATGAAATTTTATTTTACCCAGCGATCAGTTTCTATGAACGTTCTGCATTTTAGTTTTACCCCTATATTTTTATATTTTAATGTTGGATGCTTGAATTTGCATGTGCGATACTTGGTAGTAAAGTTCTGGTATTTAGAACTATTAAGTTTTTGCGCCATTTATTGTTTTATTTAGGCGCCAATTTGAATATTTGATGAGCAATTGTATGAATTTGTCCCGCTTTTTATTGAATACTTGCATATTTTTGTTTTCTGATTATAACTGATGATGAGCTGTGGCTTGAAACGTTTGATTATAATAACTTTAAAGTTCGTTTTTTGCAACTACCTTTTGTAAGCCTGATTATTTGTGTGCATTTAGTTAATCTTAAGTATCTCTTACTCCATTATTTTTGGATTGAAATCACTACTCCTAATTTTATGGATATATTGACAACCGTACAAAATCAAGTCGTTATCGAGTAAAGGGAATCCTTCAAGTTTCATTTATACAACAAGGCTTGCTCTGAGAGCAGTTTCTTATTGTCGGGTAATTATTGACAAAGACGTCAGGGACCCTGAGCTATGAGTGTGTTTGTTGGGCTGTGAACCGGGCCGGCTGCGTCTTGTCGTCGGGGTTGGGATTTGAAACTTGCACAAGATACATTTCACTTTAAAACAGAATGCAAGAAAGTGCATCCAAGTACTCCGTACAGTAAATGCAAGTACTTTATGCATTGTAGTACACCGGAAGCGTTCTATATGTTTGAAGTAATTTGCACATTGATTTTTTTTAATCAAAATATCCTCTGCGCTTGGATTAATTTCCTCATCGTTTTTTTTAAAATGAAGTAACCTAGTAGAAGCTAACGGTAACCGTGTAGAAGCCAACGTTAACCGTGTAGAAGCTAACGGTAACCGTGTAGAAGCTAACGGTAACCGTGTAGAAGCCAACGGTAACCGTGTAGAAGCCAACGGTAACCGTGTAGAAGCCAACGGTAACCGTGTAGAAGCCAACGGTAACCGTGTAGAAGCCAACGGTAACCGTGTAGAAGCCAACGGTAACGGTGTAGAAGCCAACGGTAACCGTGTAGAAGCCAACGGTAACCGTGAAGAAGCCAACGGTAACCGTGTAGAAGCCAACGGTAACCGTGTAGAAGCCAACGGTAACCGTGTAGAAGCCAACGGTAACCGTGTAGAAGCCAACGGTAACCGTGTAGAAGTCAACGGTAACTTTTTAGAAGCCAACGGTAACAGTGTAGAAGCCAACGGTAACCGTGTAGAAGCCAACGGTAACCGTGTAGAAGCCAACGGTAACCGTGTAGAAGCCAACGGTAACCGTGTAGAAGCCAACGGTAACCGTGTAGAAGCCAACGGTAACCGTGTAGAAGCCAACGGTAACGGTGTAGAAGCCAACGGTAACCGTGTAGAAGCCAACGGTAACCGTGAAGAAGCCAACGGTAACCGTTTAGAAGCCAACGGTAACCGTGTAGAAGCCAACGGTAACCGTGTAGAAGCCAACGGTAACCGTGTAGAAGCCAACGGTAACCGTGTAGAAGTCAACGGTAACCTTTTAGAAGCCAACGGTAACAGTGTAGAAGCCAACGGTAACCGTGTAGAAGCCAACGGTAACCGTGTAGAAGCCAACGGTAACCGTGTAGAAGCCAACGGTAACCGTGTAGAAGCCAACGGTAACCGTGTAGAAGCCAACGGTAGCCATGTATTGTGTGGCAACCAATCCAGCTCGAGTGTTATACTGCAGGTCGTATTTTGCGAGAGTCCATTCCGTCTTTATCAAAGTGGCCCAGAGAGAACCATCTCTATTACCCGGCCATAACACTACATCAGATGACCAAGTGCGGTGCCCACTTCGTCTCCCACCGAGTCTGTGGTGGGTCACACGTGGGTCACGCGTGGGTCACGCGTGGGTCACACGGGGGTTACAGGTGGGTCACGCGTGGGTCACACGTGGGTCACAGGTGGGTCACGCGTGGGTCACACGTGGATCACACGTTCCTATGATACTGGTGCTAAAATACAAAAAAACAGTCTAAACAGAAAAGAATCGCTGTATTATTTCTCAACTATGGTGAAAATGTAAAAAAAATCCGTGAGAAAGTGAGGGACTTTTTTTCTCGCTGACGGTCCTCTTGAACACGACTACGTTTGTGCAGTTGCTACAGCTGAGGAAGGTCAGGTTGTGACTTGAAAAAACCGACTTCACTGCTGGAATACATTTCTATGTTCACTGAGGAGTGTCGAAACGAAAATACGCAATAATACTTCACCTTGTTCACTAATTTTTTTTGCAGAAACGTCGTCGGTAGGTCGCAAAAACGTGGCTTTTGTGTTGATACATATGTGAGCAATGTGCCTAGTGATTCTCATATACAATAATACGTAGTCGAAAAAATTGTACGCTTCACTCACTCATTAAATGTGCTACAAAATCCTTCACCTTGAGTACAGGAATTTATGCATCGCGTTTTGACGACAACTCACCCAGCCCTTGCAGTAGATTTGCTAATTTATTAGTTGGCTAAGACACCACTAACACACCAGCAGTCTGTGAATATGAAATCACAGACTGCTGCTTTCGTATGAAATCACAGGTAGTTTATTAAAAAAGGCGATTCGCTTCGAGGGAAGAGTTGCAATCGCTCCTCCAAAGTAGCAGATGTAGCCGCTCCTCCAAAGTAGCAGATGTAGCCGCACCTCCAAAGAAGCAGATGTAACCGCTCTTTTAAGAGTAACACCATCTCACACCTTATCACCATCCGCTCCATCCCTACTCTTAAAATTTATCTATGTTAAAAGTTTACAGTAGCGTTTCAATTGAAGAATCGCAGAAAGTGTTTCCATAGCTCACTGTTTGCAGAACATCATTTGAACAACATTGTCGTCAGGAAATTATTGTTGCTCATATAAATGAGCCAAGTCGCTCTTAAAAATATTTTGCAATCTATCAAGCTTATTAGCACATTGACGTCAAAAACTTGACGTTGAAAAAGTCGTTCTTGAAAATACTTCGTAATATATCAAGCTTTTTCTAACGTCAAAAACTTAACGTTGAAACTTTCACTTGTGAATGAAAAATCAAGGACTTGAAGTCCATTCTCAACGCTGTTATGATCTTCAACTCCATTAACGTCCCTGCCATCGGATGGACGTTTCTTTTTTAACAAATTCCCTCTACAAGAGGATGGAAGCATCCCCCTTCTTAGCTTCTCTTGTTCGGGAGACGAAAGAGACAGGGAAGTAATTGTTTTAAATTAAGCCAAAGCTCTGTTCTTCATCCGCCAAAAGGCTTTATCTAAATGAATTGTCTTGTAGCTCTTTCCCGTTTAGAATCTGTTTCATATTCATTTGTCAAGAAAGGGAACTCACATCAACGAACAAAATTTCAAATGAGTTAAATAAAAGTGGGATCATTATGAAATGAAAATGTATACTTACAAAAGCAAAGAAAGGTTCTTTGACTCCTCTCGAAAAATTCCTCTGGAGACGAATTTTTTGTCATTTCGAGGTGGGGTTTCATTTTTCTATGAACTGGTCTAGTTTTTCGAATATGAATTGAAGTAATAAAACAAGTCTGACTCAGTTCATTATGAGGAAGAGCTTTTCACAAATACGTAGCGTGACTGTATGCCTTTTTTTATTCCAAGACGCTTTATATTTGAAGTATTGGAAAGATTTATTCATCACAGACATGCTCATTACAACAACTATTACACCAGAATACGCGCATATACTTGGTATCTAACAGGTAACAACATTGGCAATAATAGCAACATTAGCAAAACGCTACGAGGCTTCTATGGAAACATATCAAGAGCTAAAAAATTTCTGCCGTTAACCATGATGAGTAACATAGTGTACTTAGTTTCTACCTTCGGACAAATTAAGCATATAATAAAGTGTACCTAAATCATATTAATTGATCTCGGTGAACACGTAATTGAGCGTTAACAACTGGAGTCAAGTGTTTGCAAAAATACAGTAGTAAATAGCTCTGTTAGAATACTTTTACTAGGATTTCATTTTTTTGCATTTCAGTTGATGCTGGGATTTTCCGAAAAATGTTCAAATTTAAGCGCTTTTGACCTACGCCTTTTTTATTGCCATTCAATATTACGTACATTTGTTAAATCGAATTTAGTTGAGGTGTTAAAATATTCGTTAGATTATTTCAAACTAGAGTGAGTAGAAGTGGTAAATCCCAGAGTAGAATCCCTTGGACCTCACTCAGAAGAAGTAAAAGTGTTTTGTTGCATCACACGTGCCACACCAAACAGAGGTCTTACAGGTTTTTGTAAAGCCGTAAATTCCATGTCGTAAAAAGGTACGAGTGTGTATTGGACATACCATAATCTATCGACATCTTGAATCTTTATGCATCGGAATAAACGGTAAATTACTTCAATATGAACTTATTCCGCTCGATTTGTGTTCTTCAGGAATAAATTAAATCTGTAATATTGGAAAACAAGTGCTGGGTTGCATCTTTTTTAGAAAATACTGGAAAATCAGCGTAGTGTCAGGTCATATTTTGCTTGCTCCATATGTTTCTGTAATTACTAGTCTGTTTTGCTGCGTTAGAAGCTTGCTGACTAACCTTTCCTCCATTTTACGTTACTCTAGATATCTGATCGTTATACAGCGCTCTTCATTAATTTCTCCGGGTGCAAATACCGCACAAGAACATAAATTCTCACATCGACAGCACATTGAGTTCGAGTGTTTTGGAAATTACTTGCTTCTACGCATACTCTAAATTTGTACTCGATACCCGTCGTCACTTATTAGAAACGTACTGGATAAAGTTGGCGTTAGATACGTATTGCATAATAAAGTTACGAAGACTTCTGTTGTTTCTTTATGAGTGCATTTGGCCTATGTTATTTGAAGGTGGAAATATACCTGCAATATTGAAAGCATTTGGCCTCAGTTATTTGAAAATACCAAGAAACCTGCAATATTCTAAGCATTTGGCCTCAGCTATTTCAAGGTGTAAAGATACCTGCAATATTCTAAGCATTTAGCCTCAGTTATTTGAAGGTGCTAAGATACCTGCTATATTCAAAGTATTGGGCCTCAGTTATTTGAAAGAGCCAAAATACCTGCAATATCCTAAGCATTCGGCCTCAGTTATTTGAAAGTACATAAATAGATACCTGCAATATTCTAAGCTTTGGCCTCAGTTATTTGAAGGTGCTAAGATACCTGCAGTATTCTAGGCATTTGACTTCAGTTATTTGAAAGTACCAATATACCTGCAATATTCTAACGTGTTCTTCGATGGGGTCCAATAAAGCGTGAATAATACCTACTGTTCCAATAGCATCAGAACTGTCGGCCTCAATGGCAGCACCTCGAAGAATCTGGCGTTTTAAAGGCGAAATTCCGACCTTTGCTTCATTGGCATGCCGCTTCAGAAGCGCTTTGAATCCCAGCGGTTTTTTTGAATGGAAACGAAGACGTTGGAATTATTGGCTCCATTGAATGCAGCATTGGGAGATGTGTCACGACGTCAATACTTCTCTTCCTGAAAGAAAGATGGACAAAATCCTTGTGATGCGATACTTGCAACACGATTAAGCTGTAATGCCATTCCAAATTGAGGTGCTGGTGTAGTGAAAGTTCAACTTATGTTTTTAATTTAGCTTCTGAAAGAAAGATCGGTTGTGATGCGATACTTGCAACACGATTAAGCTGTCATGCCTTTCCGAATGGAGGTGCTGGAGTGGTGGAAGTAAAACTTTTTTTAATTTTATTTTTAAGATTGCAAAACAGTGGAACAATAAGTGGCCGGATTCAGACTTACACAACATGAACTAGGTATTCTTCTTGAAAATTTTTGGTCAAGTTTTTAGGCGTGGTGTTAATTCAAATATTCTCAAAATTTAAAATATTTCAAAATACGCATGTGCGTTTCTATATTTTGCTGAAAAAATGGAAGCTGTTGACACCAGTTACAAACAACTAGTTGAATTAATACTGATCTTTAACGTCTAAGTTTTTTGGAAGTATTTGAAAGGCTCTTAAAATGCTAGCAGAACTAAATGACCCATCGATGAGTCTTCTGAAAAAATATTCACAGTCTAATAAAGTTATTGGTATTTGATGCACCCAGTTAATGTTTGGTACGTATCAAATTGCTAACAACGTTTGATTTTAAATTCAAGGTGAATATTGGACTTCAGTTTGGCCCATCACGGTCAGCGTTTTAGATCAAAAACAAGCTGTTGATTAGGTAGCTTTGAAAATTTCTTGTTGCCCCGAAACTTTGGAATAGAAATTTAACAAACAAACTTTAGTTATGGACAGAAAAAGATTAGAATAGATTCAGGGGAAATGCTCCGAAGTCAAGCATCGCCCCGCCGAAATGAAACGGAAACCCTTCAGTCACGACGAATTTAAATTCTACGTTGGATATAAACTACGAAATTTATAACGGGAGTCCTGAGAATAGAAGCACGCCAACGCTCTCGTATTTTTAATTGTGGCTGAACGCACAGGGGAGCAGGAATACAAGAAATCAGTCACGAACTTCACCAATAGAGACTCGGCTACGTTTCTGAGACTCTACTGTAAACTCGCTGAGTAAGAAACTGGTCGAAGTGTTTCAGGAAATACAGCGTGCGGCAACGGCACACAACATGGGGTGAGAACACGCGTTTTGGATATCTTCTGAAGTAGAAATGAAAGTTTCAAACGATGCATAGCAAGCAACTGGTTGAAGTGTTACACGAAATACAGGATGCAACAACAATAGCTCGTCATATGAGTGAGAACTTGCGGTTTGAACATCTTTTAAAATAGAAATACAAGTTTCATATGCCGGATTGCTGTTAGACGTGCTATTTAGAGTCGTACATCGGTATTCAGGTTTGTCAATTTATGATTAAAAGCTGGGGAGTTGAAATACTTCCCTACGTAATGGGAGCACTGGTGAAAGATAATTCTGAAATGTTAGAACCCAGAGTATTTTCTTTCCATGGTACTTGTGGGTTATCTTTCACCACTTGTTTAGGGTAAAAATTGCTTCTAGGGGAAAAGTAATTGAAAGTAATGAAAGTGAAGAATTTAATTGTTTTATGAATAATGAATTGATGTACTGGACAGTATGAATGTATTTTCTATGAGAGATGGTATCCATGTTAATGGAGATTTATTTCTAATGTAATTCAACTACTTTCCAAATATGTGTAATGAATGTTTGGGGCCTTCCTTTTCAGTTCTTGGAAGGTCGCAGAAATTCATTTTGGCCTGAAACACAACCAAAATTAAAAATATTAAAATTAACCATAATTATATTAAGCTAACCTAACTTAACCTAGCAACATAAAAAGAAACCATAAATTAAAAGTTGTGACCGATAACCCACAAATACGTTTCCTTTATTGGTCACTCACCGAAAATTTTACAGTTTGTGAGGTGTCGCAAAATTTCAAAATAAATTCAAAGCCTACCGTATATAATGTCTTTGTTCAGCAACTATTTACGGAAATTATTCGAGCGTGACCTTATATGACGAATTCAGTTTTTCAGAATTGGAAATGTATGTGAGTGACCGTAGACGATCATTTTCAATGTGACAAGTCACCCCTTACACATTATTTTCTACGCCCCTTAACCACGGAAAGCAATGTTAGATTACAATTAATGTCAGTCAATGTGAAATGATGGTTTAATCTCTTCATAAATACTCTTTCAAATCACGGTTGAACTATTTTGACAGATCATCTCGTTATTTATTAATAAGATTACTACAACACATTTAAGTCACTTCGTTAGATCCCTGTTTAATCAATTCTTAAGTTAATTAAAACACATTTTAATTATTTTGTTGAATCTACCCAGCCTTTATGCATAAAAACACCGTAACACACTTGAATTACTTCATTAGATCATTCCTCAAATAATTACTTTGTAAGGTTATTGCATAACTTTTCAAATAATTCGTTAGAGTATCTATTCCTAAGAACACAGGAATTAATTTGAATTACTTCCATAGATCTGCAATAAATATTTTATTGGATCACATTATGATAACTTCACTACTTCACAGTACGACTTCTTTAACCTGTCTTACTGCATAAGTCTCACTACAGGAATACTTTATTAGAGCACATAAGTGCTGTTATGGCATTGCATTACAACATTTGCCTTTTTATTATTAGGCATCGGTAAGCTTCCGTTTGTATCTCATTCATGTCATTTTATTAGACAATATCACATTGTTCTGTTGAATCTTGTGTGGACTGCCCCATTGGATCATGCTAGGATTTTGTTAAATCTTGTGTGGACTGCTCCATTGGATCATGCTAGGATTTTGTTAAATCATGTGTGGACTGCCCCATTGGATCATGCTAGAATTTTATTAAATCATGTGTGGACTGCCCCATTGGATCATGCTAGGATTTTGTTAAATCATGTGTGGACTGCCCCATTGGATTATGCTAGGATTTTTTTAAATCATGTGTGGACTGCCCCATTGGATCATGCTAGAATTTTATTAAATCATGTGTGGACTGCCCCATTGGATCATGCTAGGATTTTGTTAAATCATGTGTGGACTGCCCCATTGGATCATGCTAGAATTTTATTAAATCATGTGTGGACTGCCCCATTGGATCATGCTAGGATTTTGTTAAATCATGTGTGGACTGCCCCATTGGATCATGCTAGGATTTTGTTAAATCATGTGTGGACTGCCCCATTGGATCATGGAAGGATTTTGTTAAATCTTGTGTGGACTGCTCCATTGGATCATGCTGGGATTTTGTTAAATCTTGTGTGGACTGCTCTATTGGATCATGTTAGGATTTAATAAACCTTGCGTGGGTTGCTCCATTGGATCATGGAAGGATTTTGTTAAATCATGTGTGGACTGCCCCATTGGATCATGGAAGGATTTTGTTAAATCTTGTGTGGACTGCTCCATTGGATCATGCTGGGATTTTGTTAAATCTTGTGTGGACTGCTCCATTGGATCATGTTAGGATTTAATAAACCTTGCGTGGGTTGCTCCATTGGATCATGGAAGGATTTAATAAATCTTGCATGGATTGCTTCAGTTGATCATGTTAGGATTCTATTGAACCTTTTATATATTGCTCCATCTTATCATGTTAGGATTCTATTGAATCCTTTATATATATTGCTCCATCTTATCATGTTAGGATTCTATTGAATCCTTTATATATTGCCTCATTGGATCATATTAGAATTCTATCGAATATTTTATAAATTGCTCCATCGTATCATTATAGGATTCTATCAAATCTTTTATATATTTTTCTATCGGATCATGTTAGGATTCTATTGAATCTTTTATATATTGTTCCATCGGATCATGTTAGGATTCTATTGAATCTTTTATATATTGTTCCATCGGATCATGTTAGGATTCTATTGAATCTTTTATATATTGTTCCATCGGATCATGTTAGGATTCTTTTGAATCTTCTAGATATTGCTCCATCAGATCATATTAGGATCACACTGATGCCCTAGAGCGACATGATGAGTGTCCCCTAAGGTGCTTCCTCCCGACCACACCCTGGTGACTGATTACTATTTTCTCTAATGCAAATCCCCATAAATTGGAACTGGCTGGCCGAAGCCTGGATTCTCTGCACACAGAAAACGAAATTCTATTTTTTACGAATCTGTGGCTGTACAATTAATCAAAAAAACTTGTAAGCCACCTGTATCGCTATATTAAATTTGTTGAACTGGCCGACGCCTGAACTCTCTTTACATAGAAAATGAAATTTAGACTTTTAGGAATCTGTAGCTGAATAATTATTCAAAAAGCTTTTAAACCACCCCGGTCTCTTTGTATTGAATTTGCTGAATTTAAGGTTAGGTTGAGGTTCATTACCTAGTAACTGTGAAAAAATGGTGCAAGTTTGTTGGAGAAAATAAGGAAATGTCTCACTGTAACTTATTTTTTTTCAATTAGCTGAAATATGATTTATGTACAGCATTTCTTTAAAACCAAAGATAAAGAGCAAGATGAAAGTATAATTACAAGATAGCTGTCTTCGTAGGTAACGCTGTAGAAAGTAAGAAAGCTTCGACGTTATCTCATTTATTTAACTTTCAAAAATTAAGATTTCGTTTAGCATTTATTTAGGACTAAAGATGAAAAGGAAGCTGAACGTCGAATGGCAAGTGAGCTAACTGCACGAGTAATGCTGGATAAAATAAGAGAACTCACTCGAAGTTCTGACGAGACTTTCAGTGTAGCGTATTATACTGGAAATGTAATTCGTTAAGCTTATGAATCAGCTTTGATGAGCCTGCTCGTGGGTTCAACTTTAATGAATTTAGTTGAGTGCAGGTGTTTCAAATTTGATTTAATTAGAATCACAGACTCTCTTTTACATGAGGCTGCAATGATAATTTTTTAATGAATTTAGTTGAGTGCAGGCGTTTCAAATTTAAGTTAATTAGAATCGCAGACTTTTTTTTACACGATGCTACAGTGGCATTTTTTTAAATTGATGAGGCAAGGACTCATGAACTTATTCATCGCCAAAAAGTAATTTTAAATAGAACTTGACATTAGACTGCTTGCAAAGCGTCTGTTAGAAATCACGAACTTTTGATAGTGTTTTGGGTGCTCAAAAAGGTTTAAGTTGGTGCAATATTGTGGTAGAAAATTCAATAAGTTCAATATTGTACAAACAACAGATCCTTTATTGAGTTAAAAAATGGCTTTGTTGTTGAAGAAGAGATAACAGCAGGCTTTACGAATATGTGCACTTGTGGGTTATCTGCCACCACTTGTTTAGGGGGAGAAGTGTTTGGTAAGGGAAAAAGTGAAAAATGTAATTGTTCTATGAATATTGAATTGATGTTCTGGACATTATGAAAGGATTTTCCTTGCGAGAAGACATTTTTGTTTTTATATATATTTCTAATCCAATTTCTCTTCTTACCATATATATATATATATATATACAAAAAGAAAAGAATATATATAAAATGAATCTCTGGGATCTTCCTCTTCAGTTCATGGAAGGTCCCGGAGATTCATTTGAGCCTGAAACGAAATACAGAATATAATTATAAAAATTATTATTAATTTAACTAAGCCAACCTAAATTAACCTAGCTTTAACATCATCAGGAAACCAAAAACTAAAAGTGGTGACAGATAACCCACAAGTACAAGAACACGCTTCAAGACATTCACATTCCCACGATGCGGTGCTGTTAATTAGTTATCAGTTAGACGTTTCAAAGCTGCAAGGAAGACCAATATCTGACCAATACGCTTGAGTTAGAGAATATCTTCTTAAAAATAAGATTGTCAAGCTTTGATTCTTTAAATAAATTTTCCAATTTAAAGTTCAAGACAATATTAAAGCAGAATTATTACAGGTAACAAAATAAATTCACAAAGAAACGTGAAGAACAAAATGATAATTCGGTTGCGTATCCAACATAGAAAAAAAATTGAAGGAATGAGAAAGATACGAATACCTTGATGATCTGTTTTCATAATGCGACACATGATTTCAAGAGTAACTGAGGTAGTGAAAAGTAAAGCTGTGGGACGTAGACATTGTCTGCTTCATATACGTGCGTTCGAAAGTTATTTAATTTTCTACGACGTTTTGCTCAACATATACGAGTACGAATATATGTACAGATGCCTTGATATAAAAATGATAAATGATGTTATGTATTTTTTCCAGTTCATCACGCGTTAGAAGACGAAGAAAATTGCTTATCATCTTTACTAAAACACTCACTAAAAAATTCGATATCACTGTCTGTTTATAAAAAGCTACGTTTCAATGTACGAACCGTAAAAAATTTAAAAAATTTGTAAGGTTGAGAAATAGGAAAAGAAACGATGTTACATATAATACCTGAAGTTTTTAAGGTACGTTACATTTCGCGACAAAATAATCTGCAATAACAAGCTAGTTATATTCTATGAATGCGTTCTCTCGTGGCTAATACAGGAAATTTGTACAGGACTGTTCCTGATACAAAGATGGGCTTTACATTAATGTTTTTTAATGCAAAGTTTATGCCTTGCTCACTTGCATCGTTGATATCACCGTTCCCAGATACACGTATTTATTTATTTAAATGATTTTTAAATAAATGATACCTGTATTAAAATTCTTTAAATGATACCTGCATTTAAAGTATTTAAACGATACCTGTTTTTAAATTATATAAATGATACCTGCACTGTACGCTTCCCGAAATTTACAAATTCCATGTTTGAACTAAAATTTATTTAGATCAACTAAGATTCTCTAAAAATTTATGGTATCGTAAAATTGGAGGCATAGGAAAAAGGGGAGACATGCATTCACACAGCTTACTCGTGTACAGTTTTATTGTATAAAATGTATTGCTAAGGTAGGAATAACGCAGTCGTTTTTTATGACGCGAGCTCAGTAGTAATCGGGATAAAATGATTTTATGACGCGAGCTCAATAGTAATCGGGATAAAATTGCCTACTTTAGCTGGTATCGATATACGCGCGAAAGATATATCAAATATCTTTGATTTACAAATGATGGTCGCGAGTCTTTTCGAAATTTAATTATAATGAAAGAACCTTTGTAGTTCATTTATTTTTATTGTTATGCTACCAAGCTCATTCGTTGGGTGCATTTCCAACCAGTAGGGTAGTATACCTCGATAGAAGAAACAAGGAAGGGTCAAACCAGTTTTTTCGTCAACCATGTGGTAATACTGACGTCATGGCAAAACGAACGAATAGCAACGCTCATATTGCATCTGGCAACACTGCTGGCCCCAAATCTGGCACCACTATTGGCCTAACGACATGTTGCAATGGTGATTTCATAAAGTTTCTTTTAAATAAAGCCGTTTTATTGGCTATCCGAACAAGAGGAAGTGTATTATCCCCCTTAGAAATGACTCTACCTTGTTTACTCTACCGTGAGGTATACCGAAAGCTACTTAATTTCATTCTTCGGTAGCCAAGATGCGCACAAAACACTCCGGCTGCTGGCCTAATTTACACACCAGAGATTCCGTTGCCACAGCTCTTTAATTCAGAAGCAGTTCAGATGGAGGCGCATCAAAGGCTGTTGTCATCTTGGTAACTAAGCAGCTGCCTCTGAAGCGTGGCAAGTGCACAGGTGATTTGGTAGCCTAGATACAGTTTAACCACAGCATTTGATGCTGATAGTGCAATGCCTTCATGAAATATTGGACAGTTCCTTGCTCATTTTAGATCTGTCTGTTCCTACTCTTACCTTATAAACGGAATACCTGAAAATCATATAACTGAAGTGATTCTTGCCACAGCATCTGGTGCTGGTGATGTTATGTCTTCATGTAATATTGGACAGTTAATTGCTTGCTTCTTATCTTGATATGTCTGTCCCTGCTTCCACCTTTACGGATTACCTAAAGATCACAAGACTGAAGCGTTTCTCTCCTGAATTAAACAATTTAAACAATTTAAAACAATTTAAACAATTTAAAACAATTTAAACAATTTATTTACCACAGGAGATACAGAGGTAGAATGTTTCTTAAGTCTAATACAATGGTCAGAGTTGAGTATAGCTACCTGTGGGCCCGAATAAGTTCAGCGACTTCTAGGGCATCCTACCATTACATTATTCTAGGGCGTACAATTATGTTTAACCTAATTCACTTAGCCTAGTTTCGCATTAGACTGATCAACAGGATAATGAACTCGATATTGAGGTTTAATTTTACAATATAGGTCATATGGACAATATTTAACAGTATATTCGATAACGATTTGGGAGCAGACTGAAAATCGGCGATATTACTCATGGCAAATTGTATTATTAGGACCAGACATGTAGGAGGCAGGATTTGACTTGGTGATCTTACACGACTAGTATTCTGATAAGAAGTGAGACTCAAGATTTCTTTTAAATACCTTGTAAGAATTACTTTCACGGATCTCCGCAGGTATTGAGTTCCAGGTTTTAGTTCCAACGAATAGTATACTATGTTGCGAGCGGGCCTTTGAATAATAAGGAAGCATGAATTTACTTTTATTTCGTGTTAAATGGTCGTGATGACCAATTTGCGCAGTTAATAACTGTTGAAGGCTATTGTCGCCATCATTAGCTAATGTTTTGTAGATGAAATTGCAGATGGAGATTTTGTAGAGATCTGAGAGTTTAAGTATTTGTAAATTTTTGAATGAATCATTTGTGTGAGCATTATATTCTAGGTTCTTTACCGCTCTGATGGCTCTTTTTTGCAGAGTAAAAATTATATTGGTTTTATTTTTATCAGTTCCATGCCATGCTTCTATTCCGTATTGCAGGTATGGTGAAATGAGCGTTCGATAACGCATTAGTAAGGCTGTTTCAGGCAGGAAATTTTTAACTTTATTCAGGATTCCGATGGATTTTGATAATTTAGAACTAATATGAGTGATGTGCTCTTTGAAGGTCAGATGTTTATCTATTATGATGCCTAGAAATTTACATGAGTTGGTTTCTTTGATTTCACCTTCGCCAATTTTAATGGATGGTAGAGATATATTTTTCTTGTATGAGAACGTAATATAATTTGTTTTATCGATATTGAGGCTTATTTTATTAGCTTTAAGCCACAGTGAAACCTTATGGAGTTCATTATTTATTCTCTCCGCAATCGTAGTGGGATTTTCGTTCGGAAGGACCGCAGAAAGCGTACTGTCATCGGCAAAAAGTATGAAATTAAAAAATGATTCATATTTAATAATATCATTGATAAAAATTAGAAAAAGGAGAGGCCCAAGAACAGATCCTTGTGGAACTCCATGGCTAATTTTCTGTGGGTCCGATTTTGCGTCGTCAATGACAACGTATTGCTTCCGATTTGTTAGGTATGATCTGAACCAATCATGGGCAACCCCACGAATGCCATAACAATGAAGTTTCGAGAGTAATATGTTATGGTCCACACAATCGAATGCCTTTCGAAAGTCAAGAAATACAGAGAAGACAGTCTTTCCGTTATCTATATTAGAATAAAGGAATTGTAAATGATTTAATAATTGTAAATTACTGTTTATGTTGATCGAAATTTGTACGAGAATATTCCTGATACAAAAATGGGACTATATTCCTGATAGAAAATGGGACAATATTCCTGATAGAAAATGGGACTATATTCCTGATAGAAAATGGGACTATATTCCTGATACAAAATGGGACTATATTTCTGATAGAAAATGGGACTATATTCCTGATAGAAAATGGGACTATATTCCTGATAGAAAATGGGACTAATTTCCTGATACAAAATGGGACTAATTTCCTGATAGAAAATGGGACTAATTTCCTGATAGAAAATGGGACTATATTCCTGATAGAAAATGGGACTAATTTCCTGATACAAAATGGGACTAATTTCCTGATAGAAAATGGGACTAATTTCCTGATAGAAAATTTGACTATATTCCTCATAGAAAATTGGACTATATTCCTGATACAATATGGGACAATATTCCTGATACAAAATGGGACTATATTCCTGATACAATATGGGACAATATTCCTGATACAAAAATGGGACTATATTCCTGACACAAGAATGGAGCAATATTCCACATATTAAAATAGGACTAATTTTGATGCAAAAAGAAGAAACCAAACACCGAAAAACATTTAATATCAGGTTTAACGAATAAGTCGGACTTTATAACAGCACCCGTCATTTCTGACGCATAAGCCGCTACAGTTACCTAACACATTCACTACGTGTTGTCGCGCTCCGCCATTCTTATAACTGTTGTCATATACTAAGAATAAGTTTAGGTCAAGCCTTACGTGCCCTCTTGGCATTCGTGTAGAGTCTACCCGAAGGATAGCCACATCTTATGATCTTGCTTCTTTGTATTGTTCTATAGAATAGATTTTTGCCGAAAATGAACATTGTTTATTGTTTTCATAAGTTGTAAATATTTAGCTCTCGTACGTTCTTAATGTGTATTCAATTGTCTTTTTTTTATTTCAGATCAGTCAGTCAATAATTTGAAACTATTAATATATATACGTATTGTGCTCGTACGCATTAGTAGGAGTCGGCGCTGCCGCACACGCTTGTTCATGTACTGTCTACCAGTGTGTGTTGCTCTGGCACTGAAAACGAATGCACCAAATTCCTTGAAGCGTGTTTTTCTAGTTCCTTGCCATGCGCCAAAGCATCAAATTATTGAATAATAATCATGAAGGCGAAATAAGCAAACGGAGCCTTCACTACGTATTGGCACATATTAGTAACACTTAGTAAATTGCTCATTCACGTACCAGTAATAATAGTTACCATTTCACTGATTTCATTACCTTAATTTAAAATAGACATCGAGTTAAAATGTTATCGTGCAATTATATTTTTCTCGTTTGTTAGAAATGATAAGAATATAATGAAGCAATAAAGACGGATTTTCAATCTGTTTCTTAAAACCTAACCAAACCGACCGCGGCAACCGCGGACACGTAACGAACGTTTTAAGTACCGTAAACAACACAGGGCACGACGAAAAGTTAAGTCTGAAAAGGTAAAGCCATCCTCTTTACTACTAGAATCTGCCGTATGTTTTATATGTTTTTTGCTGTTATCAAATTGAAATTTTACACCAGTGTATCTGTGCTGAGTGCTGAGTGTATCTGTGATACGGGGTTATTGCCACCCGGTTGTAAAAGCAGTATAATATTCAACTTGCAGCCATTACAGGACAGAGGAAACGAGGTATGGTCATTTCTATGGAAGAAAATACATCTCTTCTTGTTTGCCTAGCCATAAGAAAGGCGTTATTTCAAATAAACTTAATGACGTCACTAAAACGTTATGTCGTTAGACCAATAGTGGAGCCAGATTTGGGGTAGCAGTGCTACCAGATGCAGTATGAGCGCTGCTATTGGTTCGTTGCCGTGACGTCTGCAAAAGCACACCGTCAACGAAAAAAGACTGGTTTGAACCTACCTTGTTTCCTCTACCGTGGCATTACATATAGAACAGATCAAATTGACAAGTGTAGGTGAGAGAACTATGGAAACAAAAATATACAAGCAGTTTCATTCGATGAATTTCGCTATAATTGTAATTTTTGACGGGATGCGAGCACCAGTGAAAAATAAAAATGAACTTCTAACTATATTTCACACGATAAAATCTCATTTTATTTGAAAACAGATTTCATCAAAGATTATCAAAAGAAACCCACTAACTATTTCGGTAGGAGGTAATACACAAATATAACAGTGACCTGTTTTGAAAAACAACGCAAGGATGAAAACAGCCAGCTCCTTTTTTAGTAGCCTAGGTACTATAGAAACGTAGCTAACTTTGTTTTTTTTTTAACCTGAATACAGCTGCAATACAGTTGTGCTGCAGCACTTTTGTTAGCCTAGATAAAATGGAAATGACACAGATTTTGACTGTTAGCGTAGATAAAACAGAAGTAGCACGTCTAAATAGAAATAAAACAAGTGACAGAACTTCTTTCTTCGCATGGATGAAATGGAAGTGGGCAACACAGCTTCTCAAGTGTTAGCGTATATATTATGTGTTAGATGTAAATAACAAGTTTCTTAATTCTCCTAGACAAAACTTAAAATACAGAGGCTTTTGTTGGCTTAGATTTTTTGTATCAGGAGCAAGTGACAAGCTCTTTTATACCTAAGTGCATTGAAAGTGCATCTCCTTGGTTATTCCAAACGATGTGCAATAGATGCTAGTGACGCAGCTCATTTCTCAGTCTAGATGAAATGGAAGGCAATGATGCAGCTTCCTAGTTAGCGTAGATGTAACACATTAGAAGCAACTAAAACTGCTATTTCATCTGCCTAGATACACCAGAAATAGGCTCCACAGCTGTTTTTTTGACCTTGTTGAAATAAAAGGCAGTGATACAGCTACCTATAGTTAGCGCAGATGTACCATATTAGAAGCAAGTAACACAGCTTTTTTATCAGCCAAGATACACCAGAAACAAGCTGCTCTGGTAGCCAAGGGGCAATGAAGCTTTTTTTTGACCTTCATGAAATGGAAGCCAATGACACAGCTTTCTACTTAACGCAATGTAACACATTTGAAACACAAGTAAGTAACACAGCTCTTTTATCAGCCAAGATACACCAGAAACAAGCTGCTCTGGTAGCCAAGGGGCAATGAAGCTTTTTTTTGACCTTCATGAAATGGAAGCCAATGACATAGTTTTCTACTTAACGCAATGTAACACATTTGAAACACAAGTAAGTAACACAGCTCTTTTATCAGCCAAGATACACCAGAAGCCAGCTCCACTGGTAGCCATGATACATACAAAGGAGTTTGAAGAGCACGGCTACATTAAAAGAGTTTCGGCCAACTGAACGCAATGTAACACATTAGAAGCAAGTAACACAGCTCTTTATCAGCCAAGATACACCAGAAGCCAGCTCCACTGGTAGCCATGATACATACAAAGGAGTTTGAAGAGCACGGCTACATTAAAAGAGTTTCGGCCAACTGAACGCAATGTAACACATTAGAAGCAAGTAACACAGCTCTTTATCAGCCAAGATACACCAGAAGCCAGCTCCACTGGTAGCCATGATACATACAAAGGAGTTTGAAGAGCAAGGCTACATTTGAAGAGTTTCGGAGCACTTCGGTTCTCCCGACGGTGTAGCTTCAAATTACCTCGAGGGGAGCCAACTTCGCAGGAGCTCTCGAAAGGATTAAGTACGACTTGTTGAGGAGCTCTGGCTGCCGTGCCGCACATCCCAAACACAAAGTTCCTCGGACTAACAAAAAAGTAGATGAGCCTTGAGCCTCTGCTGAAAGTTTCTAAGTCCTACGCATTATCTAATCATGTTACGCGAACTTACGCTGTGCTGCAATGAGAGCTAGGCGTATGTTGTACTTAGAGCAGAATGATGGCTAGTTAGGGATAAAAGTAGCAAAGATCAAGTGAATGAAATAGCTAATTTTTCATGGAAAGTTGTGTTGTTATGAGAGCTATGTTGTATTTGGATGAAAATAATCATAATGATAGCTAGTTGAAATAAAAGCAGGCAGATCGAGCTAAAGAAATGGCTGATTTTCGATTGAAAGGACGTTGTGTTGCTACGAGAGCTAGATTGTACTAAGATGATAATAATTATAATGATAGCTAGTTTAGGATAAAAGTAACACAGATAAAGTGAATGAAATAAGTAATTTTCGATGGGGATACAAAGAGAAAGACGTTGTGTTGCTAGGAGAGCTAGGTGTGTGTTGTACTCAAAGGATATTCTAGGATCATAATGATATTTAGTTGAAAAAGTAGCATTTATCGAATAGAGGAAATCTCTTTTTGTTCGGTAGTAAAATAAAAGGCAAGTTTGACGTTTTTAAAGTGAGCAGATCGTAAAAAATGTGGTTTTAACGCATGATATCATGATATCAGGACTCAAATTAAAAGGTAAGATTTTTGGAGCAAAATCTCATATATGAATACAACATGAAAGGTTTTGGTATTTCTTAATTAAAACTGTTTTTCGTCTTCTTTCGTCATTTTACAATAGTTAGGTAAATTTACTTCGATAAATGCTTACAGATAGGCAATTGTTCTCTTACATTCAATAAACAAGAGGAAGGGAAGAATAATTCATTATTCATTTGAAGTAAAGTGTAGTAGTTTATCATGTAAAACTCGGACATAATGAACTGTTTTTCAGAAGAACACATACGATTCCTGTGCATTTGCCCTCTCTGCGTGAGGGTAAACTTTCAGTTTCTGTCCGCATCATAAATTATTTTCACTATGCAAAAATGTTAATGAACAACTGTTGTTTTCCTTTAAACTCACATTCGATAAAAAAATACAAGCATGATTTTTTGAGAGCTATTCCTACTAATCTTGCTTTTAACTCAAAAACTCGCTGAAATGAATCACTGTTATTTTAACTGAATTTTACAAAAATGAACATTTAGTTTGCAAAAGTGGCTTTCGTTCTTTACTTCTCGTACGGTGTGTGATACACGCAGTATATGTGGGTATATTTAAATATCCTATATCCTGATGTGCATGTTTGCGTGTATATTTATGCCTTGATTGGACTAAAACAACGTTTCCTTTGACCGAAAATCAGCCTATTTCATGGGCAGAGACGTACATGCCCATTTCTGGTGCATCTATCCTGGCCAGTGAAGTGAGATGCCCAACACTGCTGTCCCAAACTTCGTTCCTAACTTCACGCAGAAGCTGAGGGATCGCGAAGCGTTTCGAAGGTAGGAGCCTGCGGTGGCAATTGATTGATCAGTTGTGACCTAGATACTAGGAGGCTGTGGTGGCAATTGGTTGATCAGTTGTAACCTAGATACTAGGAGGCTGTGGTGGCAATTGATTGATCAGTTGTAACCTAGATACTAGGAGGCTGTGGTGGCAATTGGTTGATCAGTTGTAACCTAGATACTAGGAGGCTGTGGTGGCAATTGGTTGATCAGTTGTAACCTAGATACTAGGAGCCTGCGGTGGCAATTGATTGATCAGTTGTAACCTAGATACTAGGAGGCTGTGGTGGCAATTGGTTGATCAGTTGTAACCTAGATACTAGGAGGCTGTGGTGGCAATTGGTTGATCAGTTGTAACCTAGATACTAGGAGGCTGTGGTGGCAATTGGTTGATCAGTTGTAACCTAGATACTAGGAGCCTGCGGTGGCAATTGATTGATCAGTTGTAACCTAGATACTAGGAGGCTGTGGTGGCAATTGGTTGATCAGTTGTAACCTAGAGACTAGGAGCCTGCGGTGGCAATTGGTTGATCAGTTGTAACCTAGATACTAGGAGCCTGCGGTGGCAATTGGTTGATCAGTTGTAACTTAGATACTAGGAGGCTGTGGTGGCAATTGGTTGATCAGTTGTAACCTAGATACTAGGAGCCTGTGGTGGCAATTGGTTGATCAGTTGTGACCTAGATACTAGGAGGCTGTGGTGGCAATTGGTTGATCAGTTGTAACCTAAATATTAGGTGCCTGCGGTGGCAGTTGATTGATCAGTTGTAACCTAGATACTAGGAGGCTGTGGTGGCAATTGGTTGATCAGTTGTAACCTAGATACTAGGAGCCTGCGGTGGCAATTGATTGATCAGTTGTAACCTAGATACTAGGAGGCTATGGTGGCAATTGATTGATCAGTTGTAACCTAGATACTAGGAGGCTGTGGAGGCAATTGGTTGATCAGTTGTAACCTAGATACTATGAGGATGTGGAGGCATTTGGTTGATCAGTTGTAACCTAGATACTAGGAGGCTGTGGAGGCAATTGGTTGATCAGTTGTAACCTAGATACTATGAGGCTGTGGTGGCAATTGGTTGATCAGTTGTAACCTAGATACTAGGAGGCTGCGGAGGCAATTGATTGATCAGTTGTAACCTAGATACTAGGAGGCTGTGGAGGCAATTAATTGATCAGTTGTAACCTAGATACTAGGAGGCTGTGGAGGCAACTAATTGATCAGTTGTAACCTAGATACTAGGAGGCTGTGGAGGCAATTAATTGATCAGTTGTAACCTAGATACTAGGAGGCTGTGGTGGCGATTGATTAATCATTTATGACCTAGATGCCCCGTATCTAGCTGGGGTTGAATATCGGGATGAATTCAGGTTTCGTTGGGAAGGGCACTGCCTGTGGTGGCTATTTATTGATCGGTACTGATCACAGAGACCTTGCGTTTATTTGGGGTTGAAAATCGGGATGAAATTATTATTCAGGTTTCAATGGGAAGGACCCTGGCTAAGGTGGCAGTTCATTGATCAGTTGTAACCTAGCAATTTTGCATTTAGTTTGGGTTGAATATCGGGATGAATTCAGGTTTCGCTGGTGCTGTATTCGCCACCTGGTTTGTTGCTATCGTAGCAGTAGCTGGGAATGAAAAAACACTTGATATTAGACTTGCATTATGAGATAAGTTAAGTTTGTTCCTCATATCGCATTACAGATTCAGTTGTAGATCATTTTAAATTTTTCCCTATCAAATAAAGATTTCTACATTTATTAAGAATGAAATTCAGAAAAAATGCATGGTGTTTTCTAAAACTCAAATTTTGATAAGAACTTTTTCAACCATTCTTTCTCTTTGCAACTCTCAGGGGATACAACTATTGCATCTATGGGAATTAGCGTTCCTAAGGAGAATATATGAGGTCTCGAGCTGAAGGCTCGGTAGGCCTTTCTTTAGTTAAAATAAAATTGGTTTTATTTGTTATGGACCGTTTTTTCCCGGTTAATTGGTGTCCGGTTTTTCAGCACCTACTACTTTCTTTTTCAAATTTTATTTGGTTGCATAAGCTTAGTTTTCAGCTTATTGTTTCTATGCCCCTTGTGCATAGATTCCGCGTTTCTTTAACTCTATACCAAATGGTACAATCCTCCTTCCTTTCCTTGAAACGTCTTTTTGTCGGTTAAGGAGACTTAAACTAACATCTAATATAATCTTATCAAATCTAATTTAAGTCTTCGCAAAATCATTTTTCAGAAGTTGTCTTAAAACCACTTAAAATCTTGCAAAGCGAGTCCTCCTTTCATCAAAGAACATCATAGCAGACAATATCACATAGAATTCTCTATTAATAAGAAAAGAAAAGAAAAAGAAAAACATTTCATTTCCAATAAAGTACAAACATGAAATGTCGATACATTGGTTTTCAAAACGCCTTAACATTAATCATCCTAAATTGATAATAACACTTTGGTATCGAAGTACCCGTGTAAAAGTTGAAAAAAGAAAATAATTGGCAGAAAAGCACGACAAAAATAAGTTCCTTCCTTGCCTGATCTGATTTTGATAGTGCATTCAAATATAAGTAACTAAGAGAACATAATCCTCACGACGTTCATTTGAAAAACCCTATCATTAGTGCGCACAGTATTGAAATAAAAGCAGAAAACGCTTTCAAATACTTTATCACAGAGACCCTTAATTGCTATTTATATAATATAATAATCAATTGAATCCCCTTCGTTGCTTACAGAATTGAGCGTCTTAGCTGAAAGGTCATTGTTACTTCTTGGTGCTGTGCTCATACCCTCAAGCAAGAGCAAGGATTGGATTCCTGATTCTGCTTGAGTTAGATTCCTGATTCCGCAAAGGGTTAGATTCCTGACTCTACATACAAGGGTTAGATTCCTGATACCAAAAGGGTTAGATTCCTGATTCCACAGGGGTTAGATTCCTCATTCCACAATGGTTAGATTCCTGATTCCACAAGGGTTAGATTCCTGATTCCATTAGGGTTAGATTCCGCTTGGATTAGCTAATGCCTCACTCCTGAAACGCCAAGGTCAGAGATGTACGTATGCCATCACCACTCTGTGGGATGACCAGATCAAAGGATAGCGTGAACTCTGAAGCGTTTCATCACGTAAGTAATATGCGACTGCCTTCAAACACGTACCCTCATGTGCAGAAAATCATCTTTGGGTATGTTGCCACCAATATGGTTTGTTATTCGTGTACATATTGAAGGTTTCATCAGTCTTCTGTGATGTTTAATGAATTTAGGTGCACGGGAGGAAGTTGTTTCGGTGCTACTATAGCGAGAGGTCTACCGCCATATATCGCCTACCCAGGTGCAGTTTGAGATGCACAAATTAAGTGTTTATCGCTAAATTAAATGTATGGAACTAAGTAATATCCTTCAGTAATCTAACCAAACCTAACCATCACACTATAGTACTTGCTAGAGGTAGATCTCATGCTATAATGAGCTAGAACTCACGCTATAATCTAGTTAGAGGTAGATCTCATGCTATAGTGTGGTAGACCTCACTCTATAGTACTAGCTTTAGGTAGATCTCACGCTTTAGTGTGGTAGACCTCACTCTATAATACTAGCTAGAGGTCGTGCTCCGTAACGTAGTGTTCCGAGTGTTCCGTAACGTAGTGTTCCGAGTGTTCCGTAAGACTGTAACAATCGTCTCTGAAAAAACACCATCGTCTCATCGAGTACTTTTCCTAATTGTTTTGCCAGTTGCATGAAAAAATAGCACACCATCTTAGCTTCTATCTGGTGAAGTATCATTAGGTGAGAAGAAAATTGATATTTAGTTAAATTATGTTAGAATAGGTTAGGATAGGTTAGTATACGTTTTATTGAGTTAAATGCGTAGGTAACAATAGAATATGATAATGCAGAGTGAATTAAGTGTGGATGTGTTAGGTAAGGTTAAGATAAGTCAAAATGAATTAGAGTAGGTTATATTATTAAAGTTGAAACATAATAAAAATATTAGAGGGATAAAATTAGTAATTTTAGACACCGCGTGTGCCGTCTAAGAAAAACGTGTAAAATACTACATGTGATAATAGAATTGTTCCAAACTCATTTCAAACGTTCTGCTAGATTTTTTCTCGTATACGGTAGCAAAATACTTTTAAAAGTTCGTTTCATATGAGTAAAATTCAACAGCATTATATTTTGGGAAGAATTCACCACAATTTTTTTCAGTTCAACTCTCAACATAGGTAAACTTGTCTTGAAATTATTTTCACTGGAAAGTAGATCTTATCGCATTTGACTCCACGATGATTACATAAAAGACAAATTCGTCTCGATACTTTCCGCGATTCTTTACAGTAAATTGAATAGAGACCTAGTTTTACAGTAATTATATTGGTTGGTAATTGGTAACAGTGTGGCAGTTAGTAGTTTTCAGCAATTAGATTGTATGGTAATTGGAAAGTTTGGTAATTGGTAACAGTGTGGTAATTAGAAGTTTTCAGCAATTAGATTGTATGGTAATTGGAAAGTTTGGTAATTGGTAACAGTGTGGTAATTAGAAGTTTTCAGCAATTAGATTGTATGGTAATTGGAAAGTTTGGTAGTTGTTAGCAGTATGGCAATTAGTAGTTTTCAGTGACTAGATTGTATGGTAATTGGAAAGTTTGGTAATTGGTAATAGTATGGCAGTTAGAAACGTGCGATAAAAGAAAAACCAAACCAGTGGCAAATATACTTACTAGGAAATCTTTGAGAATTCATAACATTTATCCTCAATGCTGGAATTCATAATCCCGATCTGAGGATGAAATCCATGGATTCTGAAACGTTCGCCGGTTAATGTTTTTAACTATGTTGGTTCTTCTTTTCATTCTGCGAACGAGATTCCATAAAAATCATCCAATTATTACAATTAAAAACTTGATCCAACGAAAGATTGGTTTGCGTTGATTCCTGGAGTACCGCTTCCTTCGTGATTGGACTGGCTCATGGTAAGAAAACTTGTTTGTTAAATTCATGAAATACGCAATTATTAGAGCATAAAACACTTGCCATCTGCAACATAAACACGTTTTAGGCTTTTGATATGCAAAATAACGTAGAATTTATGTTCGTGCGTACAATTACTTTTCAATGAGCACAAGTTATATAATAAAGCAGTTGGTTAAATTTCAATTACATAATTCCACTGCTGAACTATTCAAATTTAATTAATTACTCTTCCATTATGATGAAAATTCATTACCTGCATAGAACTTGTACAGAAGAGGTAAATAGTTCCTTCAGAAGAACGGCAAAAAGATGAAATCATTTGGGACCTTACACCTTAATTAAAAAATTAAAGTAAAACACTTACAATTATGATTTTTTTTCAATGAAATGGGACGCACATCAAATGATGACCAGTTACTAACTTTGAGGATCACCGCTTTTTAAAAACTTTTAATTTCTGATGAAAATATGTGTGGTTCCTTTTACTTTTTGTAGCAAGCCTTCAGTCCCTTCAGCTTGTAACAGTAAAAAATACTTTTAAACAATTTTTGACCGTTTTTTCGTATGAAGGCGTGAACCTTCGTACAGTAACTTAAACCGAGACTTAGAGAGATTGACAGGAGAATCTAAACAATCTAAAATTGTTTTAATTGTTTAATCTCGACCGTGATAAAAGGACTATTTATGTAACTTTATTTTCTACTAGGTAAGAATGATGTTTAATATTTGCAGTTAACTCATCAATTGTACGGTTTGATCAGTATTATTATTATTATTTGAGCTCGAATGAATGAAAATATTTCATGTTTCAACCAGATTCATTATTCACTCACCCTAACAACCGTAAATCTTTGAAGTTTATCATGCTTCAATTTTTTCAATTTCAATTCAAACCTTCATATAGTTGAAGCCTCATTCATTCACACTCACAAAAACCACCGCTCGAAATTAAATTAAACCTAAAAAAAGACTGTAGATGAAAGAAATTTAAAAGCAATACCATTGAAGAAAAAAATACAGGAGTATTTCATTTATATCTCTGGTATATTATTTGCCCACATTCTTCAAGGACTCGAGCGTCGGAATCAGAAAGGAGTCTATATTGCTTTTTTTTCGGTCGGAAGAAGAAATGAACATCTAGCTTTACGTCGCAGCCTTCATCATTTTTCCCTGGCATTCTTCGTAAGTATTGTTTACTGTCCTAAGCGGCGCTTACAGTTCTTATGTTGTGTTTAGTGGAAGATAGGTGATACAGCGATATTGTATCATCAGCGCTGGTGTTTAGTGTACGATAAATAACACTAGGGTATTGGCTCATGCACCAGTGTTTGGAGCACTATAAATAACTCTGCGATATTGTATCATCAGCGCTGGTGTTTAGTGTACGATAAATAACACTGCGATATTGTATCAGCAGCGCTGGTGTTTTGTGTACGATAAATGTCACTGCGATATTGTATCGTCAGCGCTGGTGTTTAGTGTACGATAAATAACACTAGGGTATTGGCTCATGCACCAGTGTTTGGAGCACTATAAATAACTCTGCGATATTGTATCATCAGCGCTGGTGTTTAGTGTACGATAAATAACACTGCGATATTGTTTCAGCAGCGCTGGTGTTTTGTGTACGATAAATGTCACTGCGATATTGTATCGTCAGCGCTGGTGTTTAGTGTACGATAAATAACACTAGGGTATTGGCTCATGCACCAGTGTTTGGAGCACTATAAATAACTCTGCGATATTGTATCATCAGCGCTGGTGTTTAGTGTACGATAAATAACACTGCGATATTGTATCAGCAGCGCTGGTGTTTTGTGTACGATAAATAACACTGCGATATTGGCTCATGCACCAGTGTTTGGTGCATTTTAAATAACACTGCGATATTGGCTCATGCACAAGTGTTTAGTGCACTACAAATAACACTGCGATATTGGCTCATGCACAAGTGTTTAGTGCACTACAAATAACACTGCGATATTGGCTCATGCACAAGTGTTTAGTGCACTACAAATAACACTGCGATATTGGCTCATCAGCGCTGATGTTTAGTGCACGATAAGTAACACTACAATATTGGCTCATAAGCGCCGGTGTTTAATGATCGATAAATATTACAGCAATATTGGCTTTTCAGCGCCGTTATTTAGTGCACGATAAATAACACTGCGATATTGGCTCATCAGCGAAAATATTTATTTCACTGTTCTGTTTCCGCATTGCACCGCCGTTGTGTTAAGTGATCATCTTTCCCGTTTCTCATTGTAGAAACGTTTTCTGCCTCCATAGCTAAAGTGAAATTTTATTATTCTTCAATTAATTACAGAAATCGCTGTTATTTTAATTAATGTATTAAATTAATTCAATTTCATCAATACATCATAGGAAAAAGCATAAGTTTACTGATATAGAGACTCGCTTTATTTCTATTTCTCACGTGCCAATGTGTACAGGCGATGTTGCCTTGCTACCTAAGGGATACTAAGCATTTTTCACTGTCATCTTTTTGACTAATAATTATAAGCTATTCACCACAAAAAATGCTAACCAAAGGAATACCGTTTATCATTTCCCCTCAGTATGCTAATGAACCATTGAGATGACTATATAAATACCTAAAATGGTTTCAGTACCTATTGAAAACTTTTTTAGTGAGAATTATTGATAAACTACAACTGAGATTTTTTTGATCTGCCTACTTAGCTAGAAATAAACTATTTTTACTGTTTCTGATTGGTGTTTACCGTCCCTTAGTGGTGTTTACTGTCCTTAAGTGGTGTATACTGTCCCTAAGTGGTGTTCACTGTCCCTAAATGGTGTTTACTGTCCCTAAGTGGTGTTTACTGTCCCTAAATTATGTTTACTGTCCCTAAGTGATGTTTACTGTCCCTAAGTGATGTTTACTGTCCCTAAGTAGTGTTTACTATCTCTATGTATTCTTTACTCTCCCTAAGTCAGCGGTGCTTAGAATTTCCTAATACTCTCAGAGTTCAACGAGGTCGGTAAGATTTTTATTAGATGGCAAAAAAGGTACAGAATTCTTTCTGAATTTCTAAATAAGCGTCCTCCGCCCGACAGCCACCTCAATAAAGCTCGCTGCTCGCCCCTGCTTCGAACTTTTGCAAACGCACTTTTGGAGATCGTAAATGCGACCCAGTTGCTTTGATAGCACTGAATTAAAGGGCTTTAAGCTTGCGATTGTTGGTTGGTTGCGGCTATGCTTCGTGAATGTATTTTCAGGTTGTATTTTTCTCGCAAATGCTGTTTGTGCCTCTCAATGCACTTGTCCGCTGCTACTTTGACCCTAATTGTGGGATTTTACGCGAATGGTGGTCATTTCGGGGCAAAATTTTGAAGCCGATGATGGGGGTTACAACCCTGAGCTTGCATTGGACGGCCGATGATGGAGGTTACAGCCTTGAACTTGTGTTGGGCGGCCGATGATGGAGGTTGCAGCCTTGAACTTGTGTTGGGCGGCCGATGATGGAGGTTGCAGCCTTGAACTTGTGTTGGACGGCCGATGATGGAGGTTGCAGCCTTGAACTTGTGTTGGGCGGCCGATGATGGAGGTTGCAGCCTTGAACTTGTGTTGGGCGGCCGATGATGAAGGTTACAGCCTTGAACCTGTGTTGGGCGGCCGATGATGGAGGTTGCAGCCTTGAACTTGTGTTGGGCGGCCGATGATGGAGGTTGCAGCCTTGAACTTGTGTTGGGCGGCCGATGATGAAGGTTGCAGCCTTGAACTTGTGTTGGGCGGCCGATGATGGAGGTTGCAGCCTTGAACTTGTGTTGGGCGGCCGATGATGAAGGTTACAGCCTTGAACTTGTGTTGGGCGGCCGATGATGGAGGTTGCAGCCTTGAACTTGTGTTGGGCGGCCGATGATTGAGGTTGCAGCCTTGAACTTGCGTTGGACGGCCGATGATGGAGGTTGCAGCCTTGAAATTGTGTTGGACGGCCGATGATGGAGGTTGCAGCCTTGAACTTCTGTTGGGCGGCCGATGATGGAGGTTGCAGCCTTGAACTTGTGTTGGGCGGCCGATGATGGAGGTTGCAGCCTTGAACTTGTGTTGGACGGCCGATGATGGAGGTTGCAGCCTTGAACTTGTGTTGGGCGGCCGATGATGAAGGTTGCAGCCTTGAACTTGTGTTGGGCGGCCGATGATGAAGGTTACAGCCTTGAACTTGTGTTGGACGGCTGATGATGGCGGTTGCAGCCATGAACTTGCATTGGACGGCCGATGATGGAGGTTGCAGCCTTGAACTTGCATTGGGCGGCCGATGATGGAGGTTGCAGCCTTGAACTTGTGTTGGGCGGCCGATGATGGAGGTTACAGCCTTGAACTTGTGTTGGGCGGCCGATGATGGAGGTTGCAGCCTTGAACTTGGGTTGGGCGGCCGATGATGGAGGTTGCAGCCTTGAACTTGTGTTGGGCGGCCGATGATGGAGGTGGCAGCCATGAACTTGCATTGGACGGCCGATGATGGAGGTTGCAGCCTTGAACTTGTGTTGGGCGGCCGATGATGGAGGTTACAGCCTTGAACTTGTGTTGGGCGGCCGATGATGGAGGTTGCAGCCTTGAACTTGTGTTGGGCGGCCGATGATGGAGGTTGCAGCCTTGAACTTGCATTGGGCGGCCGATGATGGAGGTTGCAGCCTTGAACTTGTGTTGGGCGGCCGATGATGGAGGTTGCAGCCTTGAACTTGTGTTGGGCGGCCGATGATGGAGGTTGCAGCCTTGAACTTGTGTTGGGTGGCCGATGATGGAGGTTGCAGCCTTGAACTTGTGTTGGGCGGCCGATGATGGAGGTGGCAGCCATGAACTTGCATTGGGCGGCCGATGATGGAGGTTGCAGCCTTGAACTTGTGTTGGGCGGCCGATGATGGAGGTTGCAGCCTTGAACTTGTGTTGGGCGGCCGATGATGGAGGTTGCAGCCTTGAACTTGTGTTGGGCGGCCGATGATGGAGGTTGCAGCCTTGAACTTGTGTTGGGCGGCCGATGATGGAGGTGCAGCCATGAACTTGCATTGGACGGCCGATGATGGAGGTGCAGCCATGAACTTGCATTGGACGGCCGATGATGGAGGTTGCAGCCATGAACTTCGATAAGGAGACCGATGATGGAGGACAGCCTTCAGCTTGCATGGATGTGGTGTGCGAATGGAAAGTTGTCATGTATTTCCAAATTTACAGTTTTCAAGGAACCAATGAAATCTGTGACGCGTACAGTGCTTGAAATAGTTTCATCATGAATGGCCTTGTCTAGAGATCTTTTAAATATTACGTTCAAAATTTTGTACCCAGAACGCATTTGTTTTTCACACGTACAATATCCGACTGTAAAGATCATCGGTGTACAAATGTATCGAAATTGAGAGTTAAAATCACAGCGCAATACGAATTTTCTGAAATTCGGATGCAAGGTGACTCGTATTCTGATACTGATCTAAATAATTCGTATGCAAGACATTAATATTTTTAAAAAAAAGAAACAAAAACGTTTGTCTGTATTTCACAATAACATTAATAATTTTCTCACATTATATGATAACATTGAATTTTTGCAATGTATAAGTTTCTATACAAGATAGAATACAATATAAGAAATAATGTCAAATTCGGCTTCATTACGTAGTAATATTTCAAAAGAGAAACAATATGAACAATTTATTTAAGTAATAAAATAATGTTCCAAACATAAATAAAAATATTTGAACAATTCGCTTATATGACCTAATATTTTTAAATTAAAGAATCAATGTATATATGCAATTTATTTACAATCTAAACAATTCGTTTACATGCCGATAATATGATTTTAAAGTTAAAAAAACAATGTAGGTAATTTATTTACATGAGCATAATTCCTCGGGAGTTTCATCACAGCAAACATCAATATTCCAGAAATAAATAGTAAAAAATCTGGTCATGATAACAAAAATGATACTGGTAATAATAATAAACAATTTGTTCCAATGGCATAATATTATTTTAAACTTGAACAAACAATTTAAGCAATTTGTTTACTTGAACGTAATTTTTAGAGAATTTCATTTGAGCCAATAATAATAATAATCCAGAAATGAATATGAACCAGTTTAACAAAAAATACAATATTAATAAAATAATGATAAAAAATTTATTTTTTACGGCATGATAAATTTTAAAAACAAAGAAACAAATAACCAATTTGTTGGTTTGACCCTAATTATTCGTGAGCTTCAATGGAGCCAACAATAATGTCCCTGAAATAAATAAGAAACAGTCAAATAAAAATGCAAATTTTAATAGTAGTAACGATAAAAAATTTATTTACATGGCACAATATAATTTCAAAAATAAAGAAACAAATCACCAATTTGTTAATTTGAACCTAATTCTTCGTAGGTTCCAATGGAGAGACACGACGAGGAATTTGTTTCCTTGAGCACAATTCTTTGCACATTTCAGTCGATCCTCTGGAAGAAAGGCTGTCCTTGAACCACGGTAGAGGAAACAAGGTAGGTTCAAATCAGTCTTTTTTCGTTGACGGTGTGGTTTTGCTGACGTTACGGCAACGAACCAATAGCTGCGCTCATATTGCATCTGGTAGCACTGCTACCTCCAAATATGGCTCTACTATTGGCCTAACGACAAGACGTTTTGGTGACGTCATAAAGTTCGTTTGAAATAAAGCCTTTCTATTGGCTAGCCGAATAAGAGGAGGTGTATTTTCTCCCATAGAAATGACCCTATCTTGTTTCCTCTACCGTGCCTTGAACCCTCAACATTTGGGTGGTAATCGTTGCTGCGCCTCAGGAGCTGAGCGCGTACATCGTACGGGATAATTATTGTGAGGTCTTCAGCCCTGCTGGCTGATTTCGTTGTGAATTTTAAACAACTTTTTTTTTCAAGGGAAAATCAAAGTGAAGATGAGTGAAATTGTGCGTTGCTTGTTACTTTTATTAACTTCTCATCAGCTTCTGCTTTCAATTTTTATTACTAACGGATCACAGATAAAATCTTTCACTTAAATCTCGAGAGTGGATTATTTTGCGAAAACTCGCAATTAAGACAGTGATTCATTTGCGCTTTTACGCTAGGGAAAGAGAAGAGTGATGTGAATGTGAAGGAAATTGTGGTTCGCTTCTCACACTCACGTCTCAGGTACTCACACAACATGCAAGGAATACCCTGAGATAATTCTACAATGAGGAAAACAGGAAATTCTGTTAATATTAGGTACAATTTAAAGTTCAGCAATCATACATTACTGTGCAATACACAGAAGTAAAATTGAGTTACTTAATGAAATAAACGTAAGTTTCTACCACAACGGTTAGTATCACTAATATTTAGGAAGTAATACTTATACCTATACTTATCATACTTAGTATGAGAACAACTTAAGTAATCGACTTAAGTTAAGCGGCAGAATAATCTATACTATAATAAGAGCCGCATCCGTCCGTCGGTCTGTCCGAAGCCAGCCTGTAGTGTGTGACAAGCGTATCAGTGATACAAGCCCAGCCCTATATATTTTGACGGGCCGTGTTCACGTGGCCTTATCAACTCTCGAGAGATTCTATTTTTTAATTTCTTACGGCCTTTCTCTCACTTCACCCTCTTTTTTATTTCTAATAAAGGGGGATGGACTAGTATTCTTAATAGCAATAATATGAAGTGTCTTGCTTAGATGCAGGGAATGATATTTTGCAAAGAACAACCTAAGTGATGAGATTAAGTGCTTTGCTTAGTATGTGCGGAATAATATTTTGTGCAAGAACAAACTAAGTAATAACATTAAGTGCCCTGCTTAGGATGTTGTTAAAGATATTTTGCGCAAGAATAAGCTGAGTAACCATATCTAGTACCGTGCCTAGGTATTAATGAATGATAAGTTGTTGTAAAAAAGCCACACACCAAGTAACTATTCATAGGACCTTGTCTAGAATTAAGGAATAATAAGTTGTATTAGAAAAAGACTATATTGTAATAAGCTGTGAGCCCTTAGGACCTGATCCTGACGATTTGTGCAAAATAGAGATGGCTAATAGTTATCACTTTTCAGGGTAAAAATGTTTTTGGTTATTAATTTATATAAAATGTCCTTTATTTTATGTATAATTTTACGTGAGGCTAGAACGCACTCTTGAGCTTACTTAATGTATCAAATTTCAGGAAAGAAGTGCAGGCTGTTGAGTAGGTAAAGTTATTGTATCTAATTAATGATAATGAACTCAAGTTAGTTAGGCTTAAACTTTCGGTGTTTGCGAACGCTAACTCGTAGACGCGACACTGAATTCAATTAGAGTTCTCACCAAGTCCAGGTATGCAGATCTTTTTCCCAGCAGGCGAACATTAAACTTTTCCCAGTAGGCGAACTATAAACTTTTCCCAGCAGGCGAACATTAAACTTTTCCCAGTAGGCGAACTATAAACTTTTCCCAGCAGGCGAACATTAAACTTTTCCCAGCAGGCGAACATTAAACTTTTCCCAGCAGGCGAACATTAAACTTTTCCCAGCAGGCGAACATTAAACTTTTCCCAGCAGGCGAACCATAAACTTTTCCCAGCAGGCGAACATTAAACTTTTCCCAGCAGGCGAACATTAAACTTTACCCAGCAGGCGAACATTAAACTTTTCCCAGCAGGCGAACATTAAACTTTACCCAGCAGGCGAACATTAAACTTTTCCCAGCAGGCGAACATTAAACTTTTCCCAGCAGGCGAACATTAAACTTTTCCCAGCAGGCGAACTATGAACTTTTCCCAGCAGGCGAACATTCAAATTTTCCCAGCAGGCGAACATTAAACTTTACCCAGCAGGCGAACATTAAACTTTTCCCAGTAGGCGAACTATAAACTTTTCCCAGCAGGCGAACATTAAACTTTTCCCAGCAAGCGAACATTAAACTTTTCCCAGCAGGCGAACATTAAACTTTTCCCAGCAGGCGAACATTCAAATTTTCCCAGCAGGCGAACATTAAACTTTCCCCAGCAGGCGAACATTAAACTTTTCCCAGCAGGCGATCTTTTCCCAGCAAGCGAACATTAAACTTTTCCCAGCAGGTGAACAATAAACTTTTCTCAGCAGGCGATCTTTTCCCAGCAAGCGAATATTAAACTTTCCCCAGCAGGCGATCTTTTCCCAGCAGGCGAACATTAAACTTTTCAAAGCAGGTGAACATTAAACTTTTCCAAGCAGGCGATCTTTTCCCAGCAAGCGAATATTAAACTTTTCTCAGCAGGTGAACATTAAACTTTTCCCAGCAGGCGAACATTAAACTTTTCCCAGCAGGCGATCTTTTCCCAACAGGCGAACATTAAAATTGTTTACACTTTAAGCGTAATCTTCTTTTTTTTGTTATCATATTGATCAGGAGGGATTTTTTACTGATGTTCAGCCCTCTCGTCGCTCATTTAAATTTTTTACTTGTGAATATTCTTTGGCCGAATAAATGTCTTGTGAAATGTTAGACTCAAAATTGAAATGTGATCAGAGTATGCGACGTATATTACAAGAGTTACAAAGTATTGTCGTTTTTTAAAGGGATGCAAATAAAAACCTGATTTACTCAAGCTCAAAAGAATAATATTGATAAAACTAGTTGAGCACGTCAAAAACTGGAAAATATTTATGCCCAGAATATCGCGTTTCCCTCTTCTTGGAAAAATGCAAAGTGAAATCTGAGCAAGCCAGAAATCGGGGATCAGAATTCTATCGGCCAAAAGTCTAGGATTTTTTAAGGGCACAGTCCTGAAGCTTGGGAGGCTAATAAATTGCAGCAGTTCACTTCGGTAAATCTTTTTTTATTGCATAATTCCTGGATCAAAGCTTCGAGTTTATTTGCTTATTTTTCCCACAGTACCCTAACTTTAGAAGCTAAGAAATGTAAGAAATTTAAATTTCACAAACTCAATTTTATATAATCAAAAAGAAATATGAATTTTTATAGCATTAGAGTTAGTTTGAACATCGGCTTGCTATGATGTGGATGGGAGGTGGAGTTTAAGCTACGTATTTATATGTGATATAAAGCGTAAGTATGATTAAATTGCATATCGTGCCTTACGAAACATGAATATCTTGTTGATATTAATATTAAGATTTTGACATTCTTTTGTTGTCGATTTTTGTGAGTGAAAATTTTCCCATGAGAGATAATTTTCATTTTTTTCACGTTCATAACTAATGAATTTTAATAAAAAATATTGAACAGTCATTCTAGAAGTTTCTCTTAAATGATAGAGTAATCCTTTCATCATTCGTGTAAATTCTTCTTTTGTGTGTTTAAAGCGAATTCTAATGCACACGACACATGTTCAGTACCAACAATGCAATTAAGCTTAAATATAAGAGCAAGAACAAATCTCTTAGGTATCAAATCCTACACAACTCATTCTAAACAATGCCATGGTGTTCTGCTTTAGTTGACTTTAGCACGACATAGCCATTTGAATATACATACCTACCTCCATTATTTCGAACGTGTACCTCCATTATTTCGATATTAATAATTCTGATAATTGGTATCCATCAGACTTAGGAGGTAGAAGCAAAGAAGTGCAAAATATTGAAAACGAAGAGCAATACGAAACGGGTCATTTTCAGTTAAATTGAAATAAAATAAAATACATTCACAGATTAACATTTATAGTTGTAGTAAACTACTGTTGACAGCTAGGGATTTTTTGCGATAACCTAAAATTTATTTGTACCTAGCAATTATTTATTTCGAGGGAGAACTCAGACTTGAAACTCTCGAGTAAAGCTGAGCCAAGTAGTAGTAGTAGTAGTAGTAGTAGTAGTAGTAGTATTAGTAGAGAGCTTGCTAGCACTGAGCCAAGTCGAACAAAACATCAGATAGTACAACATCAGATAGTACAACATGAGATGGTACAACATCAGATAGTAAAACATCAGATAGTAAAACATCAGATAGTACAACATGAGATAGTACAACATGAGATAGTAGAACATGAGATAGTACAACATCAGATAGTACAACATGAGATAGTACAACATGAGATAGTAGAGCATGAGATAGTACAACATGAGGTAGTACAACATGAGATAGCACAACATGAGATAGTACAACATCAGATAGTACAACGTAGCTGTTTGGGAGGCTTGAACTAACTTATCAAATCTAACAAATTTTCGATTCATCATACCTATTCCGGAATTAAAGCGCAAGATATTCGTGCACACATCCAACAAATGATTCGATAAACATGCAATACGGCCTACAATAATAAATAACCCACCGTCATCGCTTACTTCCTAAATTTCCCCACAATATTGCGTTATTGCAGCCATGAAAGTCTCCATATTGCCAACACATCGCTAACCGTCACTCAATCACCTCCGAATTGCTGACTCTGCAATTATGCGGGCCTGGCTCCGGATTTCTGTGGAATCTGAACAATGAATGCGATTGTGGAGGCGCTCAGCTATCGTCGATGACAGTCTGAACATTCGCTGTGTTGTAAGAATCGCCACAAATATTGTGTAATCAATACATGAATTGTGCCGTTTATACAGAGGGGATGTATGTAGTCTATACAAGTGATGTAGTTTATACAGAGGGGATGTATGCAGTCTATACAAGTGATGTAGTCTATACAGAGGGGATGTGTGTAGTCTACATAGAATATGTATTAAGTTTATCAAAAGTGATGGAGTCTTTACAGAGGGGATGTATGTAGTCTATATAGAATATGTATTAAGTTTATCCAAAAGTGATGTAGTCTATACTGCTTCGTTCTTGTATGTAATCTATACAAGTGATGCAGTCTACTCAGAATGATTTATCGAGTCTACAAAGATTACGTGGTCTATGCAGAACTGATGTAGTCTATCCAGAGGGGATGTATGCAGTCTATACAAAAGTGGTGTGGTCTATGTAGAGGGGATGTATGTAGTCTAAACAAACACGTTGTAGTCTACTGTATACAGAGTGATGTATGTAGTCTATACAAAATTCGTATGCAGTCTATACAAAAGTGATGCAATCTGTACAGAGGTTATGTGAGTAGTCTACATAAAAAATGATGAAATCTATGCAAAAGAGATGTAGTCTATGCAGAGTGATGTTGGTAGTCAATACAGAAATGATGCAGTCTATGCAAAAATAATGCAGTCTATGCAAAAATGATGCAGTCTATGCAAAAATGATGCAGTCCATGCAAAAATGATGCCGTCTATGCAAAAATGATGCAGTCTATACAAAAATGATGCCATCTGTGCAAAAATGATGCAGTGCATGCAAAACTGATGCAGTCTATGCAAAATTGATGCAGTCTATACAGAAATGATGTAGTCGTTGCAAAAATGATGTAGTTCATACAAAAGCATCTTGAGTTTCCAGTGGTCGAAAACGAGAGTCACGTCTGAATGTGTTGTTGACAATCACAAAATAACCAGTGAGGGGGAAATTTTCAATGCAAAGTGCCTCTCATGCAAATCACGGAAAATAACTAGCTACTTGAGCTAACAAAGCAGAGGTCGACTTTATAATTGGAAATTTCATGGAGTTGGCTCCAAATTTTCTTTCGTTTTTCAATGGTGTCTGTTAGGAAGTTGGTTACATTAAAATACCACGATGGTGTAATGGAGTAACAATATTCTTATTCTTAAAGCAACGGGTAAAACAAGGAATACAAAATAACTTTTGTGACAAAAACTTGTGAACCGCAGAGTATTTTTGAGAAGTGTAAGCTTCAACCCTCTCTGTGTAAATTTCACATGAAGGTGTCATAAATAATTAATTAGGCAATCACATTAGGATAATTCTTTCACATTTTGAATTCGGTAAAAATAATTTACCTTTCAATGGTAATGAATTGGTCTCCATAATTACAAACGAGTACGAATAGTTCAATAACTAATTCATACCGAAGCACACCTACTTCGATGTCTAATTCATCTTTTCCAATATTTATATTATCACCAGGAGGCTTTGTTGGGTCTAAAAAACAAGGGATTCGATAACCTAGTGTCATTTCCATGATAAAGACAAACAGACATTGAACTTAACCTGATGACTCAAACGATACTTCCAATGCATAACCAACGTATATTTATAACATTCTATAAAAGTTTGTCTACTCACTACCAGTTTGCAGTACTTTTTTCTGATGTTTAAATCAACTTATATGAATTAATTTCTTGAAATCTCACTCAATTCTCGAGATATGGCAGGGCTATGAGGGGATCTCGAATTTAATCAGGCACCTCTGAGTGGCTGCGCCTAATTAGCAGGGAACCTCTTCAGTTGAAGGACTGATCTATATCAAGACACTACGTTACGTAATTAGACTGCGATTGACTGGGTCGGAGAATATTAGACGGTATGGCTTAGAATCTTAGAATCTTCGTTCTCACTTGACTGGGTCGGAGAATATTAGACGGTATGGCTTAGAATCTTAGAATCTTCGTTCCCACTTGACTGGGTCGGATAACATTAGACGGTATGGCTTAGAATCTTAGAATCTTCGTTCTCATTTGACTGGGTCGGAGAATAGTAGACGGTATGGCTTAGAATCTTAGAATCTTCGTTCTCACTTGACGGGGTTGGAGAATATTAGACGGTATGGCTTAGAATCTTAGAATCTTCGTTCTCACTTGACTGGGTCGGAGAATAGTAGACGGTATGGCTTAGAATCTTAGAATCTTCGTTCTCACTTGACGGGGTTGGAGAATATTAGACGGTATGGCTTAGAATCTTAGAATCTTCGTTCTCACTTGACTGGGCTGGAAAATATTAAACGGTATGGCTTAGAATCTTAGAATCTTCGTTCCCACTTGACTGGGTAGGAGAATATTAGATGGTATGGCTTAGAATCTTAGAATCTTCGTTCTCACTTGACTGGGTCGGATAACATTAGACGGTATGGCTTAGAATCTTAGAATTTTCGTTCCCACGACACAAAACATTGCTAAATGAAAACGCAAATTTACTTGCTTCCGAAACTAAAATGAAATGAGCCAAATTTTAGGTGCCCTGACATTTTGTCGCAGTCTGGTAATGCTGTTCGACAAATTTCCTCGAGAAGACTTTTTTAGAACGGCGATCTTTTGCGTCTTCGCTGGGATAACAACTTTGATGACTGCTGAAAATTGGGTTATGTTTAGTCCTGTTATCTATGATTAATAATTTCTCGTGCTCTCTCTTATCAGCCTGAGGTTCTGATGAGTGGGTTATAAATGTAATTAATTGCATTTATCTCTAGGCGCTCTTCTGCGTCTTCGCTCGGATTAGAACTTTGATGGCTGCAGAAAATTGGGTTATGTTTAGCCTTGTTATCTATGATTAATGATTGCTCGTGTCCTTTCAGATTAGTCTGAGGTCCTGACAAGTGGGTATAAATTTACCAAACTGTGACTGCCTCCAAAAAAGGAGGGGCTACTAAGCGTCGGCAGCAACAGTTGAAATATGACATCAACATGTTATTTAAACACCCAAATTGGGTAAAAAATAACAGAAGTGGTTCTGATCAGGAGATTATGGGTTTACTAAATGCTACGTATGTCTCAAAATTGAGAGTTTATTGAACGTTGGTAATAACGTATGCAGTATGACGTCAGCTTGGCCTCTATGGAACTATATAAGGTAAAAAATAACAGTTCAAGAGTCATACTTCTATGATGAGAGGCAGTGATACATGAGACGGGATTTGTGATTGTACGTCGTAACGTACACTTGTTTGGTGATAAAGTCTTGAGTATTATACGGTTAGTATGATGCGGTTAGTATAATGCAGTTAGTTAAATGCAGTTTGTAAAATGCGGTTAGTATAGAGCGCTTTGTTATATATGGTTAGTATCATCCGGTTTGTATAGTACGGTAAGTATCATACGGTTAGTATAACGCGGTTAGTACAATGCAGTTAGTATAGAGCGCTTTGTTATATATGGTTAGTATCATCCGGTTCGTATAGTACGGTAAGTATCATACGGTTAGTATAACGCGGTTAGTACAATGCAGTTAGTATAGAGCGCTTTGTTATATATGGTTAGTATCATCCGGTTCGTATAGTACGGTAAGTATCATACGGTTAGTATAATGCGGTTAGTACAATGCAGTTAGTATAGAGCGCTTTGTTATATATGGTTAGTATCATCCGGTTCGTATAGTACGGTAAGTGTCATACGGTTAGTATAATGCGGTTAGTACAATGCAGTTAGTATAGAGCGCTTTGTTATATATGGTTAGTATCATCCGGTTCGTATAGTACGGTAAGTATCATACGGTTAGTATAATGCGGTTAGTACAATGCAGTTAGTATAGAGCGCTTTGTTATATATGGTTAGTATCATCCGGTTTGTATAGTACGGTAAGTATTATACGGTTAGTATAACGCGGTTAGTACAATGCAGTTAGTATAGAGCGCTTTGTTATATATGGTTAGTATCATCCGGTTCGTATAGTACGGTAAGTATCATACGGTTAGTATAACGCGGTTAGTACAATGCAGTTAGTATAGAGCGCTTTGTTATATATGGTTAGTATCATCCGGTTCGTATAGTACGGTAAGTTTCATACGGTTAGTATAATGCGGTTAGTACAATGCAGTTAGTATAGAGCGCTTTGTTATATATGGTTAGTATCATCCGGTTCGTATAGTACGGTAAGTATCATACGGTTAGTATAATGCGGTTAGTACAATGCAGTTAGTATAGAGCGCTTTGTTATATATGGTTAGTATCATCCGGTTCGTATAGTACGGTAAGTATCATACGGTTAGTATAATGCGGTTAGTACAATGCAGTTAGTATAGAGCGCTTTGTTATATATGTTTAGTATCATCCGGTTCGTACAGTACGGTAAGTATCATACGATTAGTATAATGCGGTTATTATAGAGCGCTTTGTTATATATGGTTAGTTTCATACGGTTCGTATAGTACGGTTAGTACCATACGGTTCGTATAGAACGGTAAGTATCATACGGTTAGTATAATGCGGTTAGTATAATGCAGTTAGTATAGAGTGCTTTGTTATATATGGTTAGTATCATACGGTTCGTATAGTACAGTTAGTACCATACGGTTCGTATAGTACGGTAATTATCATACGGTTAGTATAATGCGGTTAGTACAATGCAGTTAGTATAGAGTGCTTTGTTATATATGGTTAGTATCATACGGTTCGTATAGTACGGTATCATACGGTTAGTATAATGCAGTTAGTATAGAGCACTTTGTTATATATTGTTAGTATCATACGGTTCGTATAGTACGGTTAGTATCATACGTTTCGGATAGTACGGTAAGTGTAATGCGGTTAGTGTAGTTAGTGTAATGTGATGAGTGCAATACGGTAAGAATAATACTGTTAGTATGATGCTGCTACTATATTACTGTAAATATTATTATAATTCGGATAGTATAAGACGGTTGGTATAATGAGCTGTCAGTTGTAGCGTACGGTGACCTCAAAATAATTCCTCTTAACAAAAACAACTATTTTTTGGGGGAGTTAGCAATTCAAAAGGAAAGATGTGTGGTCCCCGGAGAATATTAGGTAGGCCTCCTTTTATCATTATAAAATTAGTTTTATTTTTCGAACTAACTTTTCCGGTTCCCCGTCCTTTTCTCCCGGTACCTATTACTTTCTTTTTCGAGTTTTGCCTCGTGCCATAATTTACATAAAATCTTGCTGTTTCCTAGCGCACGATGTGTTGACACACCTCATGCATAGATTCCTAATTCCCTTAATTCTTCACTGAATGGTACCATCCTCATTTTCCTCTCCAGAACACCTATAAGTGAGAAGGGAGGTGCACACTGGCTCATAGTCCGCATCGTCCCCAAAAATATTTACATAATTTTTTCGGACCGTCATAAAGTCCACTAATTTCAATGCCAATTTTTTACTCAAAATCGAGAAAATAAGAGTAATCTGTTCCCTTATAACCGATCACAGCACCCCATACTGTAGTACAATCTAAGCTACGCAAAAACGAGTAATGAAAGTAATCTAATCTCATATTTCTGAAAACAGCACTCAACCGCACAATCTAAAGTTACGCAGAGGCGAGTAATGAAAGTAATCTACTCCCTTATTACCCACATTAACACCTCAAAATGTAGCCCAATCTGTGTGGTTTAGTGCTTTAACCTTGTACAGGTCCGAAAAATTTGGACATACTTCTGGAGCAACAAAAAATCTCCGAGAAAGCACCGGCTCGACTTGAACGAGCTCTCGCTACCAAATCTGGTTTTCTGCCTTGCTATAATGGCCAGCGCATATTTTTTCATTCGAAATCAAGCATTCCTTCTTAATGGTCTCTGTGAGCTAAGCCATTAAGAAGAACCGCTCAATGTTTGGTATTTGCGGGCTCGTATTTTCGGATCCACCTTCACCCGATTTTGGATCATTATTGACAGATGTTTTTAGTGAGGGCGGAGAGTTTTTCGTGCCGGAGTTTGACATTCACATCAGAGTTTTGTCTGAGAGACCACATGTCTCATTAGAGTTCCAGAGCTCTGCTTATGAGGCAGTGTTGGGAAAGAGGAACAGTGGCCCTCTAAAAAAGGGGCAGTAATGTGAAAAAGGGCAGTAATATGAAAAGAGGCAGTAATGTAAAAAATAGGCAAGGACCCCTAAAATGAGGTATAAAAAGAGGCAGTAATGTAAAAAAGGAGCAGCGGCTACCTAAAATGAGGTATAAAAAGAGGTAGTAATGTAAAAAAGGAGCATCGGCTACCTAAAATGAGGTATAAAAAGAGGCAGTAATATAAAAAAGAGGCAGCGACCCCCTTAAATGTAATGTAAAATGAGGCAGTAACGTAAAAACGGGCAGCGGCCCCATACAATGTTATGTAAAAAGCGGCAGTGATGTAAAAGGGGAGCTACAGCAGAGGCACCTTGTCTTAGGTTGCACATCGCCATGAAAAAAACTCCACAAACCAGTCTGGCTTTTTCGCCGCCTGCATGCATGTTTTTCGCCACCCAAGTGTTTAATTAACATGAGCGGCGAAAAACATACGTGCTCTGGTGAAAAAGTTAGACTGGGACCTGTGGCCACACACGTCAATTTAGTTCCCTGCGTCAGCATCATG